>CM056828.1:22127108-22337108 GCA_029853015.1 Chelidonichthys spinosus | reverse complement strand
ATACACTAGTCTCCTGCGCAAGGCCGTAATGGATTAGAGGTATACTCAAGAATGATTCAGGCTTCACGAGGACAAGCTACCCGGTGAATTATACATGAAGTCCCCGGTAAAGCAAAAGTGTTTTATACCCGCACTTGATTTGAATTCTTTTAAAATGTCAAGGCAGTTTATGTTTCACTGAATGTAATGTTTTACACACTGCCCCGGAGACGTATTTCTCTCCACATCAGCCCCAGACGTTGTCATACTTTTATTTTTTGCAAAAACGCAAATTTGACTTAGAATATATTCCCTTTTAGAGATGGATTTTTGATGCAAAGTGATGAAGTACGTAACTGAAAGACTATTAATTCAGGCAGGTTGTATTTATGGAAACAGTAGTCGTCTTTATTTGCATTATGTCAACCGCTAGAAGTCAACAAACCACCAGGATTCTTTGGTTGCTTCCTGCATTCACTGTTGGGAAGTCACCCGCCCGTCTTCACTGCTTCTTGCTTACATCCGACATGTCATTTTCAATCCGCCCATCTGACTCCGTCAGTCCCCATCACTCAGAACTAGGCACCAACCGAAAACAGCTCCAAGGCACCGCTGCACTGTCCCTCTTTTGACCTCTATCAGCCCCGTTCACTTTCCATCTCCGTCCTCCGTTCACCTGCAGGTCGTCATGGTTAGAAATTCTCTACATAAGCTCAAGGAGTGAATGTTGAATTGAGGTGCCCGATCTTACCGCTGGGGGTGTTTAAAGGTGTAGAATCCCAATAATCGTGTATCTCAGTGATCACACTATCGACTCCTTTTTGTTTTGCTGATTCACATGCACAGATTACGAGTTCATCCAAATTGCCTGAACGATATATTTTCGAGCATCTCTTATCGCATTCATGGCCGTGGTTATTATACTGCAGCTGCCAGGGAGCTTTAGTCCAATAATACAGAGTTTTCAGTGAAGTGATGGTTCTGAACAATTGGGTGACTGGAATCACAAATAGGTGGAATTTCAATTCCCCCCACCACTTTGTCAACGTCAGTTAAATCAGTCTCAGGACATCAGATGGCATTTCAATTCGAGTCTGCAGTGCAGCTGAACACATCAGTGTTTGACGCGGCGTTGAATCTGCTTGATTTTGACGGCGAATAGAAATGAGAATCGCAGAGGTGTTACTTCAAGGTCTGCTGAAACGCCAATAGTGCCAATGCACCCAGTCCTCAAGTAATGAACAGTAGGTGTGTAAATACAGCGAGGTTATGCCCAAGTTATGGTCCAAAGTGTTGTTTTTAGGAGTAGGAGTAGGAGAACAGATCATGTTTATTACAGTCAGTGTTAAACTTTCCATATTTCTTTATTTACAGATACCCACTTTTCATTACCAGGTTTTATAAAAGAGGTTTCTATCCATTTGCCCAATGTCACTAAGAAAACTCATGAGAGTAAGAAGGCTCTCGCTGCCCCCAATGCTAACTTCTTAAACACTAAAAACATTTACACGGGTGCTAAATCAAGCGTGGTTGGAATGAGATTGCCAATTACCTTGAAGGCATGGAGAGCAGTAGAGTAGGAATTAAAACAAATCCCAGAGAAACACCGGGGCAACCTTCGCTTGGGAGACCAGGATGGCAGGGTTTCGGCTGCTATATTTTACATGCTTTATTTTCTTATGTTGACAATTTTATTCCATTATAAATGCATTTATTAAATCAAGCTCCTGCGGGGTTCTGGTTTTGTCTCTTCCTTACGCCGATGTATTGACCTTCTGAGCTCTTTAGCTCCGTCATGCTAAATGGCATCCGAGTGCACTTTGTTTTTCCAGTTTTATTATTCATCCGGAAGAAATGTTCAAAACAGTGCTCCTGGTTTGTTGTGACATAAAACGCATGCAGAGAAGCAGCACGAGGACGTATGGCTTTCCATCCGAGTAAACATGGCGATTGTTGAGCGGACCAGAAGGAGCTCGTGCATTCTCCTCTCATTCATCTCCCGTAACTGAATTAACGTCTCCACGCTGGAGAATCTGTGTGGGTGAGAGGGCTAATTAGTTTAACAACTCACTCATGTGCTATACACATGCCTGTAGTCCATCTATTACCGTGATTTTCACTTCTGTCTCCTCTGGATAGCGCACGAACACATCCAACAACCTGCATCTGCTTTACAGTTTAATTTGCCTCTCGCTCTTTTATTCCCAGTGCGTCACAAACCTACCCGTCACGGTGCGTATCCACAGCAACACACATAACTCATACCAGAGTGACACACACACACATAAACACTTGCCTGCCACCTGTGTGTCAGTGCTGTGTCAAGCTTATCTCACCGTGCACGTGCTTCCCCCGCTCCGCCTCCGGCTCCATAAATTCCGTGAATCTCTTCCCACCATTGCCTTGCTGCTGTTGGATTTATGGAGCCCGTGATGAGCATTGAGTGCCTGCAGAGGTGTGTGGAAATCACCTTCACTCGCTCGCTCACTTGTAGCACGTGGCGATACCAATTTCCTTGTAGTTGATTGTGATTCTGCAAGGGTTTAGGGATTTGGCGTGCTAAGTCCCGGTGCATTTATTATCATGCTAGCAGCACACATCCCATATACTTGAAGAGTGACGTCTTAACGGCCCGTTGTGTGTAAAAACATTGTCTCATCCATTCCATGTTTTAAAGCCTTACCGCCCTAAAGACTGCAGTCCACATTCAGTGGGATTTTAATAGCAGTTGTTCAATCCATTCATCACATTTCCCCTTTGTTGTTTCTTTCATTTCATTTCCCGAGGTTGACTGTAGACACACCCGCCCCACACCAGGCCCTAATGAGCGCCGCATCTAAGGACACCAATTAGAAGACATAGCAGACTATCAGCGGAAACGAGACAAGACCGATGCACTTTTTTTTTTTTTAAGTGAGAGCTTTCCTATTGATTTTCTGGCAATTCATTGCAAAAGGCTTGTTGCTGTTGTGTGCACAAAGAAAAGGCATTCAGAGTGCAAGAATTATCTCCAAGGTGAGATGCCGTCAAGGCTGTTATACAGCCTTTTGTTCGCTGACAGTTGTTTTTGAACATATTGACCAAAACATCTTGGCATTGTTTGTCTTTCAGAGAAATAAAATAGAGCTTCATTTATTTTGTCTTTTGTCGCCTCACTATTCATTCCTGCCCTGATCGATGGCCCACGGATGGGGAAGCATTGATTACCTAGTTGTGTGTGTTTACGTGTGTGTGTGTGTGTGTGTGTGTGTGTGTGTGTAAGTGCTATCTCTCTCTCTCTCTCTTATGCACTTGCCGTCAAGGGGAATCACAGTTTGGGCATCATGATTCATCATCTGAGGCCGTCTCCTTGTATTTACCCAAAAGCTGAATTGACACAGCTCTGTCAAGTATTCCTCAGAAAGCAAATGAAAGCAGCCAGCTTTTATTGTGAAAATTGATCACACCGCACAGAGCCACACACATTTGTCACATTTCTGTTTGATGTTGGTGTTAAAAAGACTCTGTTGACCCAAAAAGCATCCAAAGACAGTTATTTTTTATATTGACTCTGCTTTTTTTATATCCCCATCTGTCTCATCTGCAACAATGACAGCAGACAAACATTAGGAGCAGTTCATTATTCATCATTATTCACCATGGACACTGCTTTGATGGTGTACATGATTTATGTTTTGTTGGTTAACCTCTAGAAAAAGTACACACCTTCAGTATTTTCTTCCCAGTTATACTACTACCAGAAATGGAAGGTCAAAGCTTAAAATAACTACATTTAGCTATAGTTACTACTAACTTTTCAGGTTAATATTTACAAATAAAAACATACAATTAGCTTTTAATTAATGAATTATTGAAGTTTTGCTGTTCCTTTTGGCTCGTGACCTCTTAAAAAGGAACCGTAGACATTTCCCCTTTAAACATCACATTTAATCTAAGTAGCTCTTTAAGGCCCAAAGAGATGCAATTATCCAAAATATCTTTTTCAAAAGCAAAGATTAGAGAAAAGTCAAATGATTTTTTTAAAAAAACAAGTTGCAGGACTTACAGTATCTTCTTTTGTAGCCCAGTAATGATTTCATCACCCCTATCTTGTGAGTCTTTGTAGGGGGCTGACCCCGAGGAGGGGTTTAACCGATGGGTTAAAATACCAGCGTTCCCCCAGGTGCACTGTACTTATCTCCCTTTGAGCACTGGGACGACTCCAGTCAATCCCATTAAACCCTAAACAAACAGAAACACACACCCTCTGAGGGCAACAACTCCTTGTGGTTTGAAGGAGAAAATATTGGTTTTCAGATGAAGGCCTCTTGAGTTCCTGAGTTAATTGGTCGTTAGAGCACAGAATTATCTTCATCCCCGAGTAAATGATTCATTACCTCACAGACGAGGGGCTAAAAAAAAACTGCACGGGGCGATGAACTAGACGCATAAACGACAGCCTTGGAAGTTAAATCTGTTTATCTGGCGCCCCGTGGGAGAACTCACGGGTTTATTGTTGCTGGGCCGTCATATTTCTTGCATCATTCACTGTTATTTTGCATTTCTCTTGATAATGTCTGTTAGTCTTCCTCATATAAAACGTTCTGGTTTTCTTGTGATTTTTGTTTAGTCAAGGTTGTGGTTTGGACGAAACAGTTTAGCAGTAGTGGTGTTGTAGCTTCTCACGTGTCTGTGGTTCCTGTAGCCAGTTTCACCTCACACTCATCTTGCATGTTACCATATTTGGCCTCTGAGCAATTGATCCAGCATAAAACAAAGCCTGAGAAAGGTGTATGCTCATTTCTGTGTTTGCTTACACGTCTGTCTGTTGTAGGATCATAGCGATCTTTACTGCTGTCTCTTCTGTGCACTGCAGAGTACTTATACGTCACATTTTGAGTTTACTTGAGAAATATCTAGTGTCAAAAACAACAAACGATACCAGGTATTTATTTACAATAAATGTCTGGGTATCTATGATATTCTGGCCACCACCTCCCCAACCATAAACAGCCATTTGCTACATCTAGTGGGCACTACACGACATTACAGACACCACATAGTGAGTTATTGAATACATGTTTATATAACCCTATTTTGTACTCTGATGGTAAAATATTAAATATTACAAACATCAATCAGTCTACTAGGCATGCCAGATTTCGAGTGGCCCACTGATGCTGTGACGGACGTCACTTTCAGTTGAAGCAAACCCTCTGATCAAATAGAGCTGGGTTGTAGACACATTAAACAAATGTGTCTCGCTGAGAGGAGCGCTTGCTTCTCTCTTAGATGTGCAGTGCATTCAGGCCAAATTCAGAGAGGAGTTCCTTGTAATGTTGATGAAGGGTCGAGGTCTTGTCCTCCCGTCCCTGCCGAGCCGCAGACAGCTGGGAAGTCAGGCCGTCGAGAGTCTCCTGCAGAAAACATTAGTCAAAATCAGATTGGAGCTCAAATTACTGCTTTAAATCACGTAGCTGTCTAACCTGATATCCCTCCCCTCTTAACAGCCTGTAACAGTGAGCTGATAGATATGAGGCATAATTAGATTCCGTGTCACGGAGCGCGAAGGAGAGAAAAAAATGCTAATTGCACATTAAAATCATAGTTCTATAATCACAGGCTGTGCACTCTAAGGGGGCTCCAGGCTTGATCACTCAGCGTAACCATATACTGTCTGTGCTCAGACAGTTGGGTTGTACCTATAAAAGTCTACATCTTAATGGAAGATTCAGCTACAACCTGAGTCTTATAGTGTTTTTGAAGTATTACTTATGGGTTAGCATAATATTAGATGACATTATTGTGTATTTTGTAAACTTGAGAGCTTGTGCGCTCTGCTTAAGACAGCTCTCAAATCATCACTTCTCATTTGACGTCTGCGTTGTGCTGGCCTGATTAACTTCTCACACCTCGCTGTATGCTAAACAGTGCAGGTTAAGCTGCAGGTTGATGTTCTGTGGATCTGTGGCACCAGAAAGTCCTGGAAAAATATTGGACTGACTGAGGATTTCGGTGCCGTTTCAAGCAGAGTGCTGTCTGTTCTGATGGGGGTGAGTTCAGTGTTCTGCTTCATGTGAGTGGTGGAGCAGCAGGAAAGCTGATCACAGTGTCACAGTAGTGCACCTGCATGCATTATGCCAGTTACAATACAGAGCTACCTTCCTGTTTGACATAATCTTTTCCCTCGAAAGGAGCTGAAGAGAAGAACCTGCTGTATATGTAGGATTGTAGATTTTCTTTCTGTCATCGCTGACTCAAAAAAGACAAAAGCCTGTATTTTCATCAGGATTCTCCCGTTATTCTACAAACAAAAAGTCTTGCCATCGCAATGTTCTTATAATTTAATTGCAAATTAATTGGTACAATCGTATGAAAATTCGAGACACGGTGGCTTTAACATGACAGCTTTAAGTCACTTTAAATATAACTGGCCAATTTTAGACCATTTCAGCTGCTCAGCATATGCGATGGAGCGGACACAAAATACAGTTATGTGCACAATATAATTTTGTATTAGCTCGTGTTGCCACTTACATGCAGGATCTTCTCATAGTCCGTCTCCATGTTCTCCAGCTTGTGTTTCAGGTCGGCTATGATGGCGTCCTTCTCCCGTTCCACCTGCTCACGCTCTCTTTTCTCTTTCCTCCATTCCTCCTGACTCAGCACTGGGCAGACAAATGCATACAGACATGCCAACGCCGTCACTTCTCATTTGGGAACTAACTGGAACACATATGTCTGTATTCATTAAAGTATGGACATCAGAATGGGATGTATTCATACAAAGTTCTTCCTTCAGCCGGCTGACCTCCTTCTCCATCCTCTCCACCTTGTTGGCCAGCTCTGTCTGCATGGTTTTGTACCGGCGACTGAGGTCTAGAATGACATTTGTGTCAGAGATGTCAGGCTTAGCTGCTGCATTGCTGATTCACTTTGTAGGTCTAATACAGCAATCAGCTTAGGCACTCAGCTAATTAGACTTTTTGTTCCCCGAGAATTACCCGAACTTTGGCAAACATGCCCCTTGTCCTCGCTCCCTGAGGGAGCCACGCTTTATCTCAGGTTATTAAAAGAGAGGTTAATTGTTGATGCATGCCCCGTCGGTACCGTACCAGAGTTGACGTCCCCGTGGTCTTGTCTCTCGTGCTGCAGCTTCAGCTCGATGTCTCTCAAGCGTCTTCTCAGGTCAATTCTATCAGACTGGACTTTTTTTACAGACTCACACTGTAAGGCTGTGGTAATTGCACAAACACATGCATTCATGAATGTTAAACACCATTGGTAGATTTATTTATTTTTTTACTACTACTTTCACTGGACTGCATTACTGGCTTATTATAATAGAATCCACAAATGTGTAGCATATTTACTGTAGTAACAAGGCTAATTTTAATTTGATTTTAAGTAATCATAGTAGGTCTGTGTTTTGTACAAAAAAGTGTATATTTCCCTCTGAAATGTAGTGGAGTAGCAGCCGAAAAGAGCTCAAAATATAAATATTGAAGTAAATGAATAGTACCTTATAATCATGATGAGGCACCATGTTTGAATAACTGCACTTATTTACTTCAAGTACCACCACTGCTAGCTCCACTACAGTGTAAAAATGAATCCATTAATCTGACAAGTAAGTAATAATTACACCCTCAGACAAATGTAGTTCAGAAAATAAACATTTCCCCCCTTTGAAACACACTTGAGTCTCAGCAGGTGGTCTGTAAAAGGCGTGCCAGTAGGCCGGACACTAAACTGGGTGAATGTTCTTATATTTATCTTGGTAATATATTGTATATATACTATATACTGACAGACAAATGGTACATGCTAGTGTAAAATGATTAATCACAGACTATTATTTTGATAACTGATTTGATAACGGAGTAATTGCATAAGTCATGCTGGTTTTCTCTGATTTATATCATTATAAATTAAATATATTTTTTTGCATTGATTATCATTAAATAATCAATTGATTAGTCGATAATGAACATAATTATTAGCCGCAGCCCTAGAACATGGTACTTCAGACATGCAACATCATTTTGGATTTCCACTCTTAGAATGTTAATAAGAGTGTTGCTGCTCACCGATGTGATCTTGTAGGATGGCTACATCCAGAATACTCCGCCTATGCTTTGCTTCCAAGTCATTTTCACCTGCAACAAATCAATGATAACGGTTAAAAAAGAAAAAACACATTGCATGTGTGCATTGCATTAGAGAAGCCCTAAAAATCAGCAAAGTTACATTTTACTGGATTCTTCTTTGTGGTCTTTTTTGTTCTTTTCTTTGGAGGCATTGCTTTGCTTGCTGCGAGGCTGCCTGTTCAAGCCTTTGAGCACACAAACTATACACTAACTAACATACAGGGATGAGTCTTTGTTGCTGGGCACTAGTTGCTGAGCAAGTTGCCATGGCACTAACTGTCCAACTTGTTGATAGTTTGATTGATTTTATTAACGGCCAATCAGAACTTGACTTGGGCACCGTTGCCTTTTGAGCTCATGCACACAGGCCGTGTAATTGGATCCTTACTTTTAGTGACATGTCATAAAAGCGTCCTTTGTTGTCAGGGGTGACCAGGCCCACGCTGGGGGAATTCAGGGCTGCATTCAACATCCCTTTAACGTTTTATGAACGCTGTACAGGCAGAGGCGCGCACCCGACTACATTCACGGCTCGTGGACGCGCACGGGGAAGGCGTGGAGTTTGGGTTTTTTGAGGGAGGGGGAGGGAGGGCTAAAGCGAACGGAAGGGGACGTACAAGAAAGGAAAGGGCCGCACATACACGTCACGGGGGGAAACAGAGAAACACTGGGAAATGTTTAATTCCCACAATTATTTATTCGCCCCTGTTCTGGCGTGTGTCCTTAAAGCGTTCGCGGTTTTTAGTGCAACTTCCTATCCTCGGCTATCGGTGAGTGCTCTCTGTCGTCAGCCCGCAGAGGAGGGCTGACACTGTCACACACGCAGCCGCCGAACTTCCCGTCAAGGCACGGCACGGGCGAAAAGGGCTGCTGCTGCTGCTGCTGCTGCTGACGAAAAGGGGAACGACATCGGGTTTGTCAAGAGGAGAGGACACACTGCAGTCCACAAGACTTCTGGGCAGTGAAACGGTGCCATTGTCTTCCAGCTGAGGGCGAGCAGAGCGGAGACAGGTCTGGTGCTCGGCTAATTAGCCTGCGTGGGTCCCTGCAGAGAGACAGCAGAGCAGCTAGCTGCAGCACGGGGTGTGAGTGACTGAGCCGCTTGTTTTAGTCACAATCTGGACCTTTATCTCACTAACAGATGCTAGGTTTACTAATGGGAGCCTTTATCCGATAGTCATCCCTCCCTCCCTGTAACCCCTCCACCACCCCAACCCCGTCGGACCCTGGCTTGGATTCGCCACTCGGGCGCTGTCCTCGTCGGGGGGTGCCGGATCACCATCGCCCGGTCCAGCTAACTCCAGGCGGCGGTTCGGTCCCCCTTGACCTCCTGCCCTACCTCGCCTGTCAGTCGCTCTGGCCGACCCTACCCGAGCCCGAACATGGCAGGGAACCTGAAGAAAGGTGGGGGGCTCATCGGAATGATGAAGGATGCCTTCCAGCCACACCATCACCACCTCCACTCCCATCACCAGCCCGGGGCCGTGGACAAAAAGACGGTGGAGAAATGCTGGAAGCTAATGGACAAGGTTTGTAACTTAAATGCTCAACGTCAGCTAGCCGTTAACGTTAACTAGAACGTTGTTTGCTCAGGGATGCGAGCTAACCGCAGCTTACTAGTGATAAGCTAGCTAATCTTCGATTGCTGCAGGTCTGGCGTTGCTAACGTTCAATGAGCTAGTCAGCTGGAGGGGGGGGGGGTGTATGGTGAGCTAATGTTGGCTAATTTGCTAACATAATCTGTATTGTTTTGTGCCGTATGTGCTGGCTCCCCCAGAGTCAAAGATACACACTTTGAAGCAGCCCAACGTTAACGTTAGCCCAACACATCTGTTTGCTAGTGCTGTGCCGACTCTGGTAGCTAGTTGTCCTGGTTCAACATTAGCTTGTTTGACCACGTTTGAATACTATAATGTATCGTAAACATTAACAAAGAACAAAGAGTGGACGTAAAGACATGCCCGGAGGGGCCTTGCAGGAATTGAATTTAGCGAATTTATGGCAGCGAGTTGCTATCACAGGGGCTGCTAGCACAGCAACAGTTCTCCTGTATATTGTTGCTGAAATGTCTGCAGTCAACTGTCTGCCAGCCTTTTCGAAACAGTAACAAAGCAATGAAGTGGGGGGGAGAGAAAAGATGTGGACATTTAACTAGGCCAATTATTCTCTTTTACAGGGAAGACTCATTTCACAGCTTCACTTCTCGGAAACAAGTCTGTAGCAGTTTGACCCCCAGTTTCCTGTGAGATTCACACAACAATATTAGAGTGAATAGGAAGACAAGACAGTCTTTTGTGTCTCCTCTTCCTCATTGAGGCCTTAGTTTAGAGCTCTGATCTTAAGAGACCTAGTCCTTTATTTATAAAGCTATTATTAAGAAATCGCATTTCAGTTTATTTTGCTTCAGTGTGGTATTGTCTGGCTGGGCTGTTCTCCTCTGTTGAGGGTGTACTGTACGCAAATAATAAGAAAACCGAAGTAATGCTGCTAGCCCCACTCATCCTTTTTATGTTTGTTCTCAATGAATGTTCAACACTTTTCTCAAAAAGTGTTTCTGTATGTCTGCAAGATGACTGAACAGCCGACCTTACACCTAAACCATTTGCATAGTCAGGTTAGTTTTTTCCAGGTTACAGTAAGGGAATAATTTACCATATGACATCTGATCCAGTGAAAGAGTTCAGGGCAGCCCCTCGAAAGTGAAAAAAAGAGTATCTTACCGTTTGAAAAGGCTATAAGAGCAAAATGATTCTCACTCCATTGTTTAAAATAGCAGCAGAAACATTGTTCAACTCGGTCAGAAGGAAAACCACAGTCCAGCATTTGGTGTGGAACAGCACACAGAATAACAATGCAGTTGGTCTCTGAAAACACCTCCCGCAAAGGGCTTGGTTAAATTTTATCAAAAGCATGAGGCTAATTTCCCTCTTCAGAGTTGCCCCCACAGGTTGTCCCTGTTCAGCATAATTGTGTGCAGCATAACAAACCTCAATTATTGATCCTTGTGTTCTACATTTTGAGCTGAACACTAAATTTATGATGCCCTGATCAAAGCTTTGCTGAAATTTAAATGATTTCAAATTAAACTTTAAAGCATTAAAGGTTTGAAGGGTAACTGGTCAGTATTTGAAATTAGTCTAGTGTTGAGGGAGTGTGTTGTAACCAGCAGCTGCTAAGTAGGCTGTAATGTAATAGCTTGGGGTACCTTCTCATCATCAATTTACGTTCACTAAAAGTGTTTTTGCCACTTGCAGCCTCAGATTGTTTCTGACAACACGTATCTGACAACATTATGGAAAGGACCCTAGAGTGAAATACATTTTTCGGACCTTTCACTTTCTAGTTTGTTGTGTTGGAGTTGGTGAAGTGTAGCTTAGTGGTATCTAAATTATTTTCAGCGTCATAGCTGAATATTTAGCTGATTCCCACAATGTGAGATTATTTCTGAAGGATACTTCTCAAAGACTTGATTAGACACAATAACAAACTGACTGTGTCAAGCAGAAGGTAAAGATAAAAGTAAATCATTTTTCCATAATGTTGTCAGACACTTATAATAATGAGTGTCTACCAACATTTCCTGTTACTGGCAGAAATCGGCCCTTTTAGTGGATGTATGCTGATGGTGGGGATTCTCGCTCAATACTGGAACACTTTCAAATATTGTCTCCATTTCAACACAAAACGTGGTAAAATGTGGTTAGGTGTTACATTACTGTCTCTGCTGTTGCATTTCTATCTTTCAGACTAATAAGGTAGTAATTAATAAAAACCTGCATTTGTACATGGAAAATTGTTACCGCCAACTGTACTAAGAAATATTGGCGAAGTTAGTTTGCTTACAGATAACCATCAATGGATTTCCTGTGTATGTTTCTCAAAGATAATATAGATATTATGATATCAATTTTGTGCGGTATTAGTAGTGACACACATTTCTAGACATGTTTTACCATTATGAGTGAATTTTATATATATTACAGTAAGGCATGGTAGCATTTCCTTAAAAGCTAATTGTTTGAAATCACCAGTATTATCACATTATATTCAACTCGACATGGAACTGGTAGGTTGAAAGTGTCAGTATATTTGATTCCCCCCCCCCTCAAACTGTTAAAAAATTTAAGTTGCTGTTTCATTTGTTTTTGTTTTCTTGTTTTTATACCTTTTTTTTTTTTGCGCTCACATAAGTGTAGTAACACAGCAGTCGCTGCTGTGTCCAGATCCCAATGAGTTAACGTCGGTAAAATCCATTGGCTCAGGCCTTTTCATTTTTTTTCTTGTCTTGTAAAAGCATTATCTATAATGTGAAATCCAAAATTTGGGGGAAATTAACAATTATTGCTTTCTCTATGATTGGCTGGACTGAGGGCCAAATATATTTTCCAGGAACTGTCTCCAAGCTCCGAAGAAATAAGGAAACACAAACTTGCCTGTTAACAACTCAGAAAAATGAAACCAGGGCGAACTTTCCCTTAAACCGGGTAACTTTTTAAGGGACTTGAGTTTGATCTACTAACTATACCAGGTATGCCAGGTGTAGAGCCAGCCAGGATAGACTGAGACAGAAATCTGTCAAAGGAAAAAGATGATTGGAATGCAGTTTAGCTTGTAGGCAGTCAACATTTTACTTCTAGACAGTAGTCTAGATTGACATTGACGTAAAGGAGCATGCAAGTTTGTCCTTGCGTATGCATGCATGCGTGTTATGGTTTCCGTTGTATACGATAATGTTCGGGGTGTAACCTTGGCAACAGTTTTATCTGGTCTCACACAGAACCAGTGTAGACCTCCAGTGTTTGAAGGCCTGGTGAAGGGTAAATGAATGAGGGCACCATTCAGGCAGACACTCAAAGAATATTAGCTTTCAGTCCAATTGCCCAAGCAAATTATTCAAAATACAAAAAAATGATAGGTATTGTCCTCTATAGTGTGCTACATACCTTTCAGTAAGTTACATGCATCTTTAAGCACTTCCTTCTCTTTCAGTTCATCTCAGTGTGATAGTTGAGCTTGTTTAAATGGATGAAATCACTAATGACGAATGTAATGTAAGGATAATCCCCATGACCAGCCTTAATGGAAGTCTTCTGGTAGTTGCATTTCCTGGTGCTTAAAACATCCATTAGATCTGGTAGTATCCAACCCAGAATGCTTTATGCACCCCGGTGATCATTGATGCCTAATGGATTTTTTTTATTATGTATTATGTTAAGTTATTGATATGGACATGTTGATACTGATCTTAAATATTTCCCCTCTGATCCATTCAGTATCACTAGGAAGGATGTTCAGACACAAATGATGGCCTACATTCTAAAAACATTTTGCATGTAGTGAAATCAGCACTGCTTAAAATATCCTACAGCCCAAGTGTGAGTCCATTTCAGTATACAAAGACATGGATGGTTTGGACTGTGTCCCTTTTTATGTCAGGAACCGAAGATGTGGAAGGGGAAGCAATACATTGAATGATAATAATGACCAATATGAATCCATGGCTGGTTAATATAATCTGATATCAATCACATCAAATGAATAAATATATAAATAAAATTCTGAAAATGTACCATGTAATGCATGCTGATTAATTAATACATGAATTAACACTATGTTGTGTTAAATGGAATTGTGTCTGCAATAAAGCCTATTATTAGTTTTGGTTTAGAAAATTATGGAATTAAGATTTTCAATATGTTAACAATTAATGTTTGTTAATTGATTTAAAAGTGAGTCGTTTTACTTTTGATGATGATTGATGAATCTATGTGGTTCCAGGCCTACATCAATCATAAGATTATTGATTATAAGACATCCTTTTGATCTTATTTTCCCATACAGACAAACGATGCAACATAATGCTATGCCTGTTACATTTGTCTCTTCTTTCTTTCCAACGATCGCACATGATTCGTAGACAATAGGCCTGGTCAACAAAGGAATGAGCCATGTCCTGTTGTCGACATGCAGTTGTTCTGTCACCGTTGAACTTGACAGTCTAGCTCTATCACGGCAGGTTCAAATCAGGACAGGAGACTCTTAATTTTAGAATGGAAAGTGTCACTATGTGCCTGTACGATCACGCAAGTAAGTTAGACTTAAATGCAGTGGTGAAAATGACAGCAGCTATAAGAGCTTAATGTCAGAGTGTTCTAGGCTGGCCGCCAGTGTCTCTTGTAATGGTCAACAAGGTGACTCAGACACTGTGCAGTAGTACAGTGAGATCAGTGAGAAGAGGTTGAACATTACTGAGGATGTAACATGTATTCATGCAGTCTGGTGAAGAAGCACGTAGATGGACCATCGAAAGGGGAGGGCAAGTTTTATAAAGCTGTCTAATAGAAGATTATCTCTCTGCTCAGCCACTTCAGATGCGTGTCAATGATTGATGTTAGTCAAGCTGTTTGGATTTTGTGTTCCTAAAAACAGGCCTTTTAAAAGCCTTTTTAACACTTAAAACATAGAATTTTTTGATGTGTTTCTATAGTTGAAGCTTTTATCCACATTATCAGTGTTGGTCAGCTTTTCAAAATAGCCAGGCAATCATGCTGAAATGTTGAGAAAAGAGAATTTGTATTTGGCAGAAGTGTGTAAATAGGGTGTGCAGATTCAAATGAGGAAGTGTAAATGTGCTTCTCTATACATGCTGAATAAATGAAGAATTAGACTGCTGTGACCGATATTTGGCATAGAAGAGATGCAAGTGCAAATGTTGCTGTGCACGTCTACAAAAGGACACATATATTAGAGATTGGGTGTTATAGGATTTTATTGCAGATTGCGATTGAAAGACACTCGCAATAAGTTCATCGTACTGAATTTCCATTGTCAAGATGATTGTAAATATCGTATGTGACTTGAAAAAGCTGTTTAGTTCTATCATGTTACAGAAGTGGAAAAATAGAGCCTGATTTTAAAAATACAGGCTACAAAGGTACATTTAAAAGTTTCCTTTATTGATGCAGTGAGACCTTATGATTTATGATAATCTAATTTAAGATTATTTGATTGTATTTCACTAAAAAAAGATGTCTTATCTGTGTATTTTGGCCAGGAATGTTCATATTGTCCTATATCTAGACTGTATTGTAAATTAATACAATGGAGTTTTTACAATGAAACAGAACATACAACTGTCCACAGATGAACATAGATATGCCTTTGTCTTGTTCCAACTTAAATTTAATTACAAGATACAGGAGAAAGTTGTGTAGATGTCATCTGTGATACTCGCGTATTCCATCATATAGTGTGTAAAGCTCCAAGCTTGACTCTGACTGGGCTTTTATGGGACTTTCTCTCAGTCTTTCTTGATATTTTCATTCTGCATGTCTGCTCTCTGGGCTTACTTATAATGGCCTGCATGAAAATGCATGCTGGCATTTAGGCCACTCAGATTTTCTCTCCCTGTCACTCTCCTTTTACCTTTCTTTACACCACCCTCTTTCTAACACATCAACTGTCTAACTTTTTTGCTCATCTACCATACTTCTTGCACCCACATCTTGTCTCTAACTTTATCTTGTCTTCCCCCTCACATCCTCCCTTTCTGCAGGTGGTGCGCCTGTGCCAAAACCCCAAATTGGCCCTGAAGAACAGCCCCCCTTACATCCTGGACCTGCTGCCAGACACCTACCAGCATCTGCGCACCATCTTGTCTCGCTATGAAGGCAAAATGGAGACGCTGGGGGACAATGAGTACTTCAGGGTCTTCATGGAGAACCTTACCAAGAAGACCAAGCAGACCATAAGCTTGTTTAAGGAGGGCAAGGAACGCATGTACGAGGAGAACTCACAACCCAGGTGAATGACGTAGACACAAATATGGCAGCTAGATTAGTTGAAGTGGGTCTCATTCTAGAGGCAAATGAACCCATCTGGAATTGGTGAATTTGAGCTATGGCTACAGTTTCACAATGATTTTGCACACCTCACATTCATTCATTCAGTGTGAATGATTATGACTGCGCAGACAGAGTGAACAATTGCACCCATCCCCAGCCTCCAGATAGGTTGCAGCTCAAGATTGATCAAAACAAGGTGTTGTGGTTTGAGCATGTGCGCATCTGCGGTCAGAATGGCGCTTAATCTACAGCTGCCTGCCTGCCTGTCTCTTTGTTTTTGTGTCTTGCTATCTTCACCATCTACTTGAACATGTTCAGCTGTAGCTGTCTTTCTGTAATGCTTTCTTTTTTTAAATCACCATCCCCGTCTCTTTTCTTACCCCTTTTACTTTCAGTAATCTGTCTCTGTCCGTCTGAAAGCAGATACACAAGTGTATCAGAAATGAGCCGCTTTCTTGTTTTTATGTGTGGAGGGACTTGTGTAAGTGTAATTAATGAGATATGCCTCTCGTTTCCCTTGTCTACCAAATACCAAATGAGAACAGGCATTCTTTTTGAAGACAAAAGATACCACAGAAGACCTGGAGACAAAATTAAGCTTTTTTATAAGCACAGATGCATTGTGGTGTTAATGGGGTAACTCATGGGATGCAGACTAGCTGCTGGATGGAGCTGTTCTTACCTTCATGATTGTATCGCTACAGATGCCTTCACTGCATGCTTTGGGCGAATGCTGCCAGACTTAATTGTAACAGGCATTATGAACAGGATCTAATTAATTATTAAGATAGCCCTCATTAGGTTTCTCTAGGGAATGTTTCAGACATGATGTGGGCCAGTATCAAATATTATCCCCGTATGGGTTTTCTCCACAGTTGCCTTTGGGGCTGGTGCTTCTCTTGCTGGCAGTGGAAAAGATGACTTGCCAAAGATTTTTCAAAGCTCGTTGTGTTGTCAAGGTGTCTTTTTTTGTCTAGCTGCTGTAGATGCTTTCTTCACAAGCCTTTAAAACGGTCTTTCAGACGAGAGCCATTTTTTCGTTCAATTGCCATACAAAATAAGTGAAGTTTTGAAATGTCCCCCAACAAAAATATTACTTGGCTGCATTTCCACCAACTGGTTTGGAGCAAATAAACTGAGCTACAGCGTTGTTTGTTCAGAGGTTTGTGCCATAGACTTGCTTGGCTGTAATCCACCAGTAAGTGGAGTAGAAGTAGAGGTTCCAAAACTGGAAATGAAACAAGGCAGAGGCCATCTAACCCATAATATAGAAAATGGAAAGATTTTTCAGGAATTTGTTTCAATTGTTCTTTCATGTCTGCTAGTATTGGCCATGTTTCATACTCTGGAGATTAAGATAAGCAATTGCACAATATGGGAATATCTCAGAAGACTGCAACAGCAGAAACAGCTGATCACAATCAATTTAGTGCATCTATTTTTTGACAAACGCAAAAACTATATACACATATTTTCTATGTTCTCAGAGTTTATAGCAGAGCTATACGAATGCGGCATTGATATAGCCCGGGAACATAAAAAGGGAGTATTTTTTACGTTTATATTGATTTAAAAAAAAGCAAGTACCATTATTCAACTCTAATGCTCTCTTTACAGCACAAAGTGAATTTTCCATGCAGATTTATTGCAAACAAAGTCAATGCAATGGCGCTATTAGGAGAATATGCACTAAAGACTAATGTACTAAAGACAACCAGAGAAGAGAGAGTCATATTAGCCATGAGATGATTAAACCATTTTTAATAGTTCTCTGCAAAATGTACTTTTAACATCAATTCATCGCACCAAGAGGCTACGAACAAAGCAATTCCTGGTTAAAGCAGAGGAAACACACACACAGTAGCCAGGGATTACTCACAAAGACTGCTATTGTCTTTGTAGAGAAGGCAGTCGCAGTGACACTAACCAATGGGTAACAGCCCACTTAAGAATGCTGCAGAATAAACCATTCAACTGCTCGAGAAACTAGTATGCAGTTAGGCTGCGGCTTAGCTCAGCATATGGCTTTGACCGAAAAGTTGTTGAACAGTATGGATAAAGATTATCTCACTACCTAAACACAGAAAGAGTGGTTAGATAATGCACTGCTCTCACTGGCCATGTTTCCATTCACATATTGTATTGGCATTTTGAAGTTCCTAATCAGAAAGTCTACAGAAAGGCACTTTTTTCTAAAAATGTAATAGTGGAAACAAGTTTTGATTCTTGCTCGAGGTGGTTTTTACATTTTTGATGAAAAAATATTGAATTTGCTAAATGGTATCTATGGAAACGCCTTTGCCAACTAAATTCTGACTTGGCGAACATTTAACTCACACAATTGATCCGTTTCTGCGACTTTTCAGGTATTACCATTATGTGTAAATGTCGAGTCTTGACTTCTGCAGAAGTTGAGTTGTGTGATTAAGATATGCTGTATATTTACAGTGTTTTTTTTTTTTTTGATAATTATACTAGTTATTTACAACAGATGAGAGTGAGGATAAAAGTCAAGTCTATTGTGAGCGAAACTTAATTATTAACACTGACGGCCCATATTCAGTCAGAATCAACACAACACAGTCAGCACTTCCTCCTTGTTTGCTTCACTCACTTCCTCTTCTGTCTTTACTCTGACATTTTCTCAGGGTTTACAAAGGCCCATACAGAAATGAGTTGGGTTGAACATCTAGAATTTACTCATACCCTCCACCCAAATGTAACAATGTTTTTTGTCTGGTCTTAAGGTATCCACAGATACTGCTATTTTCTTGGACAGTTTGTATTTTTTATATATTTTATAGGACAGCTGGGATCGGCTCCAGCCCCCCTACAACCCTGAATACAGGACTAGCGGTGGACGATGGATGGATATATTTTATTGTCTGACCTGCCGATTCCAAGTTTCTTTCACATTCCTTACATCATCTCAATCAATAATTTCAAGTCAGTCGACCATCACAAAATTTAAATTATTAAGAATTAAGTTGTTTGTTTATTTATTTACATTTAAATGGCAAACATTACCAAATCATGGCGTTATTAGCTGTATATATTTTAAGCTGTAAAAGGATCTCCTTCTAACTGTATCTTATCAAGTTTATCTCCAAAACCTCAATAAAAAAAACTTGAGATGTGCCGGACACAAAATGGGAAATATGAGACTGACTAATTCACTGGTCATGACCGATCATAGGAAAAAACATCCGGTTTTGATCAGTAGATCATCTCTGCCTGTCTCCAATGTGACATCATCAAATTGCTTGTTTTGTCCAACTATCTGTCCAAAATCCAAAATGCTCCATTTACAATAAGACTTAAAAACTTTTGAGAAGCTGGAACAAGGGAATATTTGACTAATAATTTTAAATTTTGGCTGTAGACATTTGAACAAGCCACAAACTAGTATCTACTGTATAGGCGTGTGCGTGCATGTGTGTGAGTCATGTGGTAGTTTAGTGCAACAGAGTAATTTCCAGGGTATAACTGTGGTCTCTTGACCATATGTTTGGGGAATTGCTTTGTTGAGAAATAACTATGTTGTCCTATAGAGTTTTTCTTGGTTTTAACAGTTGTTTTGGCTTTTGTCTATAGCCACTGTAACCTGAAACTTATATGTTAAACAATGCACATTTTACAATCCCAGAGCAGAGTTCTACAGTAGAAGTGTTGACTTGAACTGGTCATCAGAAAAGCTCTTTAACCCCCCCTCCTCCATGGAGTCTAATCAGATACTGCTTTGACCTCTCTGTGAGAGTCTATTTGATCGTCTTCCTGGGCTAAGCTGCCATTGCATCTTGACCACAGGTCCAGCTTCTCATAGGAAGTGGTGGTCTTGTAGAGTGGAGGGTGATGCAACTGCACTGTTGAACACTACAGAGAGAGAGTGACCTGGAATAATATGTCATGAATATTATTTGTGGACTAGTGTAAATCTCTCATGGTGTAATTTGTCCTGTATATTATCTTTAGACACACACAGGCATTATGACTCTTGTATAGCCTAAATTATGGCTTTGCAGCAGCCATTATTGATGTGGTTATTATGTTGCCTCTCTTCCCAATGTTGAACACGATAACATCTGCACAGGTTGAAATATTTAGTTGATTAATCAGTTAATCCACAGAAAAAATATTGAGCAACTTTACTGATAAACGTGTAGTGAAGTGTTTGACTGAACTTCACTGCCCCCTCTTTTTCTTTACTTGCTTCAATCACCCCAACGTTCAACCTTCACTGACAGCTTAAAGCTCCAATCCTTTGCACAATAGAAACATTCCAGACATGCTTCACTGATATTATTACAATAGTCGGTAGGAACAACTTCCTCGGACTTCTTCTCATTCTGCTGTACTACTGTTCAGGCTTCAGTGGCAGGTGCCAAGAAGAGCCTCTACAATGATTGGGATCCATTTCTCTGCAAGAGAACATTAATTTGTTTTATTAATGTTTTAGTTGATACTGATAAGGAGTTGAAGAGATTTCAGTGCAAAAAATAATCCACGGTTTGGGTATGTAACACTGTTTTTGTTCAGGGTTCTGTATGTTTTCCTTACAGTAGAGAAAACTAAGAAAGATTTTAATAATAATAATAATTGTACAACAATTAAGTATTTCTGATTCTTTGATACTGTATTCCTGGTAATTCCTGAACTGAGGTATACAGGGCAGGCGCAACAGCCCGACTAAAATGCATATCTGAACACACATTGTAGCAGGGCCTTGAGCATTTTGACCGAATGCTTTAATCCTGAAATGTCTTCAATCGAGTGTGGTCACATACATGCATCGACAAACCCTGGCATTGGTTATTATTTGGCATGGCCTAGCTCGCCCTCCAGTCTGTTTTTGTTTTGTTCTGCTAATTGACCCTTTCTGCTGACGCTCTCGTGAATTACATTTTTTATGTGAATGCACAGAGGAACCAGACTTCATTTAATTTTAACACTGTCAGCATACAGTTTGGCACAAATTGTAGTCAATTGAGCTTGATTAAGTGAATAACCGTTCAAAACCAACTAGCATGCTGCAGCTGACAACAACTGGTCTGCTGCCAAATCTCTCTGAGTAAAAGTCTCACACAAACAGCTGTCCGGGTTACAGAGCGTGTTGAAAGGATGTCGCATACTGAACCAAACGTCCTGGAACAGTTCAATATGAATACAGGTATTGTTAGCCTGTAATAATTGCTAAGATGAATGCTGTAAAAGACCGTTACTCCCAAAAAAACTGTTGTTGGTGAAACATGCACACTTTGCATGAGGCCTTTCTTTCAGTGGGTTGGGACAGGTGCTAGGTGATGTTGTGTCTATTGCCACCACAAAGTTACTGACTGCTGTTGCTACTTATCACAGCACCTGGTTGTCTGCACATTTGTGTTTTGGATATAATTCCAAAGGTTGATGTCTTTTTTTTTTGAGTCACATCCTGCTCATGCTATCAATCCTAGACCAATAGATCAGAGCATGAAATTTATACCATAGCTGTTTACAGTAAAGTGCATTTATGTAATCGGGTATTTGTTGACGGAGAAAAACATGGCATTATATGGTACAGTACCTTTTGGTATTTGCAAATGTCATTTACACCCATTGCTATTTTGGTTTACACAGAGAGCTCCGTCATAGAATACGACTTCCTATTTTATGTAAACGTACATGACGTCTATGTGAAACAAAGGTGTTTGAGCGCACAATTCTCGACTTTGACTATCTGAGAACCGATCTTATCACTACAGCACTGTGTGAAGGGCCTGTGTCTGTAGTATTGGATGGAGCCATAAGCAAATGCAGCGGGGCCTGACAATGACACCTGATCAAATTGATAACGGGAGACATTTTGCATGGATATTATTCATTCCTGTTTTATCGGCAACTGCTGGACTACGTTTAGTTTTATTATAGCTACTCCCTCTCATGTTCCAACACAGAAAAATACAGTCATGGGTTGTTAATAAAGCTTACACTTCAAATAAAAAATTAAGCATGTTTCATGCTACAGTATAATTGTAAAGGGTGTAAGATTATGCTGTGTGCTCTGCTGCATGTGTTTTCTTGCTGGTCTAGGATTGGATTTTATCTGAACTCTGTTTCCACTGCCAGCAAACTGATGCTGAAGGTGATAAATGGGCAAATTGTTAATGTCCTGTGTTTCCCACGGAAGTGACACTCGGTTTTGATTTTTTTTTAAATCCTCTTAGCAAATGACTCATCTGTTGCTTATTTGTGCACTGTATCGGTTAAGAAATTAGTTTGTGAAATTGTGAAATCTTTGGCCTAATGAAGCGCTGGTTAAATTGTACAAACCGTATTGTGGCTCTTTGTCAGGGAGTGTTGGTGTTAGCAAGTTGATTGTGATGGACTTGGGAGTAAAGTAAGTGAAGCTTTTAGGGGTTGGTCTGGCAGCCAAATGGCTATCAATGCAGGCAATGGAAAACACCTTTCACTCTTCAGAGGCTGCGGGTGTTTCGGCTTCAATTACATTTGCATAGTTTGGGACTCTGTGCAGATACTCATGCACCCACACCCACACACATAAATAGCAGAGCATCATGTTTATAGATGTCACTGCAGTATCGGTGAGCAGCCACCTTATGTAGTCCTCACCCTATTAGATAATGGTGATTAGCATGATGCAACCCACTAGCTTCTCTGTCCCTCAGGGTACAACAAACACTGTTTATACTCGCGGAGATAAATGAGCTCAGTAATGCACAAGATATGGCTAGTCAACTTTATAGAGAGGATTAAGCTTTTTTCTGTTTGGGGATTCTTGCTCTGGATTTTTGCATGATTTTTTCTGGAAATATAGGGATCTTTTATTCAAGAGTTTATGTAAGGAAACGGTTGAGTTTTGGTCATTATATGCTTCAACTTCTTCTAGCATGCTTGTTGCTAATGAATCATGTCCCTGAATGTGATGTGACTGATATTGAAAAGAGCATGGAAGCAAGGAAGATGCTTTTGAGCAATTAATTTGCTTTGGGGTTAAATACTGGTAGCTTATGTTTTTTATCTTCAACTGTGATCAGAGCCTGCATATGAGGAGCTGTGCTGGAAGTCACATCAGGTTACCTGTACTATATCCTAGACCCTTTCACATGCTCCGCTCGACCTAATTGGAAATGCTTTGACTATTTCTCCTCTTACCATTCCTATCTGCAATATTTAAAACTGAGCCACTGACAAAAAGTGTTTTACAGACCTAATGCATCTTTTTGCAATTAATTGAGCGTCTTCTGAGAAATCCTCAGATTACATTGAAATGGATTCAAACGGGCTGTAGTAATCCAAAAGCGTTATGAACAGGGCTTTAGTTTATCTTCTAAATTGTTGAAAATAAATTTTGGTAGCTTTGTTGTAGGGCTCAGTTTGTGTTTGATCTGCATTTCCTTTTTCGCCTTAAGCAGCAAAGATAATACAGCTGCATGATGATATTACAGCTACTTGTGACTCTGCCAATCCAGACAGGCTCTCATTCTGTAAGGTTGACCCTTGCTTGCTGGGCTGCAGTGTATTAGCGCAGTGCGGTGCTGGCTGTCTAGCTGAGCTACTTTATCACAGCCAGCAGGAAACAGGAAGGGAGCAGCCAGCTGCAAGGTCAGAGGTCAATCTATAGCATGAGGGGGATGGTGGACAAAAAAGTAGTGTTCAGTAAAAAGGGTTTGGCTTGTTTCATTGGACGTGGTTAAGAGTCCTGCGAGACAGAAAAAGAGAACTCTAAGACATATGACAATCTGAATCCAGAGTAGGTCAGCAAACCTCTTCTGTACGGCTGCAGCCGACCGACTCTGCAATGTCCATGTTGGCACAGAAGCTTAAAGAGCAGAAACAGTTGTATGAGCGCTGGCTGCCACAAACACACACACACACACACACACACACACACACACACGGCACAGAGCTGGTATTGTAAGAGAGGGACAGAGAGAGGGACACAGAAAGAGATGCTTAAACAGATATGGCTTCTCCTGCTACGTATGAGATTAGATTCAAACCTGTATCTTACTTGGTCTCTAATATTCACCTCACCTTTGGTAAAGCGCTCTCTATCATACATGCTAAAAGACAAAGTCTTTCATTCACTGCACAAGTCTCGTGCCAGAGACAGCTGTGCCACCCTGTGAGCTCGATGCCAGTCAGACTTGTGGTCACTTTCACATCCATTCTCTCCCAGTCTACATAGATATACGGATGTTTGCTGTTACATTAAGGCTATGTGGACTCACTGTGTGTATACATTGCGTGTAGAAACAAAATCTACACTGGTAGATAGCAACCTGTTTGGCTGCATTTCCCAAAACATATTGACCTGAGGTGAAGTGCACATTTTGGGGATTGCGTATGCATACACATTTTTAGCCTGTGCCTCTTGTGAGTGGGAAGCTTCAAACATATCATTGGCATATGTGTGGGTGAATTAGAAATGAAATTTAATGGTGCGTTTGAAGTCTTAAGTAGCCTCCATGAATGTTTCACAGATGAGGAGAGTGGATAAGTGGATTCAAGATGGTGAACTGACTTAGATGTGGAAATTCAGTGAGAAGATATTAATTCCATGTAAAAACTTGAGACTTGTCCTCATATGTAACTTGGATTAAAGCACAGGGTAGAGAGTGGTTGACAGGAGTATGGATGAGACGTAGGCCAGTAGGGCTAGGAAGCAGAAGAAACGGAGGAGGACCTCCCGCTGACGAGGTTTCTGCTGAAGAAAGCATACAGATGCTGTGTCACACATGTGCTTTGATGACACTGGAAGGAGAAAACGTTCACAACTACAGCTGCACAAGCTCCCCCAAGGAACGAGTCAAAAGTAGTTGAAGGTCTCATTTTCCACATCGCATCACTGATGAGGGTAGCCCCGACTTCAAAGACATACACTCCCGGCATCTGGCTTCTAGTCTCTGCTGTAGATTTCAAGTGGGCAGAGCAGTTCAAAAGATTTGACACCGAGCTACACGAGTGTTCGCTGTTTGAGGATCATTTACTGCTGAGAGGGTATAAATGCAACGCTTTTATTGCAGTTTGCAAGCGTTGCGTTTTCTCTAGATTATCACACTAGCTCTGGTCCATTTTGGCAGGTTGTCAACGTACACTAATCTTATTCATCCATCTTCAGTCACTGTCCTCCTTCCTCATTCACTCTTTCCATTCCCTTCTCGCTCCACTCATAGGGTGCGTAGTGTAGTGTTGGGCAGCTGCAGCGTAGCCACACTTTCATTGCTCTCTCTCTTGTGCATGTCAATTCAGCCAGCCCGACAGCCGAGCACAATCTCCCTCTGTGCTGCCTCATAAATCATGTCTTTCTCAGCATAACATTTCTAATGCTGTGATGGCGTGCTCATTTCCTAGTCTCCCTTTTTTTTTTACCCCACCCTCTCAGTTATGCTCTTCTCGTCATCTTCCTTATTCTGTCATCTTTCTTTTTTTCCTCGTCTACTCTTCAGTCTTGCCTTATTTCAACTGGAATCAGAGCTGTATACCAAGATGTCCTGGCCACTACCTCTCACTCACTCTGTGATCTTATCTGCATGTCTGTGAACACTGCTTTATTGTCAGCCTGGACCTGTGACTATTTCTGTAATGTGTAAGCAGCTAAGAGCGATGCTCAGTGGAGCAGAGATGTGTGTAAAATGTCTTTATTTCTTAATTCCATTCGTCTTACCGCATGTTTTACAAACTATAAGCTGTTATTCTTATGGAAGTTTACATTTGAACCTTGTGTTTTTGTAAGAGGTAAGGCTAAGCATTTACTTGGCCTCCTCATGTGTGTGTCAGTTGTGGTGAAACTTGTAAAAACAAATTTACTCTTACTTTCAAGCCTGTCATGCGTTTTTCTTTTCTAGGAAGCTGGTTTTTTTTGTTTGTTTTTATCCTTATTCAAGTATATTATATATCACATATCAGGAAATCCCAATGTATTTAAGCCAGTTGGCAGCCGAGTGGATAGCACTAAACAGTCCCACACACAGACATAGTTGAACGTCCTCCCAAACCTACCAATGGAGCATGATTAAAGAGAGATATCTCTGAGAACTGTCATCAACTCTGAAAGTTGGAAGGCACTCATGTCAAAGACTGATTCCTGACTAGAGGAAGTGAAGAAACTAACTAGCTAACAAATGAGAGAAGTGGGATGTTTTCAGAAATCAGCATGCAGAAAGAGAAGGTACCTATTTGCTTGCAAGAATTTTTAGGAAGTAGATTTTTGCATAATTGTCAGACGCATCACGTCACCGCATTGCCACACAATGGCTAAGCAAACAGGGATGCAGAACGGCTTACTCATAGTTGACAGTTAAGGATATTTCTTGTTTGATGTGCCGAATTTTCTTCAGCATTTCATCTGGAAGAGAGAGAGTTCTTCCTTAGCGCTAACTGACAACATAATGAACTATCATTGGTTATTGTCCATGATAAGTTAAAACTAGAGTCATAATTGTATGCCCTTAACTTGTGTACTGGTATATATCTAATTCCAAAGAACAGATAATCTTTTGTTTGTTTTTCTCCACATTTCAGCTTTGGTAGATAATGAGAAAAAAATAAAGCAAAAAAACGATACAGTATTCAGTGAAGGTCATTAGTAACATCTAAAACACATAATCCCCAACAGTAATACACACAGTATGTTCTGCTTTAAATCAAGTCATCATGTCATGCTAATACATTACTGATGATGCTCTGCGTTTCTCACGGTGCCATGATAAAGATGTGAAATCTCAAACCCTCTGCTTTTGACTTTCACAGGCGGAACCTCACCAAGCTGTCGTTGATCTTCAGCCACATGCTGGCTGAGCTGAAGGCCATCTTCCCAAACGGCCTGTTCCAGGGTGACAACTTCCGCATTACCAAGGCAGATGCTGCAGAGTTCTGGAGGCGCGCCTTCGGGGACAAGTGAGTCAATTTGATATTTCTTTTTTACATGTTGAATATTATCCTTGTTTTATTTGTATGTCTATTTCTATGTATATTGAGGGCGACAAAAAGCCACAGTCAAATTCCTTGTATTGTGTTTACAATTACTTGGCCAATAAAGCTGATTCTGATGTTACTCCAGTGCTTCCAAACTGGCATTCAGGGCGCCCTATGGGGTAATAATATGAATTAAATGAGAAGTTGCTACATTAAGAGAATATATAGTTACATCTGAGAGCTATAGTTTCAGTCTCCTTGGGGATATATATTGGGTTATTGAATACAGAGCACTGTTGACTAAACCGGGATATTTTGGGGGGTCCTTGATATGGAATCGTGGGTACTATGTGATCACACACATTTGAGCTGATCAATTCCAATGTGCACACAGCTAAATCAGATTATTTAACAGAGTTTTGTCATACAAAAATAATTCAGCCACGTGGATGTACATGACCTTTTTAATAGCTGGGGTTTCCCGATATTAAGTAATAATACATTAATTTCTCCATTTGGTAGCTGCAAGGTTTATATATCATGAACTGACCAATGACATAGGAAAAGAAAAGTACTTAATTTTGCAAATGTCGGCCTAACTGCAGTAAAATTCATTGCTTATCTAGCTGGTGTATCAGGTTAGCATTCATGAACAATGACCAGGCCATACTTGGGAATACTGAGAGTGCCTACACAATGGCATTTCCTTTTTGTTACTTAAGAATCATTTAAGATGTTTTGACGTTCAGTTTCATGTGTTACAGGACCATTGTGCCTTGGAAGATTTTCCGTCAGTCTCTCCATGAGTTCCATCCCATCAGCTCCGGCCTGGAGGCCATGGCCCTCAAGTCCACCATAGACCTTACCTGCAACGACTACATCTCGGTCTTTGAGTTTGACATCTTCACCAGGCTATTCCAGGTACAAAAACACACACACTCTCACACTCAGCACAGTTCTACTTGTGTTATCGTTACATTGTGAGTTGTTGAGAGGAGAAACGTGGAAAGGACGAGGGTTCAGAGCAGCGTGTTGGTGTTGCAAACAAATGTAATTTAAACAGCACATAATGGACTGAAACACATCTGCCACTTCTTTTTTTGGCTAACTCTATCAACTTGTTAGCCGGATGCTTGCTGACTTATTTACACAGTCAAACAGGGCTGAAGTTGGAAGTTTCCTCTGCTCTGCTCACCCAATACAGATAAAAATGTTTGCCAATGATTTTGTCCTCCTATGGGGTTTCTGTCGTGGTGTCATAAGGCACACACAGACTTGTGTATGTATATACACACACACACACACATATATACAAAAGAAAACATATAGAGGAAGGGGAGGACACAGTAATGAAAACCATCAATTTTTTATACCATCTCATCTGTAAGCCAACTCACTGCATTTTATTTACATTGTCAAATACATCTTGCATCATATCTCATCTGCGGTAGTGTGTGTTTATTCCCTCAGCGACAGTATCCCCTGCTACTTGTGTGCAGAGCACCAACAGGCTTAATGAAGTCTAACCTGATTAGACATTTCCTATGACAATCCCTCACTAAAAAAGCCCTCCTCTGAATGTCCTTTAATGCAGAATAGGAAGTGAGCCTGGGGCCATTTTGAGCTCTGTCCTTGACATGCAGTAGACTGTGGGTGATGCTGTGTTTCTTTTACTACTCCTATCAAAAGACCTTCAAATGTTGTCATGCTGTTTCTTTAGGCTGAATCATGTGGTGGTGATCTTAAACCAAGCGTTAGTATTGCTAAACGTTTCGTTGCTCGTCAGTTAATGGTAAACCAAACGGGTGAATTGATTTCCAAATAAGAGGTAACTGAAAAATAGATACAATGGCTAGATGTTACATTATGCATTAACAATGGAACATTTAGGCAGTAAACTGCACACAGCATGCTTTTGTTGACTAACCCCACCAGTCTGTAATCACATTATACTAAAGGGTAAAAGAGAGATGAGATACACGAGTCCAGCAGAGGAGATAGTTTCAACTTGTCACTTCCTGTGTGCAAAAACAAAAGTTACTATCGGTTTAATTCAAGCAGATACGGTGGAACTGCAGGGTAACGGGATAGTCCCTCTTTGTTTATTTAGCTTAATAGAAATGTTGAGCTTTTACACATAAGTGAGTTGTTGTGAACAGTCATTGTCTACAGACTGAACAGTGTTAGATCTCCTGCAACTCATATTTAGTGTCATGTGTTAATTCTACTTCCTTTCACACACCCGACAGACTGGTGAGTGCAATTGCGGAACCACCTACTCACTATCGTACTCGGTCAGCTTTGACGCATTATTCATTACTTGATTTAATTTCTTTTTTTGCTGTAGTTTTCATCCTTTGCTGTTAGGGTTGTAAGGGTGGCTTGGCTTGATTTTGGTCAAGTAGTTTTTAAAGAGAGAATCGTAAAGTTGACTTTTTCCAGCTTTATATACAGTAAAGAGCAGTCTGCTCATCTCCATTTAACCTTCCCCATTCTGTTGTTCCATATGGTACCAGATGAGTTGCATGCTGTTTTAAGTGTTGCCAACTCTGCTGTAAGGACCTTTTTACACTGCTTGACCCAGGTTAAAATCACCGTAAATCACACTGAAGTTCTGTAAATGGTTCTTTTCAGCATCATCCGTAATGCAGTATGTTTCCATTACTCTGCTGTGTCTATTCACTCTCACATCAGATGAGTCACTCTCTCTTTCTGCTGTGTTTGTAGCCTTGGTCGTCCCTGCTGCGGAACTGGAACAGCTTGGCTGTTACTCACCCGGGGTACATGGCCTTCCTCACCTACGATGAGGTCAAAGCGCGACTGCAGAAGTTCATCCACAAGCCTGGCAGGTGAGACATAAAGAGACAGAAACACATGTCATGCACACAGACACACGCCTAGCAATGCATCTAAATAAAGATGTGAGCAACACTCTTATTTCCTTGATTGGAGCTTAACGAGTCTCTCAACACATGGGACCAAGACCCAGGGCCGCATGGCGCTGGTACCTAGCATCAATGGCTTGATTGTACACTGGAAGCTGATGTCATGTTTAGGCTTGGCTTGTGTCGGGCCACGCTGACGCTTTGACACTTTACATCGACAGCTTGTCGGTAGTGTGCAGTTTATAAAGCAGATGTTCCACTTCTAAGTTAAAATCCGAGGCCATCACCATGACTACCTTTTTCCACTTGTGCGGTATATCTGAACTCAATCGTTGTCACTGATGAGGAGATTCTAATACAAAAATCTATGTTGTCGAGAATAGATTAATGTAATACCCCTTTTCTGGCCTACCTCAGTCACATACCAGTGGTCTCCAATTTGCCCTGAATGCTGCGGTTAGTGTACCAACAAAGACAGGCTTCTTTGCACGGGTCATTCAATACCCCTGATTTTTTCATTTGGTCATTTCCTGATGCGAGATTCCTAACTCGTACATAGAAACAAGAAGGCAGCGAATGTGGAGTACTGGGAAGTGTGGCTGCATGTCTTTCCAGACGGATAGCCAATGTTACTTTTCCACTTTAAAATAGGATAAAGCACAGCTGTTCCTGCCCATGAGACAAACCAATTTACCTGACTATGAGCAGTTGATGAAGGCATGCCCATCCATGACACAGCATCATTATACTTAAAGGTGCCCTGTGGCGGCTTCTTTTGTAAAAAAAAAGAAAAGAAAAAAAGAATCCACATTCAGTGTTGCTCAGTCAAAACACATTGTACGTATCCTTGAGGTCTAACATGTGTTGAATGCATTTCCTCCCTCATAAAACATTTGTAAAGGCAGGTTTTTGTTATTGTTATTTCAGGCATTGTTTACATCAACGTTTGCTAACTAGCACCGTTAGTCTTCCCTGTTTTCATATCTGCACGTTTTGCTCCCTCGATCAGTGGAAAACCTTTTTTCCGACTGTGTGCATGTGTGCACTCGTAAGAAAACGGCTCCACTGAATATCACGCCACAGGGAACCTTTACTTTGAATTTTGATGCCCCTCATGTGTCTTGTCTGTGGATGACTGTGACGATGTCGTAACTGTAAATACTTTCTCCCCATTTAAGTAGTTAATATATTTCTAGTTTGCTTATGTTTCAACTTCTGATGTGAACTGTGGTTATATTGCCAAGGAGATATTTCCATGCATAATTCAGCCTCCATAACTGCATTTTGGCTTATTTCATTTCATAAACAGGTGCATGCATACTTGAAGAATATGTTTCTTAGTGTGCACGATTTACAAGACACTCTGTTGGCCTCGGTTTGATCTACATTTTTCGGCGTAATAAAGGCAGCATGTCCTATTTCTCATGTCTCTCTCCTCAGTTACATCTTCCGACTGAGCTGTACACGGCTGGGCCAGTGGGCCATCGGCTATGTGACAGCCGATGGAAACATACTCCAGACCATTCCCCACAATAAACCCCTCTTTCAGGCCCTCATAGATGGCTTCAGGGAAGGATTGTAAGTCCACTGGCATTTTGTTTGGCACTCTTATCTGTCATTTTCTTGGGGATTTTCATCCGGACCTCTGCTCTGCGGCTGGGTCTTGGTCTTCATTGGACACAGTATTGATAAATGATCTAGTCGAGCTTCCTGTCTTATGTAGGACTTTTTCGTTTTCTGCCATTTCTCATTTTCTTTCATCTTCGCTTCCCACAAAGCATGCATCTCTGTGTAAACTATGAAACTCTGCTTTGCATCCCATGATTCAATCTGCCCTTCAGCTCTAAACCAATCCAGCCGTATCATATTGCCTGTTCCCATCATTCCACTGTTATCATAACCAGAATAGCACTGTTGGTTCTTATGTGCACCTCAGTTAGTGGTTTAGCTGGCTGATATGAAATTCATCTTTTTATGCCAGTGTTGATTCCTTTGTTTAATAACCGCTATGACTGGCCTGCCCCCGACCTGTCATCCTATCCTGATTTTACACTGAGTACGCCTGTACAATAGATGCCTGCATCTACAAAACGTTTATTAAATGGTAATTGCAGACATTTGTAAAATGGTTGCGTACTGTACATGCATCATGTTAGTGATGACATTAAACCACGTTGCCAGAGTGAATAAATGGACTGGACAGATGTTTTTTGTTGCCGCAGCCTATTGATGCAGTGTAACCAGGCTAGCTAATTATGGTGATAACTTTTAAATGAAGATGCCTGTCAAAGTACCCATGGATATCTTAAGGCTGCCCCCCTGTGCGTACCTTCTAATTTTATGTGCCTCTTCATCTTCAGCTATTTATTCCCCGATGGCCGGACCCAAAATCCAGATCTGACAGGACTGTGTGAGCCTTCGCCTCAAGACCACATCAAAGTCACACAGGTTAGAGCAGTGAGCTTTTCAGACTGCATTCCTCAGTCTTTAATATCTGAAACATTCTTCCTAGCCTTTGGCATTTTATTTTAAAGGTCAAATCACTTTTTTGGTGCACGCATAGGTAAGTAAATATATCAGTTGGAAAAACAATGAATGAAACAGTTGAGTGCCTTACCAGCAGAAGTGGAAGATATGTTAAAACACCACACGGGGAATGAGTTAGTCAAGATTAGGTATCTGCCTAACCAAAATATTTGACATTTTTCTGTCTGACATTTCTATTGAATAAGTAAGTGTTTTCCACTATGATTAAAAGCTAATGTAAATGCACTAAAAGTGGCAGTAACATCAATGATTTGCATAGAACATTATGCTATAGGGACACTAAATCATACTACTATAATATCTAAAGCTGGGTATTTTGGCTTTAATGACTTTAGATTCACGTTACTCAAACGATACTGTGTTCCCAAACGTCTTTAAGCTAAGTGTGAATAAAGTAGAAAATAAATGGCTTTTCAGAGTGTAATATTTTTATAGTTCAAGCTAATTGGTACTTCCTCAGTGTGAGCTTCCTCTAATATTAAGCAATATGGGAAACACATATGTCTTGCAATGTTTCATACTGTCATCACATTGGAAGACACATCATGTTAAATTCACAAGATACACCGTAAATTGTGGAATTTTACTTTATCAACTTCCTTATCTCCTCAGGATCTTGTAAAGGTGTTTATGAAGAGACTAATTTTGCTTGAGCACAGGACTGAAACTAAAAATACGCCCCCACATTTGAACTTGGCTCCAGATCCTTCTGGGCTTTTTCCAAAATGATTTCAGGTGGCGTTAGTACCGTATGATGTTACTGTGTTTGGTCACTGAAAGCTCATCGTTGTCTCATTTGTTCCCCTCAGGAGCAATATGAGCTGTACTGTGAGATGGGCTCCACTTTCCAGCTGTGTAAGATCTGTGCCGAGAACGACAAGGATGTGAAGATTGAGCCCTGTGGTCATCTCATGTGCACCTCCTGTCTCACTGCCTGGCAGGTTAGTGTGTGGGTCGATGGAATGGGTTCGCGTGGGTTGATAGCTCCAAGTTAAGTGTCATAACTCATCCCTGTTGAGAGGAGAACTCACTGCTGAAGTTTTCTCCTCTGCAGACGTTAACAGACACATAAAAGCGCATCACCTCCTTTCATCTCTGTGTGCTATTACATCTGTCTCTCTGCCTGTTACAGGAGTCGGAGGGGCAGGGAACGGGATGTCCCTTCTGTCGCTGTGAGATTAAGGGTACCGAGCCCATTGTTGTGGATCCGTTTGACCCCAAGGACAACAGTGGGGGCTCCTGCAGGGGCATGTTTGGGGCTGAAGGTGCTCCATCACCCAGCTATGACGATGATGACGACGACAGACTTGAAGACCCCCATCTCATGATGAGCAAACTTGCCTGTACAAAGGTAATGCTGTGGAAAGTCCTTGACTTAATTGAGACAAACTCGGTTTGTCAACTGGGCAATCTGTTCCCTTTGTTTTCCCCCCTTTGATAAAACATTGAGGCATCTGTCTTAGTTGATTTGACACCCTGGGTGCACCTCATGAGTTCCTACTGTCCTCTTCTTGTCTGGGAGAGCCATCTCTGTACAGATAAAACACTCTCAGCCTTGCCCTTTTCACTTTTTATGAGCTTCAAGCTCAGAGCTCATATCTCAAGTCTTTCATCTCTATCTTTCATGGTGCCAAGTTAGCAGCTTTTTTTGTGCCTCTAAGTATTTGACATGTGGGGCATTCTCCTATCCCTCTTTTATGTGCCTTGAGTGCATCAGTCGTTTTGTAGGGTAGGTCAATACCTGAGATCACACTTTGATGTGGTTGCTGACCTGGCTGTACTTCATAAATATTTGGTGATTGTTTCATGTTGAAACAAAATAAGTCTTGGATTCTTTTTCTTTCCCTTTTTTTGCAGCAGTTTTAAAATACAAGGGCAGAAATAATCATTAAAATAGCCCATATCATAAAAAACATTGTTGTTGCATTATTTGAAGGTGTATCCCCCTTCATCGTAACATTTTCAACCATTTAATGCAGCTCTAGATAATGATTTTAGACTTTAGAGATGAGAACTGTGCAGAATGTTCCTCTTGATCCATTCACAGCACTCCTGTCCTACATACAGCCCAACAGCAGTTAGATGCACAGAAGCATGTGTGGATCACTTGGATCATGAAAACCTGCCAAAAACTAGGTGATGATTGTTTTGTTGATCTAGGTGGAGCGCCCCGAATCGCCTTTGTCCATGGCTCCTCAGACCCCTCTACCCCCTGTGCCACCAAGACTAGACCTGCTACCACACAGACCTCCCAACCCCCCTGGTGCCTCCAGTCCCGGGGCCACCAGTAAGGTAACGGAACATCATCTACAGGTCAGCAGGAAGTAGTGTCACAGAAAAATGTTGTATCACCACAGTGGAAGCAGAGAAGGATACCAGTAACCCCGCCCTGCTGTTGAAATTATGCTTACTTCTTTCTTGACAGAAGTACAGTGTTGAAATGACAGTCGCAATTATATATTCATTAAATTGTGCATGCAAGTTATTTTAGAGTGCATTTCCTCTCACACATTCATATTACCATATATTTCTGCTTAAATGTAGATAAATGGAAACTTTAGATAGCCAGATGATTGTCTGCACATGATGAACAACATCTTTCCCTCTGTTGTTTATGTAAGATATGTATATTGTTGATAATGAAGATGAATGCATACACAGTGGTCTTGCTCCTAAATGGATTATTTCCCGGGGAGAAGATGGCAGCACTTTGGCAGTTTTCTTTTTCGCATCAATATTGTATGTAATCTAAATGATCCCCCTCCATCTCTGTTTCTCCCCTCCAGGCAGCATCTCACCACAAAGACAAGCCTCTTCCCCTCCCCCCAGCGCTGAGGGATCTCCCTCCTCCTCCTCCTCCTGACCGCCCCCACGCAGCCGGTGCAGCCCCCGATGGCCGGCTGCAGAGGCGGCCCTTACCGTGCACTCCAGGGGATCCTTCCCGAGACAAGCTCCCTCCTGCACCCCCAAACCGGCCCCTGGCTGATTGGAACTCCCGGCCTGTTCCCAAGGCCCCCACCTCCTCTTCCTCGTCGTCGTCCTCCTCTTCCTCATCCACCCAAGTCTCCAGTCTGGGGGTGGACATTCGAGCAGGTGTCAGGGAACTCTCCAACCGACACTCTCTCCCCTTGGCGCTGCCCTCTGCTCTGGACACGCAGCTCGGATTCGCACAAGAACAACAGCTCCCTCAGCCTGGACCACCAGCTGGTCAGAGAAACCACCACACAACTACCACTTGGTTTTGAAGTGTATTCATTGGCTAAAAATGACAAATGCAGCATATTTTATTACTAACTGTCCAAGTAAGAGAACTGAAATAAATGTCTCTAACTTCTAACAAACCAATATACTATACAGTATATATTGCAGTCTCAATGCATCATTGACATTTAGATCCAACTTTTTGGGAACTACTTGTATTCGCTGTCTTTGGAGCTTCGTAAAACATTAAATATAAAGCTATAGCCAGCAGCCGTTAGCTCAGCCTAGCCTGGACTAGCCGTTTCACCGTTTCTATTCTTCATGCTAAGCTAAGCCAACCAGCTGCTAACACCAGATTCATATATTTATTATACAGACCTGAGAGACAATCCTCTCACTTAACTTTCAGCTAGAAACTGAATATGTGTATTTCCCTAAATGCTTAACTGATTGCTTTAATGCGATCTGTATTTGGTTTCAAGATTTTGATGATGAAAGTATTCTTCACTTTAAAGTTTCTGAGATTTCAGCTTCTGCTTTCTGTACAGAATTTTGCGGCGATAGCCGGTCAAGATTATGACAACCCCAAAGTCAAGCCCTCGGCCTCGGCCAACGCCATCTATTCACTGGCAGTCAGGTATGTTGTACTGGAGGATTTCATCTTTGAATGACTGGCATGATTGTTGCTCACTTGCAGATCACAGAGGCTGTACAATAAATATTTTAGGATGCCTTTTTCCACTCAAAACATTTAGCATCGTTGTGTTAACAGTTCTAGTGTAAATATTCCTGACTTGTTTGTTCTCAGACCTTCTGCAGTCCAGAGGCAACTGACAGGAGAGGAGGCACGTGACAGTGAGGAGGAGTCCGAGTACATGATCCCCTCCTCTCGCCCCGTCCTGTCCCCCATCACGGCACCACCTGTAGGAGAGACCCCACCAGTCCCCAGACCTCCATCAGCACTCCAGACCCAGGCCTCGGCACTCAACTCACGGTATTCAAAACACTCAATGAACCCACCTCCAGCAGCCCTGCTAATTTACTTTTGGCACTTTTCTGTTATTGCTGTTGTTTTATTATTGTTTGTTGTTGTAGGCTGACACTGACTGAACTAGAGGACGGACCTCAAATGTATGAAGCAATGTACCACATCCAGGCCAGGTCACAACAGGCCAGAGATTCAGGTATTTAGATTTTGTCGATCAGGTACAAGGACAGCTTAGATGAGCACGAGTCACTATTTAAACCACGATGTTGCCTTCATGCAGACCTTTCTGTCTACCACCCTGCAAAGATGTATTTGTTTTATCTGTTTTTAAATGAACCACTGGTGGAACAACACAAGATCCCCCACCATGTGGAAACAAAATATATAAAATGTTTCTCTTTCATGTCTATCACATACTGCAGTGGTAATAATTGTTTTCAATCTATCCCAGACTATTCAGAGTTGCCCCCTCAGGCAATGACCAATGGTCCCAGAGAACATGTAGCCGAGGACAGGGAAGAGGAGGAGAACAGCTACGACTTCCCAAAACCCCGGCTGCCATTGCCCACCGCCCGACGGACCCTTTCAGAACTTGGGGGGTCTTCTTCCTCTTCTTCATCTTCCTCTTCCGCTTTTAGTCGTCTTTCTCTAGATTCGGACGCTGGTGCTGCAGCACGTAAGTAAATTTGACCCTGTTGAGCCAGAGCTCCTCTTTATAACATATTATGTGTATTAATATTGTGTATAACGTCACAAAATAATTTCTGTTGAAATTCCCCCCAAATCATGTGGTCATTAACAACCAGATATGTTTTAAAAGAGAGGGTTTTTTTTTTGCTGTAGCATTGCCTGCATCATCCAAGGCTTCAGGTGACCCAACTTACAAATATGCCTGATAAAGCACCACCTCTGGCTTTAACAAAGAATTAAATTAAAATGAAACTCTTTAAAGGAAATACTTTGATCAATTTGAGAGAATTACCCTTTAAAATGAGCTTTTATTAAGAGACGTGGCACTTAAAAATGGACATTAGTGGAGGCATATACGGTAACTGCTTGGCAATAATGGAAATGGTGTGTCTGCTTCATAAAATGAATTGAATATGGTTAAATGTCTGATGAATCAATATCTTGAAGTAGTACAGAAGTCGTCTGACCCAGAGAGGAGCCGCACATTATACAGACGTTGATGCATTGCAGTACATAATTTGCTTCCCGACATACAATCCAAGTGTGCAAAGGGTAAAGACCAATGATTATAGAGCCATACGTTACAGTGATCCTAAAACCAGAAACTGTTGGACAAACCTGCTGGTGGGATGACTGCCTGCATCATCAGAATCTCATATTGACCACCGAGGTTGTGTGGAGGTTTAACCAATGCAGCATCACTGGACAGTTACTACCTACACATTATGATGATTGCTGGTTGTCTGAGGTTTCCATTAAATACTTTATATCTGAGGACCAATTAAGTGACTCTCAGACGAGCTGACAAGCTTTCAGATCATAATTGGACTCTTTATGAGTGCTTTATTAAAGGTTGCTGCTGTGGAAAGATCAACCACTTCACCATATATACAGTATGATTAAAAAAAGATGTAGCATACTGCAGACAAATACTCAATTTTTAGTTTTATTATAGTAATCAGGATGATTTTTAAATGTGACGGAAGGGATTTCCAGTAGACTAATCTTTATTTGCATTGGACTGATGCGATCCAGACCTTTTTTAGTTTTAAATGCATTCTCTCCCCCCTTTTCTTCAGCCTTCTCAGAGCCGGTGGAAGCACCAGAGAGACCTCCAAAGCCCCTGCCCAGACGAATCAACTCGGAGCGTCGACCCAGCCCTGTCCCGCCCGTCCCTAATCCACCCAGTGGTGGTGCAACCGGGGGAGAGGCCAACCCTCAAATCAGTAGCGAGATTGAGCACCTCATGAGTCAAGGATACTCTTACCAGGACATCCAGAAAGCGCTGATGATTGCACAGAACAATATGGAAATGGCTAAGAATATCCTCCGCGAGTTTGTCTCCATTCCCTCCACCGCGCATATTCTTACATAGCACGCTCCTTGTGCCTTTGTCTCATGTTTGCTCTCTCGCCTAGCTCGGCCCAGCCTGATTGGGTTCAGGCTGGCACAGACCAGCCCGATGCCCAAAGCCCATTGCCTGCAGCGCTACCTCCAGTGCTGGCTGACGCCCTATATCCCTGTGGATTTTTAACTGGCTGTTACTCCAGTGAGCTCACAGCATCTCTGGGACTTCGCACCCTGCACTCCATGCGCTTTCAAAAGTGTCTGGCCTTCTTTAAACTGCTACAGCAGGCCTCTTCGTTTTCATGGACATCTCCGCCGGAGTAAGCGAGCGTGTGTGGAACAATGACGGGACGCCAAATGGCGCGAGACTTTCGTAGGAATCCTGGGAAGACAGATTCTTATCTTTCATGTTGAAGCCTCTGTCTTAAAATGTAACCAACACCTCACAAATGAAACTAAAAATGTATGTCTATATGAAAATTTAATATATGAGTAAATATATATTAAATGTGTGTAATATATATAGTACGTGCATATACAAAATGTAAAAATGACTGTTGGTACAAGCGATATGGGCAGGACGGGGATCTGATGAAAAGGGGGGTTTGGGGGGTCCTTTGTCGGACTGAGGCATGTGGGCGTAAATGTGAGGAAGAGTTAGGGTGTCTTTCTCACCAGGATGTGTCAAGTCAGCAGCAGAGCTTTTTCATTCTGAATTCAGTCCGTTATGCCCTTTGATTAACAATGTTGCTTTGGTACTTTTCATTTCCTTTTTTTTTTTTTTTTTTTTAGAAAAACATGCTTGTTTTGTCGTGTTGTAGTTTTCAAAGTAGCATGGCGATGCTTTCAGGTCTGGACTGTTGTCTGGCAGCGTGTTTATATGTGTGAGTTTGTGTATGTGATCATGCATGTGTGTGTGTGTCTGCCAGACCGACTCCTCCATGACTTGCTCTTAAATGAACCTCTGTTCCTGTACAACATGAATGTGGAACCACAGTCGGTATACTCGGACTCGTGCTCTGGAAGCGTTCTGCTGCTCTTACTCGGATGGCGGGGCCTGGCTGTGAGATTGTTAGAGGACGTACTAATGTTGACGACCCTGCAGTACCAGACGGGCAGTGTTACGTGATCCGTGGAGACTGAAACGTTTTTGTTGCGTCTTCGTCTAACTTCATTGGCTCAGTCCATTGTTATGAAACAAAAAAAAATGTCATTGATTTACTTTGGTAATATTTTATTGTTATATGATCATAAATATTGTTATAATTAATTCAGAAGTGCTTCACTGCTGCTACTATTGTTAGTGCTAAACAATTAAGCCTTAAATGTATATTTGTGAATATTGTGTTTACCCATCTGTTTCTTTAAAGTGACAGTATCATCTGCGTTTCTCTGGTCTGTAATGTAGCATACTTGAAAGTACAAACGGCGTGGGAGCCTGCAGCCCTCTCAAGCTGTCGACTCATCGGTGTTTTAAACCTTTTTTTAAAATATATATATATAAACATTCTTTATGATTATCTACAGATAGACTCTTCAATTAAGCAAACAATTGCTCTCGCTATGGAAACCAGCCATTCTGTAGTAGATTCAGGCTTCTCTTTCACATTCATTTCTGTGTGGGAGCTCACCACCACCGAAAGGAAATGATTGCTGGGGCTTTTTAGAAAGTAGGCGCATGGGTTTGCTGGCCCACCCCCAAGTCTACATTAAAATCAGTATTTTGGGCCAACTGTAAGAGCTAACTCAGGAATAATGTTTATCTAGACAAGTGGCGTTCACCCAAGCTGTCAAAAACTCAAAGGAGACTCGATGGCAAAGAGAGCCGCTCACCTGCCCTCTCTTCATCCAGGTGAAACGTAGCCTGTAGTATCCGCTATGAAGTCACACAAGTAGCCTACTGCTTTTGTTTTCAGATCATAACTTGCACATTTTTTATAGATTTTGTTTTTTTCCAATGTTGGCATGACTAAAACAGCAGCTTAATTTCCAGGTACTATGAATGAAAAAGACAAGTAAATGCAAGGAGCTTTTAGGTACATTGACTTGAACCTCTCCCAACATATGAAGAAGAATGTTTTTTTGTTTGTTTGTTTTTTGGTGGGACGGTGTAAATCAAAAGCTAATCAGCCCTTGCTTATTCTGGGTAATGCTGTCTGTTGACTGAAAGCTATCTCTGCGATGTCTAGCCATCCTCTTATTTTTTTTATTGTTTTTTTCCTGTTCCTAGTTGCCTTGAGAAACGTCTTGAATGATGGGTAATGGACGGGGAGGTCCCCAATCCTCAATACTGTACCAATGTTTTATTGATGCTTCGAGGACAGCACGTCATTGTCGTCTTTTATTTACCTTTTTTTCGCACAGGTTACCAATTTGTGCTTTGATACTGTCACTCTAAAGAAAACGCTTATTGTATAAAGTTAGTGGTATGAAAAGAAAAAAATGGCTGTTTCATTTTGCATTCCTGTACAAGTATTTTGTTCCAAAGGTTTTGTTTACTCATGTGAATAATTCTGTGAACAGTGCCATATGTTTAGAGAGTAAGGCCTTGTTTTTGAAGAGTTTGTTGGTATTGATCTGTACCTGTTGATCTCAGAAGGCTCGATCGTGCAGTATTGCTTGTATAAATCTATCCCTTCTGCCTTGTAAGTCGCATCAGTCCTCATCAATGAGCACAAGTTCTGATCGGTTCTTTTGTTCTCTTTCTTACCTGAAAGATAACCCAGGTCCTAGATCAGTACTCGGCCTCAGAGATGCTGGATGCGGACCAGCCCCGTTATCCTCAGTCCCTGCCTTGGGGTACTTAAACTTTCTGCCAGAAGAGGGAGCCGTTGTTTCATGTAGCCATGTCGCTTCTCATCAGTAAAAGGCATTCATTAACTTTTTGATGGTTTTAAAAGCTCATATCACTTTGGAAGTATGCACAGTGCTGTTAATAAAATGATAAGCAAAAGCCAACATTTGTCTATCTTCTCTGTGAATTTTCAGATGTGTTCTTTTTTAAAAGATCAAATGTGGACAAAGTTGAGTGGTACTGAAGAGAGCAAAACATCTTCATGAGTGTAGAAACTAAACACTTTTCTTAAGATACACAAGCAACGTGTGATGCCTCAAATATCTGCTAGATTTATTGAATAGTGATTGCATTGATTTATTATAGTCCAGATACAAGACAATATACATGAAAAAAGTCATGGAAAAAGTCACAAAAATTCAGTATAATATGCAGAAAAAAGTAATGAAAAGTCACAAAGTATAGTATGTAAAAAAAAAAAGTAATGAAAAAAGTCAGTATAATATGTAGAAAAAAGTTATCAAAAAAGTTAGTATACTATGTAAAAAAAAAAAGTCAGTATAGTATGTTAAAAAGTACGGAGGTGCTGATGCATGCTTTTATCTCCTGTCGTTTAGATTATTGTAATGCCCTGCTCTCTGGTCTTCCCAAAAAGAGTATTTTAAATCTCCAACTATTACAGAACTCAGCCGCACGCGTGCTGACGAGGACCAGAGGGCGGGAGCACATTACACCAGTTTTAGCGTCGCTGCATTGGCTCCCCGTACGCTTCAGGATCGATTTTAAGGTTCTTTTACTCATTTTTAAATGTCTTAACGGCCTTGCGCCCTCTTATTTAGCTGACCTGCTTTTACCATATCAACCCTCGCGGACCCTGAGGTCCTCCGGCACTGGCCTTTTATCCATACCAAAACCCAGAACTAAAACCCATGGTGAGGCGGCATTTAGCTACTATGGCCCCCACCTGTGGAACAGCCTGCCAGAGAGCCTCAGGACCGCAGAGACAGTTGATATTTTTAAAGGAAGGTTAAAGACACACCTTTTTAATCAGGCTTTTAACTAGTATTTTAAATTCTTTAACGTTCTTATGTGATTTTATCTTATTTCATATTTTTGCTTTTATCTTGTTTTTAGATGATATTGATCTTAAATAATTTTAGTTGTTTTACTTATCATTGGTATTGTTTTATGTTATTATCTTTATTATCTTTTATTAAGCTGGTCACTTATTTTTTCATGTGTTTTAGTTTTTAGCTTTAACTCCAGTGTTTCCTCAGGGGGGCCTTCCACACTGGGAGCTGTGTCTGGGCTGCTGCTGGGGGTGCTGTCCCTGGGTCCCTTCGGCCCGGCTGACTGTTGTCTGTCGGTGTCGGGGGGCCTGGGCACTGGTGCCCCCTGTGGCACAGCCTGCGACTCCTCCCAGTGTGGATGGCCCCAAAGATAGCGTTTCCTCAATCATCAGTGTCATGCCATGTCTCCCTATTGTCAGTAGTGAGAGTGTGTAGGTGTGTGTGTTTGTGTGTGTGTGCGTGTGTAGTATGGAGGGTGGGAGGGAGGGGCTTTATTTGTAATTGTTTTTTCTTTTCTTTTTTGATGTGTAAAGCACTTTGTGTTACATGTTCATGTATGAAAGGTGCTCTATAAATAAAGTGAAGTTGAAGTTGAAGTTGAAAAAAGTCAGTATATTATGTAGAAAAAAGTTATCAAAAAAGTCAGTATAGTATGTAAAAAAAAAAGTCATGAAAAAAGTCAGTATAGTATGTTAAAAAAGTCAGTATAATATGTAGAAAAAAGTTATCAAAAAAGTCAGTATAGTATGTAAAAAAAAAAGTCATGAAAAAAGTCAGTATATTATGTAAAAAAAGTCAGTATAATATGTAGAAAAAAGTTATCAAAAAAGTCATGAAAAAAAGTCAGTATATGTCAAAAAAGTCAGTATATTATGTAGAAAAAAGTTATCAAAAAAGTTAGTATAGTATGTAAAAAAAAAAGTCAGTATAGTATGTAAAAAAAAAAGTAATGAAAAAAGTCAGTATAGTATGTCAAATGAAGTTGTGTTGTTTTTCATGAAATCTTGCGGCATGCTATACTTTGACATATTTGCTGACATTTTTCTTTATTTTTTTACATACTATTTAATGACTTCTTGAAGACATATTATAGTATAGACTGTTAATCTTAACAGAACAATCTGATCTGATATTAAAATGTATTTTGTTACAAATCAGCTTTAAAATAAAGTTGTTTAATAGGAAGCTTTCATTTCATTACACTCTTCTTTTTGTTTAACAGTCAAATTTTTATTTGGCATAATTTTCAAAAACTACACACAATGAAAACAATTTGTCGGTAAATTGGTTTGAGTGTCATCAATGACATTACTTTTATATTTCACAACTCCAAGGCATTTTACAGATTTCAAACATCAAAACCCATTTAACAGTGGTAGTTCTTAAAAACAGCAGAACAAAACAGACTAACGAGGGTAGGAAGGGTGATTAGGGATGATACCTGCACATCACTGAGCAATGAGCACAGTGCATCTTGATTGTCTACAAAGTGAATTTGCATATGTGGAGTCAGACACTAAGTCACCGTGTCAGAGGGGGTTTCTGTCTCTCTCAGGGTCCCACACATTGTTTTAAAACATTAAACAGAACTTTTCCTTTTGAGGAGGGCATCTTCATGCCGTGAGCCATATTTACCATGGACCAATGATCTGTTACCCTCATCCTACCTCTTCAAAAAGAACTAAAAATCACTACAGAAATACTTTTCATTCACATACAGTCACATTAAACAAAATCACTGTTTCACATTGGAGAAAAACAACTGCATGAAGAATAACCACAACAGAAATCAGTGCACTGGACATTAAATAAAAACATGGCGAACACTACAAATGATAATATTTCTAATTGCTTTGATTGACTTTCTAAGGCATCTGTAACTTTTTAACTTGGCTGTTGGCGATGCTTGACCTCAAACACGCAAAGAAAACATCAAAACTAGACGTAAGGAAGGAAAGCAAAGTAAAGAGATACAAATGTTAACACTTCTATGTCAAATGCTGAACAGATTATTTACCCGTCTCGCAAAAGTATATTTTTTAATAAACCCAAAGTGGGGGGTGTAAAGACGAGTATGAGCTGCAGAGGAGGTGATGGTGTGGGATTAAATGACCTACAGGTTGTTCTCAGAGCTGGAAGGTGTGACTGTAACTGGCTGTCGGTGGACGCATCATTGCATCCCCAAAGATTTCAGTGTACAGACTTAAGCAAAAACAGGAAACAGACAAAAAGAAATGTTACAAATAAAAACAAACATCGAAGCTAAGCTCTTGGTGCTCTCCATAAAGAGCGCTTCAACAAAATAAAATGTGGTCATTGATTTTTGGTATTTTTTTTTCTATTGTGTTATTTTAAATAAAGAAATATATACATAGATTATAATATGTACACTTGATAAAGAGCTGATTCAGGCTGCTCTTCAGTGATTACTTTGCCTGAGGTGATGCGTAGTCGGGTATAAAAACAGTCCCTGGTCAATGTTGTGCTCAAATTATTGTTCTACGGACAATCAGCAGTATACAAGGCTTGTGTTAATGGCAACTATAAGTGGAGGATAGTCCTTGGTTTGGAGGTGGAAGATTAATTTGCAGAATTACGTCATGGAGTGCTCAAATCACTTCTCATTAAAAGCTTATTCCAATAGAAATGTGCCGACGCTAACGGACAGTAAGCAAAAGCTGCAGCTTAGAATAACTAGTCTTGGTCGTGCATGGCGATGAAAACTAAAGGTCGGCGGAGCTTCTCCGTGACGTGACTCTGGGATAAGGAGCTGTGGTGGACGCTCGGAGGAGTCGGTCTGAGCCTGAGAGGGAAGAACAGAAGCAGCCGCCGGTGCGTCTGCAGTCGCCATCTCACTTCTGTACATCCAAGTATGCACCGCCCTTTACTCCAGAGGGCAAACACCAACATAACAGTATGTTAATGGTGCAAACAGATAAAACAGCATCATCATTAAGGCGTTAAACAGCACATATCTACCTGATCACGGGGAGGTTGCTTCTCTCCGTTGACTCCGAGGAGGACGGCTTCCTCCGTGTTGTCGCTCTTCATCTCCACGACGATGTTATCTTTGCTGGACTTCTCTTTGGTGCTGCAAAAAAGAGAAAAAAAACTCCTTAAAGTCAGAAATATACCGATTGCAATAGACGGTTCTTCCATCCAGTCATAAAGTCATAACGACGATGAGTCATTGTTTGACACTTGGGAGGTACACGTGTATTATTATCTTTTAAGATGATATGGTGGACGGTTTCTCATTTATACGTATTTCCAGCAACATTGTCATTCATTTGGTCATTCAGCAGCTAAATGCTCCACTATTTTCACCAGCTAACGCTGCCTGTCTGCTGAGGTATCTTACAGCTGGGAGGAACTGTGGCTTTATTACTACCAGCAGTGCCTTTCACATAACATTTCCTCCATTTTTAATATAAAATATTGATTACAGCCACTTGCACCCTGTGTGTCTTCACTCTATGGGTACTCCTACAATGGTGCTTGCAGTTATTTTATGTTATTTTAAAATGACGAAACAGTTCCAGAAAAAGTCGTTTTTGTCCGATAAACATCACTTTAAACCTTCATCTCAAGATCTGATGTTTTATTTGTCTTTCCACGTTGAAGAAATCTGCAAATTAAATTTTACTCAGGAAAGGGACGTCTGTATATAAACTATCTTGCTCCAATTCCTAATGAATTACTGGGAGAGAGTTCATTCTGATTGGCTGAGATCCAATACATATTTGATGTCCATACAACTGGTCTACAGAGGGATTAAAACACATTCAATCTTCAACCTCTCATACTTACAGGTCTTGCTTGCCAGACCGGCCACAGATCTTGCCCTTCTTGTAGAGGAAGTAGAGCACACTGCCCAGGATGGCCAGCAGCAGGATGCAGATAATGATGACAGCGATGATGACACCATTGCTCTCTGGTGGAGAAGAAGCACAACGACAACCACGGGGTTACTCACTGTAACCGGATTAGAAGTGAGATGACGGAGTGAGGCAGGAGAGTCGGATACAGGATTGCATCAGGCAGGATGTGCAGCATTCCAGTGTATAGGTACGGCAGCGTGTCTACGAGAGAGTGCAGCACTAGCGTCTAAACCTGGCAACCTAAAGAGAGGAAGTCATTCAGGTGTGGAGGAGGAGAGATGCTCTGATATATGACAGCATGCACAGGAGGAGGTGAAGATGAACAACTCAGTGATGGTTTTTGTTCATCAGGAGGGGGGGGGGGGGGGGTGTCTGCTGAATGCTGGGAGTGAGAGAGAGGGAGGCGCTGTGGAAGAAAGCTTTTTGCCTTCCGAGGTGGAGAGGTGAGGGAGTCTTCGGCAGCGTAATGTACAAACCTTTCTTGATTTTCTTTGGTGGGATTGGTGTTACCGCTTTGACTGAGAAAAACCACATGAGCACAATTATCAGAGGGTGGCTGGATGTATTATGTAATTCATATCAGCAGGCCACACACACACACACACACACAGTTTAGACATTCAGCAGAGGCCTGGACTGAGCACAATAAATGTTTAATTTGTGAGGATCTTATCCGTGCAGCTAAAGAAGCTAAACATGTAGCCTGATAGCACAGCAGTTCTATCCCAGGGCAGCCCTGCTGGTTGTCATTTAACCAGCACTTTTGCCAGAAAACAACAACCCAGAACAGTTTTCCACTGAGGGGCGGCTGGAAATTTCCCGGCACGTTGTACAAGAGAGACAGGGGGGCAGGAGGAGAGAGAAAACACAAAGCGGCAGATGTAATGGGAGTCAGGAGACTCGCTCTGAGTGCATTTAAAGCATCAGCTGCTTTCCTGAGTCCCGCTGATGCATGTGTGTGTGTGTGTGTGTGTGTGTGTGTGTGTGTGTACCATGTATGTGTCTGGACACCGTGATACTCACCCTCCTCAACACAGCTGTATGCAGAAGTAAATCATCCTCAAATCTTATTTAACTGATTACTTTTCTGGCAACAAATGACTGAATAAGACACCTCGCAGCAATGACAGTAATATAAACACCTTGTAGAAAGCTGACCAACACTGCTGTGATGACCTCTCAGTGTGGTGACTGCTGCTTCAGGTGCGTTTTTCCTTTTTATCGCTCTCATTCTTTCTGTCCGACTCGCACAAAAAGAACGGCTCAGCCAGCGTGAAAGTGAGGAGGCGTAAACCACCTAAACCTCAACATGCAGATAACATCCTTCGCTGACACTCCAGTCCTTTTCATGGGATTTTGTCTGATAAGAGTCACTTTCCAAACGTTTTGTGGTGGATTGGAACTTGAGTGTTGTGAGGCGGGCGGCGCAGAGCGACTGTGGTCTTACCTGTAGACGGGGAAATGGACGCGGTAGTTGTTGTGGTTGTGCTAGAAGTAGTGGTGGCCGGTGTGGTGGTGGTTGTGCTAGTAGTGGTGGTGGATGCTGGTGTGGTGGTGTGTGTAGCTGAAAACAAACAGGTGGAAAGGCACAGAAGGGAGGACACTCTTGTTAACACACTGGGGGGGGGGGGAGCACATTTAACAACTGCACAGCCGCACAGCCGCACAGCCGCACAGCGTCTCGTCCGAAAATACACCGATGGAAACATCCAGAATCACAAGCAACGTGTTACAACAAATGGCAGAGCTGGACGCCTTCAGACGAAGTCAAAATATACAGAGACACAGACATGAAGGGGAAGACAACGGATAGAGACAGACAGAAGAGACAGGAAACCCAGTCGGCAGGAAGGGAACTCACTGGCCGTGATGCCAAAGGTCAGCGCGGCGGTGCCGAACTCGTTGGAGGCGTTGCAGAAAGCCTTGATGTCAGAGGTGATTTTGATGCTGACCACACTCTCAACGCCCTCCTCCGTGTCCGTCTGGGATGCCGCCTTGAGGATCTGGCACAAAAACACACAGTTTACACAGAGGGGAAAAAAACAGTGGAGAAGGATTCTCTTTCTTCTGCACAGAACATGTAAAAGGAGCATCCTATCACAGACTGAAGCGAGGTGCATCATCGACTAAATCCACCCTTGTATTCATGTCCTCGAGTTTCAAATTACTGTGATTAAAGTAAATACCAGAAAACATGTAAAACTGCACTAAAAATCATTTGTACCACAATTTGTTTAAGTTAAATAAGACTTTTTAATGTGATGATTGAACAGTTCAAGTCCAAGGGATTGAGGAGATTCAGATGTAATCTAGAGAGGAAAACTGGGCATTTTTGTTGCAGCTGTAACTAATCCAAGAATGTGAGGCGTTCCTCTGCTGTACCTTTCCATCAGAGGTGGACCAGACCACACTGGGAGCAGGGAAACCTCTGACATGGCAGTTCAGATCAACTGTGTTGTCAAAGCTCTCCTCCACCTTTCTGAAGACCGGCCCCACGATCTCTGGTGGGCCTGTTGAGGGAAGACAAGAAACCTCAGAAGGTACTCATGATGATAACTGCTATAACTAGTAACAGCGATTGTTGCTAACACACAAGTACAACTTTCCATTAATACCTGCCATAATAACCAAAAAAATACAACTCAAACTACAAAAAAAATGTTAGATTATAGACTAGAAAGCAAATTAATATTCAGTATATGTGATCCGATTTACCCTGGACATGAACATTAAGTGTCGCGCTGGTTTCCATTCCCTCGATCTCAGGAACAGTCACCACGCAGGTGTACATCCCTGCTGAGTCAAATGTGGCATCCCTCAGGGTAAAGCTGTGGCCCATTGAAACCTGATCTCCATCCTACACACACACACACACACACACACACACACACACAGTTCAGAACTATTTTCACAGATTTCTCAAAAATCAGCCTACAATTACCTAATTTGACACACAATTACCATTTCAAAAGGCATAAATGTGTTGAGTGTTAACACAATGATCGCACACAAAACAGTAAGGGGAGTTTTGGTGTTTTGGTATTTGGTATTTTGGAGAGAAAGCGTGTAATTGTACTGCGTGTGCGTCGCTGACCTTAAACCAGAGGGTTTTTGTCTGGAGAGAAGAGAGGGCGTTGCAGGTGGCGGTCAGCTCCCCTCCCTGGGTCACCACAACAGCGTCTTCAGGCAACAAGACAGCAGGGTCCAGATCTACGCACACACAACGAAGAAAGAGAAGGAAAAAAAGATAAACCGGGTGCGTGCTGTCGGTAGAACGCCAGTTATATTGTCATGATTGGTGCAGATGCCTTACAGTTGACAAACACAGTGGTGTTGCCCGAGACCATTTCAAAGGTGTCCGTGTCCGTAGAGGTACATTCATAAAATCCACTGTTGAGGCGGGTCACATTTTTCAGCACCAACATGTTGTTCTCCAACAGGGACTCATTCTACAAAAAGCCAAAGTGATCTGATCAACACGGGTTAGCAGTTAGCAGTAACTACGTCGCTGCTTCTGTGTGTGGATAACAGGCATGAAGAGGGTTCATTTCCTTACTCCTTCGTGATGGATTGCTAAGAAGGAGGATGGCATATTCCCGTTGCCATGGCAGTGGAACTCTATGGAGTCTCCTTCCTTGATTTGGCCCTTTGGTGACTCCACCCAAACACTTACAGCTGTGGAGGGGTCTGAAACAGAGAGGAGTTAAAGGTCAGACCACAAACCTGAGCTGCAAGTTGTAGATGTAGTTGTAGTGTATGTTTCCCTGCTGGGAAACCAGTGAGGGCTTGTTAATGCACTGGCACAATGAAAGGGGGCGCACACAAACCGAGGCAAGTGGATTTGATTGGGTTGGGTATTTTTGTTTGATTTTTTTCCTCACAAATCCATAGTGAGTGACTTATCAGTCTCTATCACTTATCATTTTCAGTTATACATTAAGTCACGGTAATGTTTCCAGGACTGTAGAAGTACGTGATTTAAGAGTTAGCATCCACCTTAATCCCACCTACAGAAATCTGATTGGTCGATTTCTTCAACCCAAAGAAACAGCTGTCAATGAGCACCACACCAGACCTATTTAAATGACTGAATAATTAAACTGTTCTGACACATAGGACATATGTAATAAAGTGTGAAATCTTTATGAAAGATTAGATATATTCAACATGGTAGTAAAAATCCAAGCAAACATGGATGCCAAACGTCCTCTGATGTCATTCAACCCAAAGTTAACAGATGTATTGTCATTTTGTCTTGGGAATGGGAATCTTTCCCTCATCTTGCATCCATCCCGTTCGATGTCATTGAAGCCCTGTTGGTCCCAATTAAGGAAAGCTTAAAAAAGGTACAACATAAGAATATTTTAGACAATGGTGCGACTCCAACTCTGTGAACGTGGTGGCACCAGTTTTCCTGTGGCGACAGTCCCTTTCCTGTTTCAACACGGCCACATTTATACAGATCGAGGTCCACTGAGAAACCCCTTTTCAAGTTTGGTGTGGAAGAACTCTGCTGGGCTGGAAAGAGCCGTGACCTTGACCCCATGCGACCCCTTTGGGACGAAGCGGAAAGCCGGCTGCAGGCCAACACTTATCTTCCTAAGGCAGTGCTCATCATCACAGCAGCCTGGTGCCAATCTTACAGAAAGCCTTGAGAGAAGTGTGGAGCTTTTTATAGAAGCATATTAATGCACATGGTATCACATATGGCTGGAATGTTCTGGTGTCCATGTGGGGCAGTTTATTAACTGCGATGGTCACCATGATCCCAGTGTCAAACGTGTGAAACTCACAGAATACAGTGATGTTAATCTTATTGGTCTCGGTCATCCTCATTCCTCCAGGAACCAAATAGGAGATCTCACAGTAGAACAGATCATCTTTATCCTGCTTCTTCACCATCATGCTCAGCTCACTCCCCACTGAGAACAGACCACTGGATTCAGTGGTGATGCTGGGCACCACCCTCACCGCTGGAGAAGACACCAAGGCATTCGAAAAGAGTGGAGAAAAAGACGTTTAACCACATTAAGCACAACGTGAAACAGTGCAGAAGTGCATGTTGATGACAAATCGGTCTCACCATCCTGAACGGCACGTATCGGCGTGTTGTTTCTGTACCAAGTGATGTTCGGCTTGGGGAAGCCATTTTTGACCTCGCAGGTCCCAATCTGTAAACAGATTCAAGGAATTAAAAGAGGAGCCTGAGAGTCATGTCATCATGTTTGTACCCGACTGTTCGTGATGCAAGGCTCGCTTACCTTGGATGGGCTGTCTTCGTTAACCGCGATCCCGTTCTGCACGCCCTCGATGGTGGGAAGGCCGGGTTTTACTGCACAGGAGGAAATATCTCAATCAAGAACTAGAAAAGGCTACATCTTCATAAGAACAGGAAATTTACAGAAAGTTTAACTCAGTACAGGATGAAAGAAGTTGAAATGCAGAAAAGTGAGAGAGGGTAAACTGAAGAAGTCTAAAATGAGCTAAATGTAAGTGTGATGAGACAAATGATGCGTGGCATAGAAAATGCTATAAAAAGCTATAATAATACAATTAAGTGGAAGCCTGTTGAAAGTGTAAATGAAGGACAGACCAGTAGCTGAAGTGAGGACACTAACCACGAACAATGACACCAGGTGAGTGATGCTTTCAGCTCTGCCTTCAGTGTGTGAAACTATATAAAAACTCTTACCGAACACCTTCAGCTTCGTGCTTCCCGTCCCCATCCCGTCAGTCAGAGCATTGATGAGACAGACAAAATCCAGTTCGTCGTCCAGCTGCACGTCTCTGATCGTCAGCACTATCGCTCCGGAGGCCACGGTCCCGTTCACACTGATCCGCCCCGTGAACGGCGTTCCCGGATCCATGACGTGGCTGGTGGGGTCCTGGTAGTAGATCCGCTGCCTCTCACCCGGCTTCTTCTCCTTAAGGTCAGAGGACAAACGCAGGGAACATCACATGCATGGACACATGGCGCGTCTCTGTAAGCGTGCATCAGACTTGATGAAACTCACGTAGAACCACTGTAGGACCATGCCGCCGACGCCGTCGGAGGACGTGAACATGCAGGCGATCTGAGCCGTCTCTCCCCTGAACACCTCCACTCGGCCCTCCATGTTCACATCCACAACAGCCCACGCTGAAAAACAGAGGGACAACGCAGTGATTGAACACGTTGTTCAACATGTTTTCATCTTTAAGCACCATCAACCTCATATTTGCACCAAAACAAAGAGAATTTGAGGGATAATGAGCACCTGTCACTTTATTTTTGACTCATAATTTGATTTCCTTTTGCAGTCAAAAATCACGAGTGAGTATTTAATATGTTTTTCTTTTCTTTTCCCAAGATCTTTAGAACAAAACTGCTCCTTTAGCCTTCAAGCCTCTGAGTGGGTGAAGTGGTTTGTGTCATTGATAGCTGAGTCACTAGCTGTTAATACTCAAGCTCCCGTGCACATCTCCAGAATCCAGCAAGATCTCATGGTTAAAAGAGTGCCAGTCAAACCTGAAACACCTTAAAACGACGTGGAAAGGGAATCAAACGTCCCATATATGTTCATTTCAGTGAGGAGGTTTACAGCACAGAACCTCGAGGTGACAGAGGCTTTTCATCCTTACAAGAACCTGAACTATGGCGAAGATGCAAACGTCTGCATCCACACCCCGTTGACACAAACTCAAAAAAGGAGGTATGGAGGAAAAAGAAGAGAGAGGAAAATCACGGAGGGTCAAAGGGAAGAGAGAGAGATGCTATGGCAGGAATGAGAAGCCCACCCATGTCCACATTAATGTGCTGCATTCCACTATGTCACCCTCTCACAGGAAGAAAGGCTCAATTTACAGGCAGCATAGTAGGCCCACTGTTCCTCCATGATCTGTGTCCGAGAACGAGTGGTTTTCCCCTTCCAGGGTCTCTCTCCATCCTGCTGGTCTAAAGGAGGGACCCCAATTACACTTTACATGGCAGTGTTAGATGTACGAGATGCCGAAGAGAGCCGTAGCCCGGAGGTAACGAGGCTGCCGGCTGTGATTTAGCCTTTCCTGTGTAGCTTTTTCTCATATAATAATGTAATTCAGCCGTGTCCTGCATTGACCTTCTTTTACTCATTCGGACAGACAGTACACAATAAAACACACAGTGCTGCATTTTGTCTCATATTCCAGGAACAACTTATTGGATCTGTTATGACCAGAAGCTTGTGGTGGCTAATGTTAACTTTATTTATTATAATGTATATTAAAACCCTTTTTTTTTAACTGAAATCCTGTTTCACTTTGTTTGTTTTTTTGTGGCCGCTGTTCAGTTATCACTTTGAGAAGTATTTTATTTTTTTAACTTGAAACGGAGCACAGTGCTGCTGAAACTAAACTCTGCCAATTCTTATTTTACTTTTGTTTATGCAAAATAGTTTATTGTTTTGTATTTAAATTGTGAAAGAAATGGGTGAATGGTTGCACATCTTTTTTCAGGCAGAATCATGAGGTCACTATTATACCGCATCAAGCATCCAAAGGCTCTTCATCGAGGAGAAAATGATCAGATTGTGTTGCAGGTAAATGAATTATCACGACACCAGGGCTGCTGCTGATGAGCTTCTTACCCAGCAGACCCTGCTTTATTCCTGGAATTTCATGCCATCATCATCTGCACGGATAACAAACATTTACTGCCCCCCCACAAGATAAACCTGACTGCTCCTTGACCTGCATCAACAGTAAACATGCCCTTCTTTTCAGACCTCCCTCCCTCCGTCCACATCTCAAAGCCCCTGTTCTCTCCCACCTGCCTCTCCCTCTGCTGTGTGTTGCTGTTTACCACCGGCTAATGGAGCTGGACGGATGCTTTCCTGTTAAAGAAATCCAATTAGTCTCTCCAACATAGACATTTCCTGGCCATTAGCTTTGGAAGGACAACGCTGACTCACTCGCAGCACCCCCCCACCCCCACCCGAGGATTTACCTACAGTGAGAAGTGGGATTATTCAGAGAGGGCGATTCACATTTTATGTGTGCATCAGACCCAAACGGTACACAAACTCATTCTCCATCTCGCCTGACTGCTGGAGTCTGTTTGTTCGCGGGAATCTCAATCAAATCTAATTAGGAATTTGACCAGCAATCATCTCCGCAGCGCATCAATCAGCGTCTGGCGCGCCAAGGCCTCAGATCAATCCCCTCTGATGAGGAGAGGCCAGATATTGGAGTCAATGCACATTTCTAAATCAGTATGACAGAATAAAGCTGAGCATGCAGCGCAAGCTGGGCCACTCCAATTTTATGAGCTCCCTTCAGCCAACGATATTCTTCCCTCTGAAGAGAGGGTGTTTTACCCTGAGACGATAACTTCACATGCTGAGCGTGTGATTTACACAAGAACGGGGAATGTGCTCTGTAAACTACACGCAATATACAAAGTGAAGTCTCTATGAAAATGTTGTGCTTTTACTTGTGGAAGTAAAATAGGATTTCAGATGCAGCTGAATACAGATAATAAGGGGGAACTCTCAGGAAGCAATGTAAGTTGTTAGGAAACCAAATGGCCCGTTTCTTCCGACCAACAGTCCAAAACCCAATCACATGCTATAACGAACATCCAAGAAAACAAAACAACTAAAAACAAACGTGTTTGGCAAAACAACAACTAATCATTTCAGCTTTCATGAACAAACAATACGCACTGTTTTCACTGTGAAGGCGGAGCAGAGGAATAGGGAAATACACAACCAGAGCCAGTAGGTGATTAGCTTAGCATAAAGACAGGCAGGGGGGAAGAGTAATCTAGAAAGTCACTCAGCCCAGTCAAAAAGTTTAACTGTACCTGAAAAATGTTGCAGTCAATATGTGCATAACACAAATCCAGTGAAGTTGTGGGAAAACATGTATTTTATACAGTATGTGATGAATGTGGGGAAAAAAACCTTGAAGAAAAGAAGGAATCAAGCCTCGGCTTCACAAGAATGCATAATAAAAGGATTCCCTTGACCCACGAGGAAGATGAAAAGAACCGCACTGATTGTAATACCACAGCTGTGCAGAACACATGAGAAACATTTCCGTTAAAAGGACATTTTGCGTTGATTAAGGAGGCTAATTGAGTCTGGATCTCTCTCTCTCACACACACACACACACACTCATCTTAACTAGTGTGTCAGCGTTCGATCACCCCCCCCACCGTATTCAAAAGGCAGTGCAAACTTACGTGCACTTTAAGATAAGACATAATAAGCCCTGCAAGGCACCGTTATAAAAGGAGAGCCAAGCCAGAAAGGATGAGATAATCTCAAGGGGAAGGCATATCAAAGACATTGTTATATCTACAATGAACTCAAAGCCTTTTGTCAGGACACACAATCAGTTTCTGTCTTTGGAGAGCGATGATAACAAGACTTCCTGCCAGACTCCAAGCTCTCAAAATCACTCCTTCTAACCACAAGGACATCTACGGAAATCCTCATTTAAACACTGAAAGCTATTGTCAGGTGAACGGCAGACATCTTTTTTATTTTTAAATGTTTACGACCCTTTATTTGAACAGATGACAGACAGGAGACAGATGAGACGAGGCATGCGTTTGTTCAAAGGCTGGAATCTGTTTTGACTCTCTGACCATGAAGGGTTTAGCTGACAGGCTGCGTCTGCTCTGGCAGCCGGCCCAGACCACAGATGGTCATTTGTGAGGGAGAGGAGTGGACGTCCACCTTCAGCGTATTAACTCCCATTCAGGTTATCGTCCTTTTGACATTTAGCTGGGTGGCAGAATGGTGGAGCGGACGCAGCAACCAGCAGTCACACCGTTTAGCACGCGAGGGTCACTTTTTTATCCTGAGACTTTATTTGTTTAATGATCAACTCCTGGAAATCATCTAAACAACAGTTCAAGAGCCCATGAATTGGCACTCAAACTTCAGAAAGTAATTCTCCACTCCATAAAGCAACCTTGACCCCATTACTCCGGCGATGGGGGCTCAAACTTTCTTTTTACAAGTGGCATTTGTGTCATATCTGATCCATTTTCAATGTATTTTCTGCCAACAGAATGTATCTCTCATAATATATATTGCAACACCATCAGCTTTTGAAAGGCAGAGGTCGATTAATCTGCTTTTTCCTGCTCCAACTCATTATTTCGGCCTTTAAAAATGAGATCAGGGTGGAGGCAATCCCTCTCTGCTCTGAATTTTGAATTTAGCACCTTTATCCAAGTGCTAAAAAAAATCAATGTAGCAGCAGCCACCGACAGGATGATTGCTGACATCAAGAGTAAACAGACACACACACACACACACACACACACACACACACAACCTCAGATCTTCAGCCCGTCTGTCTGGGAGTGGTGAGATGTGCAACAGGATCTGGTACACACACACACACACACACACACACACACACACGGTGAGGACCTGAAGCCATATCTAACTACTGACCTGAACTTGACTCCGTTCCAACACTAAACACGTCATCACAGGGTTTTCAGAGCACATGACAACCATCCGCCTGAGCCATGTTTCATTCACTAGTTTCCAGCCAGTGAGTCACCAGCAGCCTTTCAGCACTCTCTAAAGGGAACTATGTCGATTTTTTTATTGAATTAACATTTACATACCGAGGATTCCCTCTGCTTCGACTCTAAAAGATGTTTAAATTATTTCTGGCACGCTCCACACACAAAAGACCGAGGCTCCACTGAACTAGCCATGAAAGGACGAGTACGATCACTATAGTCAAAGGGAGGACAGATATTGGGATGGTATCACTATCATCTTCAAAATAACAAGATTCATATTATATAACATTCAGGTATAACATAATAAAATAACAGTGTCAGTTTCATATATAACTTTGAACCAATCACGTCCCCTCAAACACGGCGGAAGAATCAAGTGACATGTTTCCAGTCCTGTTACGTCTAAGAATAACAATGGCCTATCAAGCTTGTTTGCTTACATGATGCAGCAGAATTACAGTTCGCTGACCCGGCTGGCACCAGAAATAGCAGTCCCACTTCAGGACAGGGTGAGACAGAGAGAGGAGCTATGGGAAACCGCGGTCAGGCCGCTCTCTGAATGGGTGTCAATAGGTGTGAGGAGAGTGAAAAGATGAGAAAATAGAGAATAGAGGAAGGGAAGACAGAGGTGGGGCAGGAGAAACCAAGAGATGTGTGAAGACAGAGGGTTGGGTTCTCTGACATTTATCACACTAATCCCTCAATGGCACACTTACAGTTTGTGGCAGAGAGCAGGAAACGGTATCAAGCCGAAGATAACAAGTCAGTGAGAAGAGAAGTACTGAGAGAAGAATATCCCTGACCTTCCGCTTTCATTTCTCCTGACAAGCTGCAGGGAGTGAAGTATATGTGAGTCATTTCACACAAAGGCACCTTTTATTTTAAAAGGGACATGAATTCCACTCAGCAGCTCTCCGACTCAAGCCAAAGATATTCGGTTATGGCCTTGAAAATGTTGAATTGTTATCTTATGAAATATTCTTTATCATTGTATAGCACTGTTTAAATTAGTTTATGTATTTTACCATTATGCTTGAGGAGTTACATTTTTAAATAAAAAAAAAAAATCTGAGCAGCCGATTTGATGCAGATCTCCTCAATCTCCAAAACCTTTAAGGCCAATATGAGAAAAAATAGATTGTTTCTGCATGCAATATATGCAAATAAGTAATGCATGAAACATTACACCAACTGTGCAAATACAGCATAGCAATTTTCACTTCCTGTAAAGGTGCAAGTTTGAATATTTTGGCATTCTATACAGTCGCTCCAGTACCGGTTTCACATATCAGATTACTGGTCAGGGCACAACTACGCAGCCTGTGAGAAGAGTCTGAGAAATTGACCCTGATGATGTCATCAGGGTTATCTCATCTTATGATGAAAAGCTTGGTAAAGGGGATTTACCAAGCTTTACAAAATATACCATGGAGTTGCATCGGGAGATTTATAGGATCCAGTGATTTTTCAAATTTGACTATTATTTTTGATGCTTCGTCCCTAAACCTAAAGGTAGTTTAATACTGAGGTGCACGTTTATCTGTATCTGGAAGCAGATAAACAGAATATCAAAGATTAAGCTAGTTAAAGGGAAATTATGGTTCAAGAATGCACCAATTAATGAAATCTTATCTTGGCAAGCAAATACAGCAGATCCCATCTGGAAGCCCGAGAATCAACATGGACATATTTGAGGGATGGGCAGACGCAGCCAAATACTTATCCCCCCCATAGACCCCCTGCCAGAACAGTAGCCCCACTTAGTTTGGGTCAACTTGGCTTGGCCAAATGGTGCAAAGGAATGTTATGAGAAACTCTTGAAAACGTACACACTAAGGCCTTGTCACACGTTCATCAATCACATTAGTCCTGCGACGGACCCCAAGGCTTTTTAAACACACAGACACACACTCTCTCTTGACTTAAATCAAGGTCAAAAGGCCTCTCAGTGAGTCATTGACCCTCCACATGGCTCCTGGCAAAGCAGAACATTTCTTCATAAACTCATGCAGTTTATGATGTATATTATTATATTAGACTAATACATGATATATTACTGTTTTAGTCTCTGCTGGTGATGTGGTGCAGCCATTATTTTTGCAATACAAAATATTGCCATTTTTTTTCAAGATCTGGCCAACGATCCTGTCCGCAGTCATTCTGCAGAGAGTTCGTCATCTCTTTAATCCACAGTGCATGATGGGGCTCGTTAGAAATCACTCCATAAAAACCTCTGACACCAGCCTCTTTGACTCTTAACGCTTTCTTCATAAAAGTGCTTCTTTTTGATCCTCCATTAGCCGCTACCAGTAAGCAAGGCTTTTATGTATTAATGAGAGGCCTGGTAACCTTATTAAGGTGACATCAAGAGCAGACATTAACCAGTTTAGTTGATGCACTTGGATGGGTGGATAGCTGTATTCCCGCTATGCTGGCCGCACACAGTAACTCTGCTGAGTCGAGTGGACTGGCCAACAGCACCAAACAGAAATAGCAGCAAGAAAGTGGACTCTCAGAAACGACAGGTGTTTTAGCTTTGAATGCATCAAGACAGGAGTGCAGATTAGTAAAGCCGATGCACTTGATTGGTATCGACTTGTATTAATATGTAATGTACACGGGAAACAAATCTGAGCAAACACACCTTTCAGGCATATTGTTAGCGCTGAAATTCATAGTCAAACTCGATTTCTTAGTCGACTCGAGGGAATTTAATTTATCGTTAGCAATTGTGATACACATTTTTGTCTGAAATTAAACAAAATGTCAATGTGGATTTTTGTTTTTCAACCAGAGGAGCCCCCTGATGGCCAGTAGAGTGAATTGCATGTTTAAGGCACTTTAGCATTGGTTTTGCTTTTCAGAAGCAGAGGTTGCTGCCTGATTTTTGGCCGACAGGAAGTCACTTTTTACCTCTTTCTGATGACTTTAACACTGACTAGTAATCAATCAATCAATCGGTCAAAGAAAAAACAGAATTCATTGATAATACAAATAATACACTGTACATAGCTGGGCCTGCTCCTCTGTGAGAAGCCGGTGTGGGGTTCAGGTCAGGGTGCGAGTTACGGGGGAGCAGGGGGAGCCATGGCTCCCCTGGTGGCCACCTGAGCTCCCCTGGAAACATGATTTGTGAAATTTGGGGGGAGCTCTAAAATATTGATATGATTGCCAAATTAATTATATTTTGGCCATGGTTTTCCCTCAAAGGTGTAAAATAAGAGAAATAAAATTGTATTTTTAGTTCGTGGTTCATGAAAAAAGTGTTGCCTGCTTGCACGTCGGAGGCGCTTGAAGCGTGGGGGCGCTGCCTGCAGGCCGCAGCTCCACGTGACCCCACTGCTCACACGCGCTAAAGGTTAAACCCGGTCCGGGTCTCCAGGTAGACGGAGGGGATTCCTTATAAATAATATTGTACATAGACCTATGGTGTGCGTGCAACGGATTTTCTCTTTATAATAGGCAAATGCTGTTGCTATTAATGACAGGATCAGCATTTAAACTTTGCCCCCCTCCAAAAAAAAAAAAAAAAATGATCGCCCGCCCCCAGCCCCGGCTCCCCCGGACACCGTGGTATAACTCGCACACTGGTTCAGGTGATGTTTTAATTGCTGTGTGCAGACACAATGAGATGGACAGGAGCAGCTGCAGCAACCAGACTTCACATTCCCATCGCCTGAGAGAAAACAAGGTCAACTTGTCATAGTGACCTGCCAGACACTTTCCCTAACGTACACCCTCACTGATCCCCAGGACGCTGGAGCCGAATGCCAGCAGTATCCACTCAACATGCCAGCAGAATTAACGATTTCTAAAAAGGCAGGGGAGGCGAGGATAGGAGGAATGTAAATACAGTGGAGAGGATCAGAGTGGACCACACAACGGGGGAGATAGGGAGGGAGTCACATCGCTCTCTGATTTCTCCTGGTGCTCCGACGCTGTATTTCGTTTCAACACACCACCTGTTGTACAGATCAGACCTGGCTCAGTTCTCAGCACGCCAGACTCCAGTCCATCTTTCTGGGGGACTCTGCTCTCACCGCTGTTACAACAGGACGGCAAGAATGTTTCAAAAGGGTCTCTCTCAGCAGAAAGTACCTGAAAATTGTTGATAAATTACATTTCATCCACCTCTTTTATCTACTCTTGGCATTGCAGATCTATTTTAAGAGAAATTTCTCAGCTAAAGGTAGGTGAGAACATTTTAAGTAACTATTCAAGGTAAAAGGAAGTCCAACGTTTTGGGAAATTAGTTTTCTTGCTGAAAGTGAGATGCATCCATCAATCAATCAACCTGCGATTGCAGCACTGCACAGAGCTAGAGAAAGTCACACACAAATGAATGATTAAATCAAGTTCGTCTCAACATTATCTCCCCCTTTGCAAACCTGTTTCACTCAGAAATATGTCACAGAAGCTCATTAAACGAATAAAGGCATTTTAACATGATCCTTGGCTCTATGGACGTGTCCCTGAGGGACAGTTGACACCTTGTATTCACCTACTGAGAGCACCTGATATTTTCTCTTTTTTGAGCCATTGCTAGTGAGTAGCCTCAGACCACAGCTGTGCAGATCCAACACAGGCCTTCAGCTGAGGAGGACCAGAACAGGTTCAGTGTCCTGAAACCCTCTTTTGGTCAGCAGTGCTTTGGTCTTCCCACATCAGCAGTCACACACACCAAAGACTTCTCTCTGTTGCCGTGCCTTTGATAACTGCTTGGCAACGAGACCTCCTCTTTAGTTTCTTTAGATATGCCCCGACCCCCCCTCTCACACACACACACACACACACACACACACATAAAATATTTGTTGAATATATGACTTCTGACTCCATGAGGTCATCTTCCCATGTCCAAAGCCATGACTACCATAACATTAAAAAAAACCCTGTTAAATTACTCACTATTTCACAAAACTATGCCTTTTTGCATTTGTGTGTGTGTGTGTGTGTGTGTGTGTGTGTGTGTGTGTGATCTCAGTGGGCCATATCCTCCTGCCTGCTCCCGTAGCGTAAAAAAACGCCCACTCCATCCTCTTTCCCACGTCCCAGACGACAAAATGGTCCCCATACCAATCATTCTGTGTGCAGGCAGAAGTAAAATAACACAAGCTGCTGTGGAAGTATGGGAAAGGCCAACAGCGACGGTATTTTCGTACAATGCTAATTGTGAAGGTACAGAAACTCAGAGGGAGAGGAAGGGTGGGAGGTGGGGCGAGAGAGAGAGAGATCCCATGACATGGCTTCACAAGTATGAGATGTACGTTGCTTGCTGCTGGCATATCCTGGCTAAAGATAGATCGCAGATACACACAGACACTAACACTGAAAGCTTTTTACCCATCGACTCACAGGATGAAGTACTCAGCAGCAGCCATTTCCATTTTTGGTGGACGTGGCAATAACGAATCGCAAAATGGTTAACACCTTGTATTTTCTGTTTATGTGTTGAGAAAGTGTGAGCGTGTGTGTGATACGGACAAAGCTGCACTTAAATGTTATCAACAAAAATCACCCTATTAAGGTGCCAAGGCAAGATAAATGGTCTGGTGGCTGAAGGGCAACACCGCATCGTTTAGTTTCACACAACGTCCTCCAACCATTCGTCTATGCAAACTGGCATTTCAAAAATAATAATCCTGACCACTCAAATGCATTCCTAGAGATCTCATGAAACGGGCACTTTTTACATCATGGAAAAATGTTCCTCCCTGAGAAAGGAAGTGGTGACCTACAGCAATCATGACTACGCAGTAGGCCGATGGTAGAGAGGGGACTTCCATGCTTACAGCTCGCAGGCATTCACATAGCATGAAATCTGAATTAGTTATATGATTACAGAGGTCATCAAGCGATGGTTAAAACAATTTGAACTGACAGTTTAACCCATTTTATTAAGTAAGTATTGATACCATTTCATGGAACTCATTACAGAAACCCCAAAATCTCACACTTTTTCAGATGTGTCCTCTACGCACTACTATAATCTCCTCAAGGGTTATCCCATTGAATTATACTTGAATGAAATAAACAAATAAATGATCCCTCCTCACGTTGAAATAGCTAATACATCAGGAGTTAAATATATCTTTTAAGAATGCTTTAGATACTGGGAGCACAAGTTCAAATCGCCAGTACAGTGAGAAGAGGATTCGCATGAAGAACGAAACTGGAAATTTGGGGAAATTGCTGAAAGAAAGTGTTGCAAGAGAAGCCCGTAACAGTTGAACTTTTGCTCACATGCTTAGTTTGCCAAACGCTTTGCCGTATTTATTAGTGGACAAATAATGAAATTGATTTAAAATATCTCACGTGTTTTTGCGACCTCAGCATGTGCGCAGCATGATTAAACGAGCAATGCAGCGACGAAGACAATTACCCCTTTTGACTGCATCAGCTGTTTCGACTTGGAAAGGGCGACCAAAATTAAATGAATGAGACCGAGTCAAATCATTCCAGATCGCTTTCTACTGGATGTCTGGTGTGGCCTAGATAAAAAAGGATATATGGATTTAGTTAACAGATACATAAATCTTTACAATATACTCTATGACAGAAAACACTATAATCCAGACATTAATAGCCCCTTGGACAAACAGTCAAGCCCGAGAGGAGAGCGAACCATAAAAGTTTGCGACTAACAGCAATCTGCTGTAACTAAACAGTGAAAAGCCACAGCAAACACAACAGTCTGCTCTGTGGAGTCAGCGTCCCGGTGTCATGGCTGAGGCCCGACAGGTTGCATTAGGTCTAAAAGGATCCTAATGTGCATTAGATCTGCATGGAGCACATTTTCAGGAAAACAACATCCATTATTAAGCAGGGTGTTGGACTATGGGAGAATAGACAGAGATCCGGGGGACGACTTCAGACCCGAGGACCGGAGAGAGCTGGAATCTCTGAGGGTTCTCTTTCTAGCGTCTATCTACAGCTCAACACGTGCCTTTTTGTTTTGACTTAACTGCACCTAGAGCCACAGATGGAGAGAGACGATGGGATGATTCGTAATATCACTTGCAATTAGCGCTTTGTGCTTATTAGCCACGGTTCCTGGTAAGCGAGCACGAGAGTCTCGTCTCCATCACACTCAAAAGAAAGAGACCAGAGGCGATAGGAGAGGCCCCTCGGTCGAACAGCGTTTCTCTCACATTGGCAATACTTAGCTGAGGGACAGAGAGGTCTCTGTGTGTTTGACCTCAGAGACGAAAAGGGGAGAATCACATAACTCACTAAGTCAGAATGGGCAGAAATCAACGTGCAGCAGCCAGTGATGGAGTCGATGATTATGGATTCTGCATTCCTCTGCTGCCACTGACTCTAATCAATGATCATCTGCCACCAACACTTCTATATCATACCGAAGTAGAAGTATCTTTATTATCTAATAATTATGTAACTAACAGTCTGTCTATTAAGTGTTTTGGCCAGAGAATACAAACGTGAGGAAGAGGAGGTTTGAAGTGAACCTCTGCTCTGGATTCACTTCACAAATCTAAAGCACATGCCTGGTTTTTCTCCTCAACACTATAATCTGTTCTCATGAACACACTTGACCATAAATCATGCTGGATAGAATCAATCACACAGCTGGGATTTACTGGTTTACTTCACACCCAGAGCATGCATGAGCCTGCAAACCACATCTTCCTCATCTGGGTTTGGAAGGAAACTCAAGCTTATCAGGATCAGATACCAGCTCCTCAGGTACGCCTGGCTTTTTTATTATTTCTTTAAAGCAACTTTCTTTGTCTCTGTTGCATTAATGTCTTATTGATGCTTTCCAGGACCACAGATTGGCTGGCTGGATGTCCTGCAGCTCTGCCGATGGTCATATTTGACTTGATTTCTTTAAAGCTAGTGATCCGAGACCTTGTCACATGAAATCGCTAAAAGAAAAAAAACACCAGTTCTAACAGAAAGAAGCATCTTCTTTCTTTTTGATTTTATTAAGGGGAAAACAAAATGTTTCAGCTAAGACGTCATCATCGGCCTCAATCTTGTGCGTCTCTCGTGCTTTATCTATCTATATCTACTTTATGTGTTGATCTTACAAAACAACATGTGGTGTAAGAGAATATTTTTAAGGGAATGCGGAGCAAGGATGATCCACTTTAAACTATTTCCTTCTCAGGTTTCAGGCTATTCAATAGACTATTTAAATACATGGTAATGTAACTAATAACAGCTCATAATAATAACTGCATTTTGTTATAATTTTGTTAGTGAAGACATCTAATAACAACATGGTGACGTGATTTGTTTCAAATGTAAAGGGGTTTTTGGAGTTCTGCAATGTCAGTAAAGTGACTGAACTTTTGTCCGGATGCATGGTGTAATCCACACGTTCCCATATATTACACATCCCTCGTCCCGTCTGACGGTGTGAACAGTGTCCATTTCCGCATTTTGGTTAAAACTCCACATCCCTGCAAAGCCGAAGAATGATCACTATTTCTTGAGGCCAAACCACCATGTAGAAAGCATCACTTTGACACCAGAGTCACTGACTGACAAGAAGGAACAGCTGGCTCGTCTGGGGGCCACAAAACCACCTTTGAGGGATTTCCCAGACAAAAATGCCAGATCTCAAACATGTGTCCCTGAAAATGACTGAAAATGGCAAATGCTTGTCTTGACACTTAAATATAACTAATACAATGAAAACCATTCAATAAAGAAAAAGACTGTTTATATGGTTTGTGGTTGCTGTGGTAAAAATACATCAGCAGCTTTAAGCACCCATTGAAACCCACATCAGGAGTAGGTCGCCTGTTTAACTGTACATGAAACTATAAGTTCATGTTGTGTGATTTTGACAGCCAGTGTCCACAACAATCACTGTGCAACCAACCTGGATGATTCTGCATCCCACAAGTTACATCTAACGCCAACATTCAGTGGATTGGATAGACTTGTAAGTAGAACCAGAATGTTGCCTTGCACAAAGATTGCAAAAGGGCAGACTTTTTAAGTCAGCAAGGGATTTGCAGAATCCTCCAATAATGAGGATTCTTGTCCAGCAATGAATTTAGATCCACTTGGCATGATGACTCTTTGTGTTGAGGGTGAACACTGAATAAAACACAACCTTGAATAAACACAGAGTGACAAGCGATGGCACAAAAACAAAACACCACTTCAATCGATATTACACCGTCAAATCAGCGGATTCTTGTTATATTAATGGGCCGAGTGAAAATTAAGGCAGTTTTTTGGGGGGGTGTTATATCAAAAAGTCGCTCACTGTTTGCAAATATATTACTTTAATACATATTACTTCAGGATCTTAGTGACTATATTCCTCTGTGATCACTTCCTTTTCTTCACATCTATTCTTGTACAAACAGCTGATCTGTCCACTATCAGGCAAAAAGCCAAACCTTAATTATTATTTTTGTGTAAGTGAGCCAGACAGACATACTAAACACCCAAACAGCATACTTGTGGGGAAGAAAAACACAAAGTTCCACGCATATTTTTACTAAAGTTTGCACCGCTGTAACGGACGACTTTAGTCAGAGATTTAAACGGTTTCCGAGCCAAAGAGCGCCCTGGTTCCCTGTTCCCCTCACCACATCTCACATAATCACACAAGTTTCCTCAGCGACCTCGTCCTGACTGATGTCGATGTTTTTGGCTGATGAGAGTTTTCTGAATTTGTATAAAGAAAAAGAACCCACTGGAGGTTTAGAGTTTATTTCAGGACTGATAAAACATTGTAGAGTTCAGCTTGGTTTGTTGTTTCGACCGTGACCCGAGTTTAACTAGCCGGCCATCCCACAGAGTAGAGTTATTATTATTACAGTACCCTCTGAAAGAAAAAGTGCACAAAAGTCTCAAATAAAAGATCCGATCTTCGCATTAAATTTCCAAAAGGACAAGAGGTGATAATAAATGTAAGTTCTTCTTGTCCAACTCATTCATGGTAGCTCCATCCATGTCTGCTCTCCTTTTCATATTCATGCCCAGCGTCATGCTGTTGAGCCACCTGAGCCGTTTGGGGTTTAGTACGTTGCTCTTTGCAGGACCTTTGGACAGGACCTGCAGATGAGCTTTCTAGCACTTGCCAGCTTCATCAAAACTGCTCTCCTTGAGGTTTAAATGACTTCCAAATGGAGGTAAATCACATAAAGCAGTCCTGTAATACTGTGCTCTGGATACAATATGTCAGAAAGAATAAAATAGGCTCACATCCTGCTTTCCTCCAGAGAGAACAAGGTTCACACCTGCAGCACACTCGACTGAGCAGCCATAGCTGCAACAAAACCCCTCATCCTGTTTGTATTGTCACTCATTGTAAGTGGCTTTGAACGCACCACGGTGAACTTTCTCACTGCAATAAAAAAGAGAGGGAATTTGGGGGAATTTTACAATTTCCCTGCTTTCTGAGTGCCGGTCAAACGAGCCGGGCTTTTATTATGATTTACGTCCCAGTTTGCACAGTTCACCACATCGTTTTAATGGTTGGCTTTTCCTCTACGGCTCAATTTCTGCTCGTTTAAGGGATCCGGTTGCATCTCCTGTCAAAACCAAATACCGACCCAGTGCTGAGGGTTTTAGTCGTAGCGCTCATTAGCCTTGTGTTAACGGTTTTCTCAGGGATTCCCCAACATCTCTATTACATCACATTTTACATTTCAGAAAAATGAATACATGAATATATCCACATTAGCACTAAAACATGAGCTAAAATCAAATGTATTCATTGTTGATTAAATCAGTGACTGCTTATATGGCCACAGAGAATACTTAAATGAGCAGAAGATGTCCAATAGAGATTTAAAGAGTATGATGTTTGGGTGTAGAGGTCCAGCAATATTTTCTGTTAATAAAAGTTAAATGCCAAAATAGGAAGCCTTTCCCTCGGCATGGTTTGAGAGATTGTTTGTCTTTTCGGTATGATTCCAAAATGCATTACGTACATATTCAGTATACTCGATCAATATTCTGCTGGTGTTAGTTAAGGAGGTAACTGTGTGTTTCAGTACCCATAAAATAAACCTTAATAGCTTTTCCATACTTTTCTCACAGGTTATTCACAGCCCGTTTATGGCCAGCCGAGTTCGAGCTATTCTGGTCCGGACTAAGGACGCCGTTATGTTTATAACCTCAATAATTAATTAGCGTTGTGCAGATGTAATGTACGAGCTTAAAGGGAATTTAGATGGTCATGAGCCACAGTTTGTCACCAGCAGTGACACAGTAACCCTGCTCAACAGAAATACCAAGTGATGACAACGGCTCTTTAAGTAGAGGCAACTGAGCGTGTGCAAGTGTGTGTGTATATGTGTGTGTATATGTGTGTATATGTGTGTGCATGTGTGTGCATGTGTGTGTGTGTGTGTACATGTCAGGCCTGCGAGGTGTACGCAGCTGTTCCTCTGATGGGGAACTTCAAAAGCCGTGAGAGCGGCGGTAAGTGTTAACAGTCGGAGGAGAACTGGCTCTTCAGATGCGGCGCTAGCTAAAGGTGATCTCTAAACCGTTTGATATCGCTTTACACCGTGGTCAAACAGAACAATACATCACCGCACTGACCAATGTGTGGCGAGGCCCTGCAATACGACTTACAGATGAAACGCCTCATCGCACATCTGCAGACAAAGACTTGTCCTAAGGTTTTCAGTTCATCACTGGTGTGCTTCCTGTAAAACGGTGTTGCAAGACGCATAGAAACCAAATCAGGAAAAGCTGTATTTTCTGAAAGCAATTATTCAGTGGCAATTACAAAAACACTTCCACTGATGTTTGCCCATTTCATTCCAATATGTGCACAACAAAAAACGTATTTTCCTTTTGGGACAAAAGCGTATTCTGGCTGATAACATGAACAAGGCCGAATATGAACTTCCTTCCTTCCTTTCACACAGTAAACAAGTGTTAGACCACTCGCTTTGGCAAGAAGAACGTGTTGATATTAAGATATCATTCAACAGGGCTCGGCTCCAGATTGTTTCTTTGCTTGAGTTACATTATACAAACAATCATTTGCTGCTAGTACGCGAACGCACACAAAGTGGCCCCGATGACAACAGCACAAAGTCCTGGGAGCGTTCTCCACCAGTAACAGCCCCTCCCACCCGCTCCATCACTGGTTTGCCATATTGACCCAGGTAATGGTGATAATGGATGTTTTTCACATCAATAGGAAGATCAAACAGTAAAAGGAAACCCTGTGCTTCTACAATTCATGCTCCCAAGTGCAAACCCATTATAGGGCTCATCAGGGAGACGCTGCATAAAAACACCTGAAAACAAATGCTTTCATGGTCACGACGGGAAAGCTTACACTGCAAAACAATGCAACAGGGATGTAATGACAGCAATGTGACATTTAAGGACAGCAGAGTCACAACAAACATGTAACCCTCTACTGACGCCAGCCAGGAAACACAATCTCTCTTTCACACACAAAACCCACAAATTAGTCCGGTATGACCATTCATTACCAGATTAATGTCAGCGGGAATCCTCTGAAACTGCAGCTTCCACTTCAAAGCTTTGCACCCAAACTTTTGTTTAACACAAAACACAATATATTTGTGATGGACAATGAACATTTTCTGCTTGTAAGTCTAAAGGCTAGACGCTCTCGCTGCCAATATCTATTATAAGGTTACAGCATAACTACGGTAATAATCTCACAGTGATCTTTTAAACCCAGCCTAGGAAGGTTTTGCAGAACGGCAACAGCTGTGGCCAAAAGTGGTGATTACTGTATGGATTACTGGGGAAATGGCAGACTGATAGAGCAGGTCAAACCAGACCATGGGCAAGGAATAACATCATAGTCCAGCACAGTATAAACCCCCTAAATGTTTATGTGGTAGTAAAGCACAGTTTAACAGACCTGATAAAGAGAAGTCTCCAATCTGACACGGCGATGCCAGTTAGCAACTACCATCACTGGTTTAGGCGACTAATTAACAATCAAAGACGGGTACATTGGTTCAGAAATTCTAATTCTTAATTGAACACAGTGCACAAGTTTCATTCAAACATTACAGAGGCTCCATTTACAGAATAAAAAGACGTGTTCCCTGCAGTCCGAGACCTTCATACAGTAAGGAAGAGACCAAGATACACTCAAAAACTCAAAACCTCTGCGCCATGTTTAATAAGAACTGTGAGGATGTTGTTTCCAGGTCTATTGTCCTCATTATTAAACTCACTGTGCTTTTCTATGGTGCAAGACTGATATTCTCGAGCCTTTGTGCGGTTTCCTTTCCAGGTTTCACTGGAGATCTGGATTATGTTTCAGTAAAACTAACAATCGCAAATTCACCAAAGCAATCTCCCAGATTGATGTTGCACCGTCACGGTGCAGGTCAAAAACAGCAACGGACTCCTCCTCTACATGTGCGGTGTTCTGGGGAGTCTGTTGCATGGGAACACATAAACAGAGCGCTTGAACAGCTCAAGGCTTTATTTCTGGACAAAGATAAGGCACCACGTGCCTGGGACCGACTTTCTCCACACAAGGAACTGGTTTCAGGGGCATAGAGATTAGTTTGTGATCTGATCAGCTGGTTGCTAAAACGCATTGAAGATTTTGTCAGAAATTTGTCAGAAATTCTTCTGCATATATGGAAACGAACGGTCCTCATCCCTCCCCGTGGATGTGTGCGGGAAGAGAGTCTGAATTTAGGGACTTCCATTTAAACCGGCTCGGCCCCGCTGATCCTCTGCCAGATCACTGGGCCTCAATTTTCTATGCTGCGGTCGAAACACAACAAGAGCATTTATTGTCCGCGGCCGGCTCACTTCTACGTTTGAGCACATGAAACCGAAGCACGGCGCATCGCAGCAGAGAGTGGTGACCTTTAAATGAGCGAGGTCCTATGCCGCTGCTCTTTGGCCCGGCTTGATGAGCTGATGTCACAGGAAGTGAATGGTATCCTTATGGAGGGTCACCACTGCAGGCCAACAGCATGTCCGTCTTTCCTCTGATGTCATGGAGACGGAGATCTGGCATGGACACAATCGCACCCATTGGTGCTGCATGTGCACATGTATGTGGGTGTATTCAAACAGATCCAGCAGGCCGAAGTGGATGTTAACCAACATTAGCAAATCTTTGAGATGATAACGGTGAAAGACTGAGGTGAGAAAAAAAAGTCACTGAAACGGATATTTTTTGCAGTAATCTGGCATAAAGTTCTCTAAGTGGCTCTTAACATGTTCATGGCTGATGGCGCTCAAAGTGCAAACGGTGTTTACCTGAGAGGGAACCAGAGGGTGGGCGCTACGCCACCAGTCAGGATGACATCATCAGCTGTATCAGTGTATGCCCGCAGTGCAACAACACACACAGAGGGAGAGCAACTCTCTGCAGACATTACTCCACTATATTTTTTACATGGCAAATAGTAGTTTGCTGCCATTTAATGCTGTTTATTGCAACTTTAAATCAAAGATTATCTGGTTCCAAATGATCTAATCTGACCATATTCTGTTTTCTTTTATATATTAGTGAATCAAACTTTTGGCTTTTTTGTCAGTCAGCCAACACAAACAATTATAAATCTGCCTCTGGGAATATATGATGAGAATTTTCCACAATTTTTAACATACATATTAAACGATTCCTCAGCTAATATAAATAATAAAGTTAATTGATTGGCTAATGCACTGTATTGTTGACAGGTGGCAGATTCACATTTTGACCAACTTATTTATATCTTTATCACAGAGTTTGAATTACAATGCAGTGGGAACAGCTCTACGGAGAAGATCGTAATGGCTGTTTTTCTGAGAGTCAAACAGATGTGCTTAAGTGGTAAATAATGGAATACAATGACTGTCAGGGTAGATATGGATTAGAGGTGAGGGGGACCAGCATAAGGCCTGGAGAAAGCCAGAGAAGGAGAGGCACAGGAAGTGGACTTGATAAGAGCAGGGAGAGTTGGAAGAGATCACGGACAATGGTCAGGCTGAACACAAACAGGAGGTCAGCGCAATGCAGGGACGAGGCTGGGAGAGGCTGGCGTGGGTCGAGGAAACAGGGATAAGGAAAGGTAAAGATGTGGGGAGAGGTGTGGGAGGGCAAGAGAGGAGGGAAGTCGGCCTCACGAAGGAAGAGGAGGAAGAGGAAGGGTTGGAGGAGGGAAACCCACATTGACCCGTCTTGTTTAAACAAACAAGTAACACAAAAAATGAAAAACGTAATGTGGATAGCTGAGGTGGCGTGTCCTTCTCATCCACATATATAGATATAAATCTACCCTCACGGCGCTCTCACCTAAAAATAAACAGAAGTTGTCATCCAACTTTTTTTTTTGTCTCATGCAGCTGATTTAAAGGTAGTCTGATTAAGAACAAGATCAACTGGTGAACATTGTCTAAACCTCTGTACTGTTTGACTGTTTCTGTGTGCCTGGGTCAGGACTGAGGTACTCAATCGCTGCTGGCAACAGATGAGAGCTGACAGAAAGCAGACGGAGAGCTCCCGACTACAAGCAGACCTCTGTGGACGGCGGTGGCTAAAAATACATGCAGCAAACTAACCATAACTCACTTCATATGCCATGGAAATTGACAAAGTATGGCATTCCATTATGAATCATTCAATTATGTTTTACATAATAATATGCATGCTACAAGCCTGGCGTGTTTACTCACTGCGCGTACAACAAAGCAGTACACATCAGTATTTTATACTTTTAAGAGTTTACATTCCTCCATTTTTACACCTCTCTGCCACCAGCTGAAGGAAATGCATTCAAATGAAGAAGGCATTCAAGAAAAACAGCATGCCCCACTACCTCATATTATATAAAATAACACATTTTCAGTTGGTAATTATGTGCTGTATTATAATTTTTTAACTAATAAAAGTATCTTCCCCTCTACATTTCAGAAAAGGTGACTTGAAAAATAATTTCAGCAGATGGGTTACAACACAGTCTGCCAGGTTTACTTTCAGCCTTCATGGGTAGGAGGATTTTTACTGAAAAGTAATATAAACAAGAGGGGACTGCGCAGTATCACACCTACAGTTTACATAGGAGGACAGGGCAGCGCTGCAGGGAGGCCAAGTTTATCTGCTGGCAACAGATGATCATCTTCATCTCCCGAAAAGTCTCTTGAAAGGATGAAAAGTTGCCCCGGATTGTGCTCGTGCAAGACAAACCCAGTCCGCGGGTCTACTTTCATGACTAACTTCTTCTGAATAGTTTAGAGTCGCGCGGTGTTTGTGTTTCGTCACGAACAGTTTGAAACACCAACAACATCCCAACACCGTCGCGTGGCGCGCGGGTCGTATATCGAACATTCTGTCGCGCACTCACCTCCCCAGGTGTGAAGGAGGAAGAGGAGTCCGGCGAGGAGCGAGGCGGTGTCTCGTGCAGCCATGGTTGTCCGTGCTGGGCGCTTGTGTGTGTATATTGTATGTCTGTGTGTGTGCGGAGGCTGACAGCGGAGACTGGTCCTCCTGGTGAACTGACTGCGCGAGAGAGGAGCGGCGGTGCAGCGCGCGCGCGGAGAGGCAGATGATGCGGCGGGAGGGGCAGAGACACGGGAGGTCCTGCACTGTAAAAGATGTCCGCCTGTGCGCGGCGTTTTTCGAAATGTCATTTTCTGACGTCGCATTATTTAGCAACTTTTAGCAACTCAGTCTCGGCTCCTTTGTGGCTTATGTGTGTGGTTGGATTTCTGAGCATTCGGAGCCGGAGTTCAAATACATGGATGAATGAATGAGGTCGATATTTTTTGCAGTGTGCAAGAAAAAAAAAGGAGGAACTTGGCAGGGAAGAGGGCGGAGGCCTGGAGCCAAGTACAGTATGAAGTTATCAGCCTTGTTCAGGATGGTCTTGGCTTCGACTTGACTTGACTTATCACGCCGACGAGAGCTGCAGGTGTCTGAGGGGGCGGGCTCTAAAAGAGACGGCAGCCAAACGCCGTCAAGTCGGACAGTCAACGTGACTATGGCGGCTCTCGGCATTTGCGTTCTTAGTTGCAGACGAAGTGGAAATGATGGAACTACCAGTGCTTTTATTTTTATATATATATATATACACACCCAAAGGCAACATGTGGAAATAGATGAATGATATCCTATGTACAGGAATTCTATGTTCATATTAAAGTGATGGTTCAGAGTGAAATGCACCCTAGGTCATTTCCACCATGACATCCAGCCAAACACCCCCTCAGAAGCATTTTTAGCGATGGTCAGCATTGGTCAAGATAGGGCTATCAACCGAATAGCTTAGTACTAGCGCGATGGTACAGAGGGTATATCTCCTAAATTACCCCACTAATAATGCATGGAATGTTACCAAACTTCTGCAGTAGTACACATTGGGTCTGTACTCACAAAACCAGGCATTTGAAAGTTTGTAAGTACACCAGGAGTTTATTTAAAAGAACACTTGCCTGATAGCTTCTATCCTCTGCTGCTAACGCTACCGCAGCATAGACACCACTTCCGTGTTTACCCAGCCGATGCCGTGACGCGAGTTTCACACGAGAGTATGAAAAGGTTTTGCTTAATGTTTAACACTGCCTGTGGCGTGTTATCTGTACGCAATTCGAGCTATCCACATCTATGTGTACATTCTAAGCGAAACAACCCATCACATCCGCGTGTATATAAACGCCCTTTAAGGTTAGGCTTAGGGTTAGGCTTCGGCGTTGATAAACACGCAAAAAGGCAATTGTGCGTAGTGATAACACGCCATAATGTCATACGAGTTGAGGTGTCATACATACGCCGATTCATGAGGTCAGTCTGTATTATTTACAGCTTCTCAAAAAAAAGAAGAAGATGAATGATGCATTTACCCACCAGGAGTGCTATAACTAACTGAAACTTGTTCTTTTAGCGAAGTGTGGGCGTTATTTTGATGTGTGTCCTCATTTGCATAACTGGGCTCCAACATTTGCAGGAAAAGCCGACCGGCCCACAACAATCAGGACTGCTGCAGGTTTATTTACAACACGAGACAGGATGTTGTGGAGAATTACTGATGCAGCTGCAGAGCATCTTTAACCTCCACCTCATTACCCATCACAAAGGTTAAATACCCAACACGTGGGCACCTACACTCTCCATCCATAACATAGCCTATTAAATGCGTCTGCATGCTCTAAATATTGAATACATATTTGTTGTTTATTTATGCAGTGGCATGTCCAGACAGAGCTCCTTTGGTTGTTTTCCTATTGAAAAGATGTTCAAAACAATCTCAATCGGCGTCTTACTGCGAGCCACGGGACCACACAAGAACACACGATTTTCTGGCAAAGGTCTGGTTGTTTGACATGAGAGATTTGTGCATTTTGTGTGTTTGTATTTGCTTTACTCATTCAAGTGGCAGGTCGAACTGGATAAGTTTGATATCATACAATCAGAAACAAATCAGATGACTCGCATCGCAACCCAACACTGCTCGGATTTTGCTCTGAGTCAATAACTGTCACAAGCGATAATATTTATCTACATCCAGCCTCTTATAAAGCCTGTGAATATGACTCCCCCTTTAGCCAAGCTTAATGTAGACCCAATAAAGGAGTTGAATCAGACTGAGCCCCCTAAACAAGCTACATAAAAAATGCCTGCTATGTCATTTACGTGATGCTGACCTGCACTTTGGTTGCAGGACTCCAGTGCGTAACGGGTCAAGCCGTTTAAGTGTAAAATGAGTTTGACTGTGAGGGTTGGGATAAGTGCTGCGTTTGCCAAACCAGAAAGCAATGAAAACAGAGTGCCAGCGGGCTGCAGGAAAGTGACACAAAATACTCCGCTGTCGACACTCTGGTCAGATAGCAGGATGCTCTGATTTACTTGATCAATAATTAGAAAATAAAATCTGCTGCCACAGACTGGAGCATAGCATAGTATAGAGGAGCCTCTTAATTAATCACTTAGACTTTAGCTGAGTTAAACTATTTCAAATAAATGGGTGAATGATTGCTAATTTTATGTAAGCCAGCATAGACAGACTGTATACATCTGTTATACGCTTGGTTCGTCGAAAATTCTGCTTTGATATATTTTAAACACATACAGAACTAGGGGTGATTTAAAAAGACAGTGCAAAAATAATCTAACATGTATTTTGTAATGAATTGTGCTGATGAAACATAACATTTTGAGGGTATCTAGTCTGTGATGAAAGCTCAAACTCTCAGCACAGTGAGCACACTCATTTAATCTCAGTATTATTTGATGGCGTGTGAACTATCAAAGCCGGCGCAGCTGGAAACAGATCAGAGGATGGTGGGACGTGTCGCCGCACACTGATCTCTGTAACCTTCACAGCTGGAAAACACCACCGGCTGCCATCTGATCTGACTGTGTCTGCCCCTGCAATCTGTGGATTGCCTGGGAGTGCAGGTCCGAGCCACATGGGGGGGGAGCTGCCAGCGATAGCAAACTCACTGCTGAGAACCACAGTGGAGACGCCAGTGCACAAACAGTCAACAAAAGTTTGGAGCAGTTGGTCATGGCCATTATCATGTTTCAAGAATATTATCTTTTGCTTTATTATCTGAGATTGCTGTTCTATGCCATTAGCTCTATTTCAGGCCGTGTTTTTAGATATGTGTTTTTTTCTGTATTTATTTTTATGTGGTGGCCGGAGATTTAAGAGGCCATGAGAGAGCTTTGGGGATCTTTTCTTTCCGTGAGTTTCTCTGCCAAACGCGTGCCCTCTGTGTGAGGGTGAGAAGTCTGTGGTGTGTCAAGATTTTAGTCGAGTCAAAAGAAAATTCACTTTTCTAAAATACTTAAAGGCCTTGGAGGGCATGGGTAGAGATCATTGGTTTGCTCAGTTTTATCTCAACATAACAAGCGTGTTTTCTGGTCAAGGTTATAGCAAATAAGTGCTTTGTGCCAAATGTTGTGTTTATACCTGATCTTAATGACCACACTGGGAAAGGGAGTGAAAAGCTGCCTTTCCTAGAGATGGGATGGGGGGTGCACGTTATTGTTATCTTTAAACAGAGCCAGGCCCATTGTTTAGTTTCCAGTCTGTATGCCAAGCTCATCATTAAGGTAACCATTCATATTTCCCAAACAAACATGATACTTCTATCCCTCTGCAGGAAAGCAAATGAGCATATTCCCCTAAAATTTAGGGCCTAAATGTAGGCGTATTCAGGACCTGTCCTTGGTTCTGCTGTTTCCAGATGCTCAAAGCAAGGGAACAGCAGAAATAAAACAGAAGGCAGGAAGAAAGTGCATCTGCTTTTACGGGTGCATTTAGTGGAAACATCCTCTGCTCACCAGATATGACTGGTGTTCTGTTTTTCCTTTCATCCTGAAGCTATATCAGAGGGGATCTGTCGGTGGAGATACGAACACCATCGCTCTGTTTTGCTGGAAATATGAGGCCGACACTGATAACACATCTTCCTTCTGTCTTTCTGCTGTGTAGTGGTGATAATTGGGTTTTGTGTTGTTGGAAAAAATCAACATAACATCCTCTCTGGATTGTTGTATTTCCGCCACAAAGAGGGTAACAATTGCAATTGTTTAACCCATCACAACGTGCAGGGGAGGTTTAATTTTCTATTAGGTTGCTGCAAAATATGCATCAAACGTTTTATCTAGAATACAGTGTGTACTGTAAAAACAACAGAGGCCAGTCAATGCATGCTTTAAAAAAGAGAGATTATATATGGATGGAAATAAGGGTGTAAACCACCTTGTTGATTCATTTCCTTTGTGGTGAAGCACAATCCTTATGGTATGTAGCGATAGCAGAGTACCAACTGTTCTCAAAACAGCTGCATTGTTCAGCCACTCAGTGAATTACGACCAGTCTTTCAAGACTGGGCACAAGGCGTGTCAGTCTATAAGTCAGAGTATAACATTTGTGGAAGTTGTTTTAGTTTTTTATTTTTTCAAAAGCTAAAAATCCCTTGTGGACAGTCCACAAGAATGTCCCCCTTTCACCCTTTATTTAATATGATACATCCTGGACGGGGCGTTTGGGAATATCAGGCGGCAATCGCTTTGGGAATGAGACTGAAAAGGGAAAATAGAAGCAGGAAAAGCGACATCTCCTCCCTCAAGAGTTCCCAGGGACTGCACAGCCCTGAAACATGAGACAGAGATACATTAATAGAGCATGTTTCACAATCTGCTGACTGGGGAAACCAGCCATCTACCCCAAAGAAACCCCATTGATTCCAAACAAAATCTCTTACCTGTTTTTTTTTAAGTTAGATCAGCAGTTGCACACATATTGAGCAATTTATAGAAACATTTTTAAAAAGTGTTTCCTTCATCTGTCCTGAGAGTATTCACACTTGATTTCAATATCCTGACTGCAATCGGCTCCTTTAAAGGGGAAATCCAGTGTAAAATGGATTTTGGATATGCTTAGCATGATAACGAGTTTGGAACGTCCGATTAATTCTAAACTAGCCTCTTTTAGCCGATGCTTCCAAAATGCTTACAGTGGTAGCGATAAGGGCATCTCTCATGGGAAAAATAAATTAATTTTAAACCATTTAAGAGGCTCAAAGTAGCCCAACACTTCTTTGGTAGTATAATGAGGGTCCTAACATATAAAACGATGCATTGACAACTTTGAAAATGTACAGATAGTTTATTAAAAAAGTTTATTAAGTCCCTACAAGTCGATTGACGAACACAGATACTGAATATGACAAAGCATTTTAAGTGGATCAGCCATTTGAATTAGAAATAATTCTTTTTACCATGAGAGATGCCTCTATCGCTACCACTGTTAGCATGTTGGAAGCATTTCCTTTAAATACAACTAGCAGTCTCACACAAACAACGTGGGTAACAATAATCGTCTGGTCCATCTGATTATCACCTTTTTCCCCCACTGGGAGTCTTCACACTCGGTTTTACCCTTGAACCTGGCTCCTTTAAGATTCCCACTCCTAATGCATGGAGTCGAGCGCCATGCACCACTGTGTGCCATTCCTTCTGTGATTGATGATTCCACACAACTTCTGTTTATCTCACCAGGGCTCTCAGCACTGTGCTCATGGGTGGAGGAAAGAGAAAGAGGAAAAGAAGTCATTCTTTCCGAGCCACTGAGGCCGGACCCAAGAGCAAGTTGTTTTGGGGGGCAGTTTGCCGGGCATGAGAGAGGGCTATTGTTTAAGTTGCTCCGGAGGACGGGGGGTTTGCTAGCGTGCACTGGTATGGTGAGGGGGCTCCGGGGAAGAGTGGGAGAGAAATTAGAATTTCTGCTAAACTCCGTCATAACAACAGGGACTGTGACAAAGAGACACTTTGATAACTGCATGGGCCAAGAATTGAGCATCGCTTCTCCATGGTGATTATATGTAATAAGAGGCATTCATCCTAATAAATCCACCCACAGACATGTTTCAACAGTGTTTCAGCCTGGGAAGAGGTTGGGATTAAAAAGAACAGAAAATATTAATTAAACAGGGTTAATGACTTCAGTTTACTAATGCAGCTGCTATGCTTGGGGAAATTATAACTTAAAAGGGGGTTAAAGAGTCACACTGCAATAAAACCTGATTTGATGAAGACTTTCTGTCTAGAATTCCCTTCTTAAAGTTTTATTTTCTTTTAACAAGTGCAGTAAATCTGTCAGCAATAATTATTTCAACGTGTTTCCAAAAGAAATTGACCATTTTCAAGGGATGAGTGTCTGGAAACCTTTAACTTGTTTTAAGAAAACAAGACTGGAAGGACACAAATAGTGTTGCTTAGAATAAAGCATTTGATTAATTATATTTTTCTTTGTGAAACTCATTAGCATAATAAAGTCATGGTGCCATGTTTTACTTTCATTGAAACAATCATATATCATAAATCTAACCATATCAAACTAAAATACCAAATGGTCGATCATTCCATGATGCTCATGTGAGATTTTGGGGTATCATCACCCAAGAATATTTTAAAATGTGCAATTTGAGATATCACTGTTTGCTATTTATGGTTTAACCATGGGTGTCCACATTTCAATCATGTTACAAACTTCACAAAATAACAAACTAAAACCACAAATTAAATATTGGTCAAACAGGAAGGAGGAGCTGCTGGACCTGAAGCCGGTCAGTGAATCAGCTGTTTATAAAACCAACAACATGGGGAGAAGTGGACAAAACGTTTTTTGTAGTCCATTATTGTAGTTTCTCCAGCGCAGACGCACGTCAATCGCTGGTGCCGATCATCAGCTGTCAATCATCAGCAGTACCGGCCATATTTTCCTAAATCCTTTTCAGTTCTCCTATCGCCTTTCCTTAACCCTGTGACGTTTTCTCCAAAGGTTAAGGATTAGAAGTTAGGACCTAATTTTTTGACTATTCGACTGCAACCCTGGCCCGGCAGTCAGACTGGGCCCTCCACATATCAAATGCTGCTGACGCCCCTGGGGTTTTGGTTGGGGTTGTTGATCGGGTTAGGGTTATGGTTGGGGTTAGGGTTGGGGTTGGTTTGGGTTGGGGTTTGTATGTTCAGGATTAGATTTTTGTGCACAGGCCTATTGATCTGGGAGTGGAGTCTGGAGAAGTCCAAGCGGCTTCAGTGGGTGTATGATGTGGTGGTGTGGTTGGTTAGGCTCTGCTCCCTGATCCCGGAGGCCTAAGATCCCCAGGCAAAGCTCATCTGTGTGGACCATGGGGCAGAAGAAAAGGGTGCACCTGCTGCTACCCGAGATGTGGACAAATGAAAAGGAAAATATTTTCAGAAAACAACTTATTAAATAAAGTTTAATAAAAAAAACATTTATAATAATAAAAGAAAATAATAAATAAAAATCGAAAAATAAATGAATTCAAATAAAAAAATTATGTAATACATAGATAAATAAATTAATAGAATAAAAAAAGTTCAAAAAGTCAATAATTTTAAGAATGTAAAGGATATTTCAAAAGAGACAGGGTTGGGTTTAGGGTTAGGGTTGGGGTTGTGGTTAGGTTTAGGGTTGTTGTTAGGGTTAGGTTCAGGGATGTTGTTAGGGTTAGGTTTAGGATTGGGGCTGGGGTTGGTGAATTCTCATTTTCAAACAAGAGATATTAGATACGGAAGAGACATCTTCTAAAAACATGTTATAATGAACCAGAATGTGGGAAATTGCATCTACTTAATTCCAAAATTTGATGGGGGAGGAACCCCAGACCCCCGCCTAAACCGGACCCCCCCACATATTAAATGCTGCCGACGCCCCTGGTTTAACAAAGGGTCTCACTGAGTTGTTTTTTCCAGAAATAATGAGTCATGAAGCAGGAAGCTGCTACTTCAGGCTGCAAACTGATGAACATCCTGCAGATGCACAGACAAGGTCCTAAGAAGACTCAAAGAACAGGAATGTCCCATTGAGTGACCTCCACAGTCTTAGTCATCCTATTCACATCTTTGTGAATCAGATCAAGAAAATCATCATTGTGTCTTTTTCTGAAATCAGGCTTTTGTACCACTCCTCATTTTCCCTACTTTTTATCCCTTCAGTCTTCCATCACTCCCACTTTCGTCTGCTCAGCATCTAGTGGAGGCAGTGGGTTTGTGGCGGAGAGTTTCTCAGGAATGTGGGGTCCTGCTCTGGGTCTCAAACCAGTCTGCACTCCAGTGAGTTCTACTGCTTGGAGTTTGTTTTTTCCCAGAGAAGCTCTGGTCTGCCGCCTGCCCTCCTTCTAAAACACACACACGTACACTGAATGTAAATTCATGCGAGTCCGGTGTACTGGCTGGCAGCCAAAGTCATCATTGAATCAGATGCTCCAAACTCTGCATCCCAAATAGAACCACAAAGTCTGGGAACATAAAACTCGAAGTCACAGCTACAGATGACAGATTTTCAAGATTGGAGGGAGATTGGTCCGTTCAAAAATGGCTCAGTCTCTATGGACAGTGGACTATGCCTCATTAGAAGACATCTTGTTTTATTAAGCGCTATCTATTATTAACTATCAATCTGAAAAGATCTGAAAATCATGAAGTTAAAAAGTGCTTAAATGCAGAAATCTAAATTATTAATCTTAAATTGATATAGAACTAAATTGGAATATTTATCCACAAGCATAGAGTGGATGAGGTTTTAAAGGAATAGTTTCACATTTTAGGAATTGTTCTTATTCACTTTCTTGTAAAGATGAGAAGATCACTGTAGAATATGTACTGTAAATATGAATCTGCAGCCAGCTAGGCTCTATCCAAAACTCACAAAATTTGTCTATCAGCACCCCTAAATCTATGTTAAACCTGATTTGTTGAATGGTGTCATACTATTCTTCAGCTAGGACCAGTACCATCCTGGAGTCTCCACTGGTTACCTGGCAACTTCTCCAAAATTTAATTCAACATAATCCACATTTTTTGCAAAATATCAGCACTCTTGTCTGGCGATACAGCTTTATTTGCACAATGGTCAGTCTTTTAAAACTCTTATTTCTGATAATCCTAACCACAAGCTTTCAAAAAAAGTGCCTGAAACATTCTACATTTTGGTTATTCAACAAGACAAATCACCACAATTGATTTGAGCTACGTAGGCGCTGACACAGAACAGTCAAGAGTTGTTACTGAGGAATGGAAGAGCAGATAAAGAGGTGGAAGTGCATGTCAGGCGCTCAAGTGTCTTCAAACGGTGGAAGCGACCCAGCGGGTGAGAAGGCCAATTGTTGTAAATCAGCCATCTGAGGGCCTCGGCTCCTTCTAGGAAGCGCGTCAAGGGTTTGGTTTGTCTTATCTGTCTCCGTTTCATCCTGTGCAAGCTTCCCTTGTTTCCCATATCTGTATTCCTGTGCTTTATTTTCGAGCACACTTGATTATATGCATGCCATACTACACATCTCCAAAGAGGCAGCTTCCATGTCTGAGTTTTAAATGGATTTCAAGGCTTGTCATCATTGACAAACAGCCAATCTTTGTCTCAGCCGGAGTGGTGCTCTCAGGTTGTCTGGCTGCTGGTGCTGATGGAGCGAATGTGAAGGCAAACGCCATCAAGACATGCTGATAAATCTGGCAGATGCGCACTTTGGCAGGCAGCTGTGAATGTTGTGGCAACAATAAGCTGAAAAGGAACAAGTTATTTGATTCTACTAAAAGGTCTCCACCATCGTTGCTACAGACATCATTCATAAAAATGATACCCGGGAGCTGAATGATCTCCTGAGTCCGATACAGAAACTCAGGAATTAAAGTAGACACGTAATTGTGTTGTGTAGTAGCCATGAAGGACACTTGAGAGAGGCTGCAGGAGGTTTCAGATGAAAGCGAGCCTTTTGTAACCTCTAGCCATTCAAAGAGGAAGGATTTGGTTGACCAGAAAACAAACAGAGGAAGCTGACGACAGTCCTGCTAAAAGACCACAGGGAAGGATAGCTACCATAAAAGGAGGAGGTCCAGAAACTCCCCGTCAGAGACAAAGTAATGCACAAGACCTTTTATAGCTCCTTGCGCTGCTCCTACGGATCCCTGATGCATCATTAAATGCTTACACAAATGCCGTTTGTCAAATGTCCAAAAGGTTCAGAACAGGATTTCCCATGATCGTATCGGTTTCCCTTTGCCAGTTCTGAGCAGCTCAGATGGGGAGGATGAGGCACAAGGAAGGAAATGCTGTTGATATTGTTCAGCGTTGCAAAGCGTTTGTGTTTCATTGTCATTAAAGAGGCTTAGGTAATGGGAGATTAGGGCTCAACAAGTGACAATGTGTTAATGTGGATGGAATGAGTTTGGGAAATTGGAAAACCGTAGTGATGACATGAATGATCGCAATGCTGAAAATTGACTGTAATCCTTTCCAACACACACACACACAAGAAAGAACAAGAAATGGTTTATTTTATATCACAATTCCAGGGTTGTGGGGAGTGATTTTGAGTTTCATGGTCATGGTGATGACAACTTATATAATTATTAGTATTATTATTATTACCAAAAAATGTAAATGTATTTTCCCTCATGCTGTTCCCCCCTTTGTTATTTTTCTTAACCTATTTCTAAATGGTAATAATCATTATCTCTTTCATTGACTTGGGAAGAGATTGCGTCAATATACTGTCTAATTTAAGTAATGGCTAATATGAAAATGATATTACATAATGGTTTGAATGTTAAGATTAGTGGATATGATTTACCTGGCTCTCAAGGCTTAAACCCTGTCAAAGGGCCATAATCCTATTTTTATAACGTACTATCCTCAGCCGGTGACTCTATTTCATATAAGATCAAGGTGAACTGGGCGTCAGAACTCCAATTGAATTTCTCTGATCTTCTGGGAGGAGGCGATGGGGGCTGTTAACACATCATCCAGCAGCGCCAGACTGTCACTAATACAATTTAAAGTCTTCTAGGCTACACTATATTAAGGAAAAACTGTCAAAACTCTATCCAGACAAATTCGATGAGAAATGTAGTAGATGTTCCCAGACTCCATGCAATCTTACCCACATGTTCTGGGCATGCCCCAAGTTGTCTACATTCTGGCAACTATTCTTCAAAACAATTTCAGATATATTAGGCATAACTCTAACTCCAACCCCTCATATCGCTATTTTCGGCAAGCCCCCAGACAACCTTCGTACCACAGCTGTTCAAAATAACGTTATTGCCTTCGCCTCCCTTATTGCTCGTAAGAGAATTCTTTTGTTATGGAAATCTCCTCAACCACCATCAGTCAAAGTCTGGCTACATGACATTTTAGGTCTTCTGAAACTGGAGAACATCAAATTCTCACTAAGCGGGTCATCTGGCAGGTTCTATACTCATTGGAGACCATTACTTAGATGGGCTGCCAGCTCAGGAAATCTCTTTGTAAAGTCCCACTGTACGGTTATATGTGTACTCTCCCCTCTGTTCCGGTCCGCCAGCGGCAGATAGCCCCCCCCCCCCCCCCCTACAAGACTCTAACATAGCAAACTTGTCTTGATGACTGAGGAGTAAGCAGCCATTGAGTCTTACTTTGTACACTTAAGGATCAGCACTAGCACCTTTCATTTGTATTTTTATTTTATTACTGTGTAGGTATATGTGTATATATGCATGTTTTTTATTTTTATTTATTTATTTATTAGTTTATCTATTTGGTTTATAACTATTATTTTACAGGTATGTAATTTTATTTACTTATTCATGATATACTTCGTATAAGAGGACAATGGGAGGAGGAGGGCGGGGGGGGGGGTTCATTTATGTTCATTTATGTTCATATAAGTTCAAAAAGAAAAAGAAAAGACATTGAATTCCTGTATACACTTTGTGTCTGTGTCTTGCACATGATAAATAAATTATAAAACAAAAAAAGATTAGTAGATATGGTATTTGATGATTAAAATGATTAATATTTCTGCTCAATCTCTGTCTCTCCCATAAATATGTATTTTTTTCGTTTTGTTAAAGTGGCAATCTTAAAGATTTTCATGGAAGTCTATCGCTAAAAGAAGGTAACACAATAGTGATTGAAAGCCTGTGAACTATGAATATTTATATATTTGTAGTATTAAACCATGTATGTGGTGATTTCACCAGAAAGGGGAAAAACTATATTAAGAGTTTTTCTTAACTATATACAAACAAATAATGGAACAACAAAAAGACTTCAGGCTGCGAAACTCCAAGCACACACTCATCTGTTTTACTAAAATAGAAATTAGAAACCAACCAATTCTGATATTTTTAAGGATGATGTCACTTTAACAGTCTTCCTTAAGCCTTGTATTGTATTTCATTCTATATATACATTTTATTTAATATGTGTGTGTAAAACATAACGGTTCTTTAACGGTTCTGAAATCATCTGTGAACCGGAAGTGAAGTGGAGTGGAACGGAGAGGTCAACTGCCGCGACCAAAACAAACATGGCGGCCACGGGAACCAGCGTAAACACATCCAAGCTTTTTTCCTGCGTTTTCTCCAATTCTTTCGATTCCACCCGTCGCTTTTACAAATTGCACGTTTCGTAAGCTGTCCGTTTAAACAGGCTGGTGTTTTCGGACCACGTTTTGAACCTAGAGACAAAAGCGAAACCCGGAAAATAAACGGAAGTGTCTGCCTCTCGTTTGAAACTAAACATCCGCTACCGTAACGCGTGTGTTTACTATGTTCGCTCGTCGTTTCACGGGAGGGAAATATGAAGAGTAACCGTGTGTTTAACGGAAAGCGGAATTGTGTGCCGTTTCGTCCGACACAACGGACACCAAGATGTAGCTTCATCTAACGTCTGAGTGTATCTCGCTGAGCAAACAAACATGGACTCTGCCCTGGAGACAACCTGAGAGGTAAACATCGAGTTGAAGACACGTTACCATGGGTTTGGTGAACTTTGTCTTATCCAGTGTAGGAAAATGCCTGGACGCCGTCTGCTTACTGCTGGACCTGAACTTTCTCATCGTCCACAGCGCGGTGCGGGCTGTCCTGGCGGTCATCGCCTTTATAACCAACCTGCCCACCCTCCTCCTCAACTCGGCGGTGGAGTTGGGAAACCTAACCGTGTTTGGCTTAATGTCCTTGGCAGAAGCAACGTCAAATGTAGCCCACGGCACCGTCACCATGCTGGGGAGCTTGGTGCTGGTTCTGGAGGGGCTGCTGGAGAGCCTGAAGATGGTGGGTTACCTGTCCATGCATGTGCTGCTCCGCGGGAAGGAGCACCTCTGTCGAGGCCTGCTGTCCGTGCTGGAGGGCTGTAGCATTGCCGTCAGCCTCGTGGTCTATTTCATCAACACCGTGGTCAACTTTGCACTCATCGCCATGCAGAACATTTGCTCAGTGGTGGTCAGCGTGTGGCAGACGGTGTCCAGCCCGCTGCAGAAGGTGCTGGAGCTCACGTTGACCTCCTTCACCTTTCTGTACAGCAGCCTGGTTGGGACTTCGGCTTTCCTGTGGTCACCCTGTAAAATGATGCTGGACTTTCTGGCCTCGCTCATTCAAATGTTTGTCAGCATCTTCATATTGAACGTCTATGGTTTCCTGCTCACCGTTACTATTGCTGCGATTACCACCGCCTACCTGAATCCGGAGCTGACCCGGCAGGCTGCTGCACAAGTTGTAGATTACCTCAACTCCTTCCCCGCCTTGCGCAGACTTTATCTGAATCTCCGCCTCCACGCTTCAGCCTTGCGGAGGGCACCGCATTTTGTACGCGGTGCCATGCAGCACCTGCAAAGAATACTCCATCACCTCTACCAGATAGAGAACGGACTTTGGCAGAAACTGTCTCGCTTCAGCAGCCAGCTAAGTCGGGCTCTGAGAACGCAGCCCATCAGGGACGGCGACAACAGAGTACGTGGCGATGGTGACACCGGAGAGGAGAGGCGGGACCCACCGGACGGAAGAGCGGGAGATGGAGCCCACCAGGAGCTGCTGGATTTAGTTTTCCCCTCGTCGAGCACAGACAGACCACTAAAGAAGCAGTCGTCTTCGGGCACAGAGAGTAAACCTCTGCCTGCCGAGAATCTGCTGACTCTGCTGAAGGAGCAGGAGGACAGGAAGAAGTGTGTGATCTGCCAAGACTGTACCAAGACGGTGGTGCTGCTGCCGTGCAGGCACCTCTGCCTGTGTAGAGACTGTACAAACATCATGTTGAGGCAGCCCATATACCAACAGAACTGCCCACTCTGTCGGCACATGATCCTCAACACTATGGACGTGTACCTATGAGGGACCAACGGAACTGGTTCTACTGGACTACATGGAACAGTCTATCAGTATCTATACTTTAAGTTTTACCACCACTTACACTACGTTGTATGACTCGTGTTATTACAAGGTTGTGTTAAAGGATACATTTGATAAATATTCTACATTTTTCTTGCTGTCAACAAATCCCAAACATGTTTGTTAATACTTCTCTCCCCAGTGGCTCTCAGCCCCGAGCTCATTTTACTTTCTTTACAAACGGTTTACAAATGCTGCTCTAAAAATGTTACTCAACCTGCAAAAGGTTGTAGAGGAGAAGGTTTCGACTACGCAGACAATAGCTGTTCATAAGGTCAGTTCATCGTTGGTTCTGGATTTACTGGGATTTATTGATAATTTAAAATGTAGACTATTATCAAAGTTATCTTTTGAGGTTTTGTTTTAGAACCGTTTAGAAAAGAAATGCTCAAGAAAACGCATACTGTCTCACTTCCATACAACAATCTAAATGTGTACAGTATGTAATATACACCAATCTCTAAAGCATACAGTTTTGCAGTTGGTATATAAAAAACAAAAAAAATACTTCACCTAAGGAAATAGGAAATGATTGAATACTTCTACAGTTCGCTTTGGCACTACGATGCACCCATTTTGATATTCCCGTATTGCCACATTAAGTCTCAGGTCTTGTTGCTATGGTAACCCCGCAGTGCCCTCCCTGATGCTGAAATGTTTACCACCGCTCATGTCTTAAAAATGTAGTGCTTTCAGCCGGCCAAGGTGTGAGAAATATAAAAAAAAAATACTAAAACTGTGCTTTATTGCATCATAAATATCAAAACGCTGTGTGTATGAATGCAGGTATCGTGTATTAAAAGCAGTTTCCTTCATACATCAGTTATTGCTGAATAAGAGAGCCATACAAACAAGGGTTTCTATATTTAAGGAAAGTGATGTGTAATTTTCCAACTGGGCCTGACAAAATACATATTTATTCCATGTATTTGTTCTATTGATAGGGCTTATTCCAGTCTTCCATCAAGAGGCACATTACAGTCACCTCCAACACATAATCCATAACTGGTTTTCCCTTTCATTGTGTCATTGTGATAAAAACAGATTTTTGTTGTATAAAAAGAAAAAAAACTAATAAGGCTTTACAATATGATTTGCTTTTGTTTCTCCTTTGTTGCTGTCTGAGCTAAAGTGGTGATATTGATCGGTGTTGAATGTTTACAGGGTGTCGTTGGGACCTCACCGCTATTGATGGCGGGCGGTGTGGAGTCATACCTCTTCTTCTTCTTTTCCCCCTTTAAAGTAATAAGTCTGAGAATTGGGCTTTCTGTTTGGTTTTTTGGACCAATAACTGACATTATTGTGTTTGCTACTACATTAACAGATATCATTAATAAAAGTGGTCTGAATGTCAGATTTTGTAAACTAGATCAGACTGTAGACATTAACTCAAACGCCAAGGGCATTGCCAACTGAAGATTTGCAGTGGACTGAAAACAGCTCACATGACCATCATCTTTTGTTACCTGCAGTATGTATGACACAATGTGGGACATCGTGATTTTAATATACAAATGTACCTTTTCTTTTTTTTAATACTATGGCCACATAACGGCAAGTCTTCTGTTCATAATAAAACGAGTGAAACTCTTGTGATCGTCTTCATCAGGCCAACATGTGATGATGAAATGTACAGCTCAGCTCTTAGACTGAGGAGATCTAAGTATATCAAAGACAAATGTACATTTATCAGGACTGGAACTAACAATTATTTTCATTATGGACTAATCTACTGCTTTGTTTCTTGATTGATTTAATACTTGGTCTAAAGGAAGTCAGCAAATAGACAATATACTGTATGTATATACTAGTCTCCTAGTACAAAATATCAAGATGTTAAGTGTACTATCATTGAAGAAATCTAGAATATATTTATAATTGAGGGGCTTGAGCCACCTAACAACATTGCTTAAATGATTATCAAAGTAAAAAAAAAAAGTTTTTCTTCCATCGATTAATAGAATAAATCAACTCATAAGTACAAGAAAATAGTACAAATACATCTGTACTATTAGTAGTGAAGGACAGTAAATAGTGAACCCCATGGAAGATAGAGTAGCTTAGCAGATTTAAGAAAAATAGAAATTATGATTTGGTTTATTAAAAAAAAACATTTGTGTTTTTGGGAGCAGAAAAAGGAATACAGGTAGGATTCCAAATGTGTCTGAGGCAATATTAAAATAACTGACCCAATAACCAATACATCACCAGCTACATCAAGTCAATCTTACATTACAGACATAGTTTACCAACACTCACATATTTTAAACCTTGGCGTCTGTATCTTTTTCCAAATTTGGTTTTTCGTCATGAGGTTCACACAGCCTGCTTCGTGCCCCCGGGGTTTCCATACGAAGAGGGCGATGCAGATTTTTACAACCGGAGTATTAGTGGGAAATCAAGCAAGAGTAAAGATTCTGTCACTTGTCGACGCCGTATCTGAAACCAGAGATCATGCAACTGTTGAGTCTAGAGATGGCTCAATTTTCATGTTTTTCATCTGCAGAGATAAAAGGGAGTGCATTGGGGTTGTAGGGTTAGAGGAGCGGGCCCCTAATAGTCCTATGAGACCACTTCCACCACCATATGACAATTCACCAGAGCCTTGGTGGTTTACAACATCATTCCCGTTCCCAAAGTTAGCTCTAAAAACATCCCCGGCTCCGTACCACACATCTGCTCTCATAAAGAATGCACTCACACTTTTAGTGTATCCTCTGGGGTAATAGAATAGAGATGCCATTCATAGATTTGTCTCTGAACATGACATTGGCATCTTGATTGATCCTCTAAGGTACCGGTACTGAGGTCATCTGACTCAGCAGGAGACATGAAATCGTATCATCTTTATAACGGAGAGGTGGGCTCCTGGGTCACCACGCTCTAAACACTCTGTTTTTAGAGATGAGAAAACATGTCCAGGGGTTGTTGATTGTCTCCTGACCCACGAGCCCGGCTTCAGCAGTGTTTACGTGTTAGTTGTAAGTGAGGGTGGTGTTAACGGCGGAGAGGAAGTCTAATGTCAGGGAGGAGTAAACCACGGAGAGCTTTATACTCCGGGGATTCGACCTCTTCCTTTTGACCCCGCTGGTCCTGGCCTAAAGCAGTGTGGGAAAATGTCAGACTCTAGTGCACCCTTCCCCGCCTCGCTCAGGCTCTATTTTCCTTTCTGTTTATGATCACTGTCTCCACATCTTACTCTGACTCTTCATTTCGCCATCATCTGTAAACTGTGTGCGTTAATCTCGGTGTCTTAATGAGTGGGAACCGCTGTTCGAAAACCAGATGGGTTCAAGCCATCATAACAGCGAGCATCTGTCCTGCTCAAATGTCACAGTTTGGTGACCAGCCACGAACAGCGAGTCGTCCCTGACCTCCGAGGCCTCGTGAACAATGAGAGAATGTCTCTGCATAGAGCTATGGGATGGTTTTAGAGACGTTTCTATAGAGTTTAGCCAGAATGACTCCTCAAATCTAGAAATGAGTCAGCATTTTGGCAATTCCAGTTCCCTTGTCTCAAAGTTATTGGGCTTTTTTTGGTGCAATGCCTGAAATAAGGTTTGAGAGATTTGAAAGGGTTTTTTTTCTACGACATAAAATACATCGGTAAACTTTTTGAAGCTTTTATGCAACTTTAAAAAGGCTGAGGCTTAATGAGACGACTACTTGCAGCCTGGTGTGGTTTGTTTATAGCCTGGCGATTGCATTTATGCTTCAAAAATCACCCCAAAAAATATGTGAGAGTATCATAAATATTTGTTTGCCACAGATGTTATTTTTGTGCAATAATCCAAACTCCAATAGAATAACCCCTTTGTTTTTAGTGGAGGGAACCAGTGTGAGGCCAACTTCTTGTTGGCCTACAAAAATACATCATCCCTGCTCCAATCTGATATCGACATCCTTCATGATGCAAACACAAATACAGTACGATACAGAAAAAGACCAAAATGTAATTTTACAAAAAGGTGAGATAAAACAGAATAGAGAGAAAATGTTGCTGCTGAATTCAGATGAATTGACCGTATTGTGACGTGATAACGAAGAGACCAGAAGCTCATTAGCTCTGGCCTCCACCCTGACTTCAATTGTAATTAATCCAGATAATCCTGTCAGCCTTGAATAAATGCAGCGTGTGATGTATGGACCACATGGAGATTAGAGCTGGACGATAGCCATCAGGTCGGAGGGCTCATTATAGGAGCCCCTGTGGTACTTGAACCTTCACCTTTGGACTGAAATGAGCAACTGTTCCAACACAAAAAGAAAGACGACCAGGGCTGAAGGAGTACCTCAAAACCTACTCAAGTAGATGTACTTAAATACAATATCTCATACATAAACTAGGACCACTGACAATTCAGGTCAAAAAGGGGATACCTCACAAATGTGGTTTTCATTTAGGAAAATGATCCCGCTGGTTTGGCATTTACTGTTTTAAAAAATGAAGGCACTTTTTGTCCACTTAAATGTCACTATTTTGATATGAATCAGTTAATAAATCAAACTAAATGCCTTTCATTTTCTGTGAATATCTCTGAGAGCTGGTTTCAGATGTTAAATATCTGATTTAAAACAAATCACTTGATTTCTTTTAAATCACGGAGGGAGGATGTGATCTGTAAATACTGGAGTCCCCTTGTGACATAATGGGAAGTAGCTACTGGAACAGGGGTTGAACTAATAAAATCCTCATGTGCTGATCCATTCCTGTGTCAACTCCTTCTTACGAGCACCGCCACTGTTGCTCATATCATAAAGGCACCTCAGGGATCAGAGCCTGTTGACACAGATGGTTGAAATGACTAGTCGTCCATAATCTGAAGCACAAAGTGATGATACATGATACTCTCCTGGCAGAAGTTCCTGCAGACCGTGTGAGCTGTGATACACCACTGCCCCCTGCTGGACAAAGAGGTACATCCTTCTTTGATGGAGGGAATTCCAAATCAGTAATAATAATAATAATAATAATAAATAATAATAATAATAATATTAATAAAGTTGGTTTCCTGTAGAGTCTAGCTGTATTACGCCCTGTGTTTATCAGGAATATTTTGTCTTTCAAACCATATTTTAGCTGGAAAGGATTGGAATTCATATAAAATGTTCAGTTGAAGATACCCTTTCATTGAGGACAAAGAGGATAGATTTATGTTTGCAATTACACAGGTTCCAGTCCCAGACTCGGTGAAGGAATAAGAGTTGAATAATGAGTTACAGAGGGGAAAATGTGCAACAGATGAATTGAGATGATCCCACATGGTTCTGGTAAACGGGCGGAGAGCTGACAGGCAGGTAAGGAATCCAAACAACTCACTCAGGATGCAGCAGCTGGAGCAGACGTCGGCATGAATCTGAAGGAACATAGCAGACAAATGAACGGGGCTTAAACAGTGTGGCAGCAGGTGAGTCCTGATGATTGAAAGCAGGTGTGACGAGGAGAGGAGCAGGCAGGATGCCCTGAGGATAACACACACTACAGACATATTTAAAATGAGTTAAATTAATTTAAATGATAGGCCAAGGAAAAGATATATTTGTCCACATCGTTTCCTTGGCGATAAGGAAACGGCTTTAAAGGAATAGTTTTCTTATTTGCTTTTGCTGTGAAGCTCAAAACCAAGTGTCAAGTATCACTCTTAGCTTAGCATAGCACAAACACTGGAAACGGATGGAAACAGCTAGCGTGGCTCTGTCCAAAGGTTACAAAATCTGCCTGCCGGCACCTAAACTTATTGACTCGTTATATGTTGCTTGTCCGAAACATGGACTATTTCTTGTCTCAATTGGTTGCCTGGCAACCCAGTGACAAGGAAGGAAAAGTCTGATTATTTCAAATTAAAATTGATTTTCTTTTTAAAAAAGTACTTAAGTCATTGTGTAGGGACATAAAACAAAAAATGTACGAAAACGAAATTAATATAATATAATACTATCTTAAATGAATTCATGAATTGACAAACTAATAGAATTAAGAGACATTTTGGCAGCTAACAGGGCATTTACACACTGCCATCTATCATAATGTCTCACTCTCTTAACTACTGTTTGCTTCAAGGCTTTAATCCAGACGTCACACTCTTGCCCTCCTCCACCAATCAGAGCCCAGAAGTTCAGGCCGTGATGTCACATCTTGGCCGTCCGGTTCAAACAAAGCGATTCACAGGCTGTGAACTAATGGAAAAAACTGATTGATGCCAGATGAAGATTGATTAACTCGCTGCTTCTCTCATTCCACCCTAGAGGGGAAAGTTATGAGGACATTAAAGTTTAATTATGTGTAGGAGTCTCAGGGAAAATAACATTTCCTGAAGTGTGGGGTAGTTTGACAGAAAGACGTTACTGATGTTCTGCTCTCGTCTGTGTTTGTCCTCCTAAAAATAAGATGTCGGTGGGCAAGACGCAGCTCAGAAAACTGGGAAGTGAATACATGGTATTATTGTTTTAAAGCATCATCAGTGACGGGAAGAAGGCAGGGACTTACATCCACCAGCTCACGGTGTTGAAGTGGAGCTGGAGAGTCTCACGGCGTTTGGTGAAACCATCAGAGGTAAACTGTGGAAATCCAGCGGAAAATCGGTATTTTTCCAGCATTTTGTCATTATGGTGTCCACTTCGGTCGTGCTTTACCTTTGGGAATGAAAACCACAGGCTTGGATTTGGTTGGTTAAAAATGCCACATGAAAGTTAATAAATCTGGCATTGGTGATATTTACTCAAGTACTACTGGAGTATTTCCATGTCCTCCGACTATTCCATTGCATTTCAGAGGGGCGTATTGCAGTTTGACTGCACTGCATTTATTCCGCAGTTTAGTTACTTTTCATATTAAAATTTTACATTTGATAAAATATGAGGATTTTACAAAATAAGATGCATCGTCAGAGATTGAACCACTGGTTCCCAATCTGTGTGATTTACAACCCCTTGCCGGGGCCCCTCATGGGGCCCCTCATCACGGCTCAGATGTCTATAAGTTGTTAACAGCTCCAGCAGAGAGGGATTTCCCCTCCGAACTAAACAGCTTGTCTCATTTGACAACATTTTGAGGCTTAATGAAGTAAAATGATCTTTTCCGCCCCCTTAATCCCCTCATGACTTGGGAGGGGGCTCGACCCCTGTGTTGGGACCCGCCGGATTAAAACACCTGTCAAACTGTAGATGAAGTGCTTCAAACTGGCTCCACCTCCACCCAATACAGCAGCAACTTATATATATTGCATCAGTATTAACAATTTGATAATGTCACATATAATAACATATCACTCAAAGGGGCCATAATTCTGCAGAGCTGATGCTTAATATAATGTTTTCAATCAACATGTTTACTTTGGTAAATACTTTGCTTATACAATAAAATAGTAGAGTAGAAGTAGATTGAAGTTAAAAGTTTAGAACTGATTCATAGCCACATTAAAAGCTCGTCATCTCCTCAGTGTTTCCAGTGTGAATGCTGGGTATTTATGGCCAAAACGATGTCACTCAGTTTACAAACTGTGATGGTTTATTCATGTGTTTTCCGTGCAGGTATTTACAGGGAAACAGAACACCAGCACAATAATAGCATAACGCTGTTTGAATCCGTGGCCTGCAGTCGGCTGTCAAACATCTGCTACAATAATTAGGTGTTTGCCGTTTAAAGGGCTGCGAACTGAAGAACAGACGCTGAATAAACAGCGTGCTCGCCTCACACTTCACCAGTCCGGTATGTGCCATCAAGTAACATTGTCTGGTGTGTTTTATACTCATTACACAAATACAGATGGTCCGAGTCAAAGCCATAATCGTCTCCATCCGGAGCGTCTCAATTAGAAACTTGAAATATGCAACTTAACAACTTAGAAAAACACAGGTTGTGGGTTCATTTCCCCAAAGTGGCGTCGTGGGCTACGTGTCACGCGAACACGGCAGAGTTTTTCCAGTCCGAGTGCACCAGGAAGCCGGTGAAGCTGCTGTCTGTCTTGGTGCTGGAGTAAAGGCCGCTGTACTCCGACAGAGCCATCTGGACCCACACCTGGTCCCCGGGGACGAGGTGCAGCAGGGAGCCGCCCGACAGAGACGCCGGTTTGGGCCAGTTGCCGTAGAACTGGAAATAAGAGGCGACAGTGTGTCCGTTCTTCACCAGGTCAAACTGGAGGCTGGCCCGGTAGACGGTGGCGTGCACGGCGAAGTAGTACACCCCCGGCACCTTGCAGGTGAAGTGTCCCGTCTCGGCGTTGTAGTCGCCCTGGTCGTTCAGCATGACCTTGTCGAAGTGGACCGCGTCGCCCACGGTGAGGGGCAGAGCGTGGCCCTCGGACAGTTTGACGCTGAAGGCCGATTTGGGGGCCACGGCGCACTCTCCCGGCTGCCCCCTCTCCCCTTTGTCTCCTGGGTGACCTCTGTCTCCGGTCAGGCCTCGCACTCCCATCTCACCTGGAGGAGACAGACATCAGCACCCACACTGTGGCACGTATCACATCCTCACACTTAAACACCCAGTAGCCCCAGTAGTGGCCCCAGTAGTGGCCCCAGTAGTGGCCCCAGTAGTGGCCCCAGTAGTACACCCACCTGACTCTCCCGTCTCCCCCTTCTGGCCCTTCTCTGCGGGAGCGGCGTCCCTGCCGTCCCTCCCATCTCTCCCCGGCTGACCAGCACTGCCATGAGCCCCAGGAGAGCCGGGGATACCGGGGTGACCAGTACACAGACTGGGAGGGATCTTGTTGTCTTCTAACTGGTTGGAGAGATGGACTTGGAGCAGCAGGAAGGAGTGCAACAGCCAGAGTGACATCATCGCGGTGTCACGGCTGTGGGGGAGAAGAGAAGTAGAGTTTGGACATTTACAAACAAGCCTGGGGGAGACGCCGAGCTTCGACCTCCAGCAGGATCAGAGTGGAAACATCACTTCAAATTAAACTTTACCAAATTACACAGCAGAGAGAGAGCCCTTATAATCTGTGTAAACACACCGTAACGAGTGATTTACAGCATCATTTAAGGACTTGGAGTATCATTTAGTTTCACAAAAAATATACTGTGGCACAAAGTTTAAAAGCTTCATTTAAGTTGCAGTTAAAGGGAATCGATCACATTAATTTAAGGACCAGTCTTCTCAGACAGACAAATTACCTAAAAATATGAATTATTATAACTTTATTACGACTTTATGTTTTTTTCAACAACTTCCTCACTTGGTTTGATGGCAAATTAAAACATTATATTACATATTGTATTACTGAGCTTGCATTACTCATCAGATAAACTGTAAGGAAAGGTCAGTCATTTAGAACAGATGACTCATGAAAGTGTCTTTAAAAAATGTAACAGCTTTAAAAATATGAAAACACGGCTATAAGTGGAGATTCTTACTGAGGTTGGACTGTAACGATCAACCAGGAGGATCTGGTGTTTATTAACACAGGTGCAGTTTACGGCTCTAACCGGTGATTCAGCGTTCTTGAATAAAGAGTCATGATAACAAGAACAGCATGCTCTGTTTCATGGACGGCACGTGGTGGGAAGTGAGGTGGCGAGAAAAACATAGAAGAAGAAGAAAAAGCACCATAAATGAAAGAAGATTCTACAACAAATACATGCAGCTGTAGAAGGATTAATAATACAAAGTCCCGAGTTAATGACGAACCAAAACACGGTAACAAAACAGATGTTTCCCATAAAGATTTGATGAGATGCTGAATAACTACAGGCTTCTCAGAAACGACTCAGTCTTAAACATTAACAGGGTCACCAATTCTCTCTCTCTCTGTCTGTCTGCTTCTGTTTCCTGTGTGTGTGAAGCCCAGATCCTCCTCTGACTCGGCTTGGACGGTCTGAGGAAGATATCAAATTGCACTTCCAACCCCGACCTGTTATAATCAGCGTGTTCTCGGCTCTTCTCCACGGCCTGCCGCCCTGTTCGCCTGTCTGTCTGGCAGCAGGACCGGCGTCACAGGACCATAAACTCTACTGATGAGCAGAGCAGGAGGACTCACAGCTGTCTAAATGTACCAGCTCCTTGTTTATGGTTCAAACTCTACTACTATTGCGATGATGAGAACAGTGAATACTTGTCATCTATCTGGAGGTCTCTCCTAATTGAAGGCTTACTTCCACAACAGCAGCAAAATAAGGGAGGGAGGGGGAGGGGTGGGAGGGGGACGACTAAACCCAGAAGGAAACAGTGAGAGAGAAAAGGAGGAGGGAGAGAGAAATGCATGTCAGCGTTCCAAGCAGACAAATAGTGAGTCTGAACAGCTGTCTGCCACTCCTCGGATGATGAGAAACATAAATGTTTTCAATAAGCCGACAAAAGATGAATCCACCGTTTATAGACGTCAATATGAGGGCGACAGTGTTTATTGTGCAGCTACACACAGTTCTGACCCACAGCAGCTCATTGTCTTCATGCATATTCATGATGCTGCTGATTTCTTTTCTTCTATGTTGCTGTAATACGTGTTATGAGTTGATGTCCAATAGATGAACTTTGACAGGCAGTTCAAAGACCTGATGTCTGCCATATTGGGACCAGCTGGAGTGTACTGATAATATCCACGTTTACTGTAACCCCTTGAAGGCAACGCTGCACATTTATTCTTTCACCCCGTATCGCTGAATAATGCCCTTAGCTGGTGATGGACTCAAGTACAGTACTTGTGGTACTTGTACTGTATTTTCCTCTATGTTATGCAATTGCAATTTTAACAGCACCCCATTATCAGAGAGCTTTACTTGAGGTGATACGACTTTTAGAAAGTCTTTCAAATTCAATGGATTACTTTAGAAACGAACATCCAACATATAGTCCTTTTAGTTCAAATTGTTTCCAACTACACCGGCTCCAACATTAAAGTACTGTTGAAACTTGAATGCACCAGTAACAATAATCTAAATCTAATATATTTATCATTATATTTATCACCTCTGTTTCATAGGAGTACTATATTACTCAAACCTTTGCTGTGGGTTTGTTACTGTTACATAAGTAAAGGACCTGAACACGTCTTCCTCCTCTGCCTTACAGTCTTCTCTCTTGTCCAGCATCTAATACACAATTATGCACTTTGTGGTAATTCACCTGAGGAGCTCTTTCACTAACAATTCAGGGAAAAAACAACTTACCAGACGATAGTGTGAAGTCTTAGGGAGCTGCCGCTGCTGCTGCTGCTGCTGATGTTTGAGTGTGTCCAAGTGAAGCCAGTCAAAGCCAGAGAGTCTGGCTGGGAAAAAACTGAGAGGAAACGGTAATGAAATCCAATTAGAAAGTGGGGCGGGTGGGAGAGGAGGCACTGAGGGTGGAGGAGAGAGAACACCAGGGAGCATACCGAGGAAAAGATTCCAGCATAAATGAAAGACAAATTAACCATAACTCTGAAAATTGTGACAAAATCGATACGAAAGAAGGAGTTAAGCGGGATGGTTGGAAGATTATGTAACAGCGTTTGGGGGAAAACTCCCTGAGACCACAGAGTCCAGAGGGCTGTGGTCAGAAAAAGTCCCCACAACAAACTGCAGCTGAGAATGTGCTCTTTATTAAACAGACACGCCGCTGTTTAAAGAGACAGACGAGAGGGATGAATACAGACATCAACCGACAAACAACCACGTTTTCTTCACTCTCGTCTGTGATTTTCTTTATCTGCCTCCACGATGAGTCAACTGGCTCCATCCAGACACCTAATATCAACAAAGGCAAGGCTCTCTGACGGTAATCCCTTGCTCCCTGCAATCCTTCCCTATTAAACTGATAAAGCGAGAGCTCTTAATATCTTTCTGGCAAGGAAACCCAGACTGGAGCTGGGTGAATTCAGCAGCTCCTTTAAATCGGGCCAATGAAAACATTTTTTCACTGTTTTCGAGCAGCAGTGACCCCAAACAGACCAGAATTGCGTCAAAACTGGAGATGTTGTCTGATCTCTGTGGGAGGAATGAAAACAAGAAAATTAGCAGCGGGACTGTTTAGTACAATACAGTGGGAACAGCAATACATTCAACCATGTGTTTACATGTGTTCAACTATTTTCTTTCTAGTAATTCAGAATATAATGGAATTATAAAAGTGAAAATGTGCCACTCAAATATATTTAAAAAAAAAAAGCATATTTGCTGTGACATGCATGTTCCCACTGAGAACAAAGGGTGAAGAACTGCTGTGATGAACATATGGGTCTGCTTAGATTTAATGCTAAAACACTGGTTTTATGGGAATGTGATGCAGCAGAGCTGAGACATGTTTTTAATTAGCAGCACCAGAATCAGCACATTGTGCGACGGCTAATTTCCTGTAAGCATCCATAAACTGCTGCTTGGAGGATTTACTGTTAATTTAGGCCACTCGGCAAAGTAAGGATTCTAATACATTTCTAGTCTGGTGGCGGTGGTGAAGTCATAGCAAAAGCCTGATGTTAGCTGAATAACAAGGCAGTTTGAAAAAGGAGGGGACAAAAAGACTAAAACATGGAAAGTTGGTATTGTGTGGTTCATTCTAGACCTTGGATTAAGTATCTGCATTCTAGCTTTCAATCATATCACATGATCTTCATCAGCATGCAGTTTCTATTACTAATCATTTCCATTTACCTTTCTGATGAAGATCCTTTAGAGCCTACCCACCCAAACCCAAAACCACATGAACAAGAACGGTGTCTGTCCGCCAACCAACCAAATTAATTCAGTCCAACAGAAGAGGGATTTCACATGAAAACCTAATAAAAATTAGCACTTCTGATGTAGTACAACAAAATAATTAAATGTGGACTCTTAAACATTAGATCTCTCTCATCTAAAGCTGATTTAATATTAGATAATCATATTGATTTATTGATTTCAGCCATATTAATACTCATATCTCGAGGCAGCAGACGTGGAGGAGGAGTTGCAGACATTTTTGATTCCAGCCTGTCAATCAATCCTAAGCCAAAACTAAATTATAACTCATTTGAGAGTCTGATTCTCAGCCTTTCGCATCCAAACTGGAAACAATCAGCCAGTTCTGTTAGTTGTTGTGTATCGTGCTCCTGGTCCATACTCTGAATTCTTATCTGAATTCTCTGAGTTTCTATCAAGTTTAGTCCTTAAATCAGATAAAGTTATTATTGTGGGGGATTTTAATGTCCATGTGGATGTTGTAAATGACAGCCTTAGTGTAGCATTTACTTCCTTAATAGATTCTATTGGCTTCAGTCAGAGTGTACAGAAACCAACTCACTGTCATAGCCACACTCTCGACCTTGTCTTATCTTATAGCGTTGAAATCGAAAACTTAATCTTTCCTAAAAATTCTTCTTTATCCGACCATTACTTGATAACCTTTGACTTATTGCTGCTGGACTTCGCTCCTCTAGGAAAAAGCTACTACTCTCGGTGTCTATCGGATAGAGCAGTAGCTAAGTTTAAGTGAGTTCACTTCCATGTCTTAATGAAACGGAGGACTTCTATGTTAATCTTAGTCCCTCCCAGATCGATTCTCTTCTAGAAATAGTCAACATGTTTTTGTTTTTTTCAATGCAGTAAACGAAGCAAGACACAACAAAGAGTAAAGGAGACATGTTTATTATTTAAACTATCACTTAAATAAAAAAGTGCATAGAAAATAAACATGATTAGAAACTTTTCTTTTTACACTTATGTACAACTTTTTGTTTCCTAATTATACATTCAACCAAGTAGTTTGTGGTCTATTTTCACTGTGGTGGTTTTCCTTCATTTCGTTGATGTGTATTGAAAGAACACTGTTGAAACGGGAGAAAATGTGACTGTTGAACTCATGAATACCGTTATTATTAGAGAGCAGGCGGAATATTGATAAGACAAAGGTATAATCAAGGCATAAGAAACGAGCCTGTTGGTGATCCATGATCCCTCTTTTGTTTGCGTGTCCTACTGTCCGCTCCCTCTGTGACACCACGTCCCGTCTAGGCTGATAACTTCTATACAAGAAACAATTAGAAAATTACAAATACATGTTACGTACTCTTCAGACCTCTCCTAAACCTTGACTTGTAAAACAACAATTCAGGGTGGATGTTGCACAAAATAAATAAATTAAATGTTTTCAACATCAGCATTATCTCAGCATTATGACTTTCTATTAAAAAAAAAATAAAACAGTACATGATAAGTACAACCAAAGCTTCGGAGGAGAGAGAGAGAGGTCGTCAGGGAGACATGAGAGGTTTTCCACAATGGAAAAACACCGTTTTGGTGGGATGTTTAAAACTCAAGGTCAGTCTCCACAAACCAAACTCTTAATTTATACCACATCAAGTAAGCCGTCTTAAAAAAAAAAAAAATCCCTGTTAAAACATACAAAGAAAAAAAAAGAAAAGAAAAAAAAACATTCACTACAATAACCGGGGGGACAAAAATGTCTGACCTCAAGAAGTTCACAACCACATTAATACAGTTACATTTCTCATCACATAAAAACCGTTTCTTTCCAGAAAGAAAATGAAAAGAAAAACTGCAGTGCTCCTCGCTGGCGGAGGAACGCTCACAGGCACAGCAAAATTGGTACTGGATATCAATATACAAAAAGAATGATGCACGTTAGTTTCATCTGATAGTACTGTAACACAAAACCATTATAGAGTACATTGAAACATTGCTATTAACCGTTATAAATCTGCTGTTTTGCTACTGTAACTAAGTTTGTCTGTCCATTCCATATATTGTATAGATACTAAAGTACAAGAAATTACTATGCATGTTTCCGTATAATATTGTTATGTATTTATACTATAATTACAGATAACGACGGAGAAGAGCCACTGGTGTGGCGTGGTAAAATGAAGTCCAAAGAAACAACGGAGACCATATCCTTATTGTATACACGACGCCGAACAGTGAAATAAAATGACTTATTGTTCACTGAAAATTCAGGAGTGGATCTCATGAAGTGAGAGCCTAGACAGAGCCCTTGGCATCAGCAACATGTGTTATCACCGATGCTAGCGTAAAGTGTTGAGCTAACCCAGTAAGAAGCTGTTGTCCTGCAGACAGAAACGCCACTGCTGTTCACACTTCAGTATTATTCCCAGCGCTGAAATGAAAACTGCTGCCCAGTTTGAGGTCGTATCTACACATCGTCCGTATTTCTACCAGGGATGGTTGACGCGAGAACGGAAAAATAAAATGTAGCCGACAAAGTATCAACATCATCATGTGAGAGGAGGAGGAGGAGGAGGAATATACATTCATTGTTGACCTTAGCAGCTGAACTCAGCGAGCCCGATGCAGGTGCAGCTGTACGACCGCGAGGCCGGCCAGTCTGTATGGGTTTGTTCGGGCATCTGGTCTTGAGCCCTAAAATGGAAAAGCACGGCCGGGGTTCGTACACGCTGCACCTTCAGGAAGGAGAGGGCTGCTGGCGTGGTCCCTGCCTTCACTTTGTTGCAGAAGAAGAGTCAAGTGCACTTGGCTAGAGCCTCAAACGACACTTCCAGGAGTCATCAACACCAATCCAAGATGACCAACCAGTTTCTACATCTGGGCCTGACACACACATGATTCTCAGTGACTACCTGTGCTTGTGGTTTCAGCATTGGGAGTTGCATTATCCGCCTGGAGAAAGGGTTTTCCTATGCCTATTCAGTGCCTGTGTTTCACAGCTAAAGTGCAAACCGTGTGTGGGTCATATTATTTTTTGTTTCAGTTCACAACAACAAGGAGCAGCGGGGGACTGCTAACGGCCTTTAGGTGATAACAAAGTCAGCAATAAATTAAAGAAAAGGGACCAAAAACAAAAAGTCATCGACTTGAGTCGCATAGTGGAACCAGTCAGTCTAAACAGTCAAATCAAATATTTCGGTTCCAGGAAATGAAGGCTTGTAAGAGAGACGAGGCATGCTCGTTTACAACTAAGGCAAACCACGAGGAGAGTTACGGAGGGAGTAAAAAGTGACTTCTAAACGCTGGTGAGCATCGACGAGCGGTCACCAGGATTAAGTGGTTTAAATAAACGGATGTGACGAATGCTGTTGGGAGCATTAAAATGAAGGCACCTCTTTATTTTACGTCGGCAGAGGGACAAAACGGTTTGATGGGACTCCTGTTGGATTTGACACGTGTGCCACCCGGCTGCGAGCCCGTCGACCCGTGGTTGATTCGTGACAAGAAGGGGAAAAACGACTTGTTTGGGAAAGACTGCCTGGTAGCAGCAGCCTGTGAGTGGACTTGATTCTCGGTGTGATGTGGTGTGGAGACAATAAGGCTGGAGAGAGGAGATATCTGCTATGGATCAACAATCTTAACTCTCTCAAGTGCATAATAATAGTTCACATGACTGCCATACTGCCAGCTAGAACTGGAACAATAAAAAAAGTCAACTCTGACCAAACGGCCCGGGATAGATAAAAGAGCTACTGGTGGACTGAACTCAATGGGACCAAGCCACAGACCAGTGTCAGTCTTTGGAATCAAAGAAAACATTCAGGCTACACATTTTTTAAAAAGAAGAAGAAAAAAAAAAAAGAAAATTACAACAAAAAACAGCTTTGAAAAGGCAGCGGGATACAAAACATAGAGACCAAGCATTAGTGTTTGTAAACCTCTATTTCCTACAAAAATGGCAATAAAATAAATACGATTTCTTAAAAATATAAATACCATCATTAAGTGCTATTCACTAGTGAGTGCTTTGTAAGTCTTTTTGTAAAAAAATATACATTATTTACATTTGTTTTTTCAAAAGCAAGCATGATATTTCCCTGTCCATAATAAAAAAAATAACAAGACATGACTTTAAAAGACTTAATACAAATTTCTTTTAAAACAAAACATTTTCCATAGTAATGGTTATCACAACAGGCCAAGAAGAAAACAAGCTGTGTGAAAATTCAATTCAAGGGCGTGATGTTTGGTTCTCTCTGCTGCTGTAATTTGGAAACACGATTCAAAAGTCGAGCTTATATAATTACCAAAAACAGTTCTGATAATAACAACAGCATGCGTGCGTCGTTATGTTTCTGTAAGATCCACGGCTGTTTGTGGATCACAGCTCCAAATAATCAATTATAAATATGTCTACTAAAGCACATCAGTAGGGTTCTCCAGTCCCTTGGCTGTCAGTCCACCAGAATCTCTAGCTGCCTCGCTCTGTCAGGCCAGAGGCTTAATCCCATCAATAACATGTCTACGTAGCTACCAAGCTGTCAGACCAGAAGTCCATTTAAGTACAACGGATGGTATCGACCTCAGATATCACCCTTTACACGAACAGACAAAAATAACCTTTTGCTTTTTTAAACAAATCTACATTTCTACCTGCCTGCCTGTCTCTTTTTGCTTCTCTCTTCCTTTCTGTGGCCACTGCTCCCCCTAGAGTTTCCACCTGTACAGCTCTGATCAGGCTGCTCATTCACAAGCAGCTCCTATTTACAGTGTAAAATGTACACATCTACAAGCTTTTAAAAAGCCCGGTCAGGGGAAGGTTCAGTAAATCACAACGGCTCTGGAGGCATCAGAGCACATTCACACAGGGAGATGTGCATCAATAACAGCCGACACTGAGATTTATAAAAACAAACCAAGAAAGAAAAAAAATATTCTAAGTTTCTAATTTTTCTTTCTAGTAAAATAACTGTTCCAAGTCCCTTCAACAAATTGCACTTTGGTGTAAAATGGAACCGAGTTCTTTGAATTTTTTTTTCCTTTTATGTTCACATCTCAGCATTAGTGGATCATTACATATTTCTAGAAAATTAAGGAGGATGGGCCAATGTAAAAAAAATGATGAAGGGGTAACTTTATCATCCAAATGTAAATTAAAGTTATTGTTGTATTGCAATGCTGTGAAGGCTCGAACCGTTTCATAACTCACCTCTGAAGGTGAAACTTCCCGTGCCAAATGTAAATGAGACAAAAGGAGGCACAGTATGTTGGAATTTCTACAAGTGGCCCCTCCTCCAATACGGCCCTCCCCGTACGTACAGCCGCTGCCTCTACTGTGTCCTGTCAACGCCAGCAGCAGAAGCACTGACGGAGCTCGTACTCTGTCGGCAGCGGCAACCCTACGTGGAGCGGACCCATGGGAGCCAGTGCCACGGCAAACCCCCAGCAGGGGGGGGACCTCAGACCACCGTGGCACTGCTGCTCAAAAGACTAGAAATCCTCTTTTTAAATCGTTCAGATATCAGTTGAGGAACTTGCGACACTTCTTTGCGCCACAGTTGCAGGGCAGCTTGTTGCTGGCGTCCTCGATGGGAAACTTGTAGTCGTAGGTGAGCTCCTCCCCACAGTAGATGCGGCGAGAGGCAAAGATGACGATGTGCTTCTGGCCGTCTACGGTGATGACCCGGGAGTAGCAGTTGGGCTCGCAGGAGTGGTTGATGAAGCGGGCGGCGTTGCCATGCACCGTTGCGTCGACCACCTCATAGTCGTCGATACGAAACATGTAACAGCCGATCCCCTTTGAGGAAAGAAAGACAGAGGATTTATAGTTCATGTATATGATGTATTATTTTATAGGCTCAATACTTTTTGGGTCAAAACTCACACTTTAATCTCAAAGTTCATTTCCTAAATCTCACCTTTCCATCGTAATATTTCTCCCGTTTGTCAGTGAGCACAGAGCGGATGACATTTCCAGAGTACTCAATGACCATCTCCGCTGCATCGATGGTTTTCTTACAGAACAGACCTCGGCCGTGGATGGGAGACCTGCGGAGAGACAGATGTGGATTTAAAGGCTTTGTTTTGTCTTTTCTTACAAATCCAAGTTTGTCAAAGTTCTTGAGCTGAAAGTGTAGAGTTAATTTTGACAAACAATAAATAGTTGTGATGAAAAGGAATAAAAGTAGTTTAACTTGCAAAGATTATACTTGATAACGGACAAGCACAACCGATCAAAACATTATAAACGACATAAGTCATTATGACTGGTGAGCAGAGAAATCCAACAGCTAATGTCACAAAAGCCACTGCTGTCTTTTCTGAAAAAGGGACCAGGAACTTTTAGAGGAACTGACCACAACTTTCTGAAAATACTGGGACTTTTAGAGGTGAGGTTTACACACTTACACACACACACACACTTACACACACACACACACACTGATTCAACTCGTGCACGGCTTCATTCATAAAACAAGGTAGTACTCTTGCATCGATTTAGGACCATTTTAGAATGAGAGGAGAGCATTTCTCTTTGTTTGGAAAGATTAAAAGCAAGATTAGGCTTTTCTGTCTGCTTTCTAACTTATTTTTAAAAGATAATGACAGTGAAAAGGAGAGAGAGATAGTGTGAGCAACTTAAGAGGGTGAGCGGTACAGAGAGACAGCGCAGCAGTGTGGTGAATGAGAGAAAAAAAGTAATTTTCTGATGGAACACAGCAGTTGAGTTGTCAAGCACAAATAGATAACCATCAAACACAAAAAGGATGATTTCCTGTGAAGACTCTCTTAATGTAATTTTCCTGCATTGTATTCACTAGATCCAACATGCATCAGTAAGTACTATCCAGTAAATGTTGCGCCCACCAACAACCCTCATCAGTCTCCCAGGTCTTTAGACCACTATAAATACGCAGATAACAACGGGCTAAAGGAAACGTTTAAGCACCACTGATCTAACCTGTAGACTCCAACGGTTTCCTTAGAGGTGGCCTTGAGCTGTTTGAATCTCACAGCCAGTGGTTGCTCCATGGAGGCACGCCTGCAACAGAAATAATGTTACGGTAAGGGATGAACATTCATTTTGTGACATCAGAGAATTAAAGATCAGGCTTGATAGCAGAAAAATGACTATTGAAAACATTGTTATTCAGAACCAATGCATCATCTGATTGACTCTTCTGATCAGCCTTTAGAGAGCCCAACTGTTTGGACTGAGTATCGGCTGATTGGGAACGGATTGCTGGACTATTTCGTAACCTGCACCCTGATCAAAATGTGACAATAAACTTCAGCAAATTAAATATAAGAGGTTTGCAACACAAAACATTAAAACTGAATGGATAAAGCACTTCGTAATGCGGCAGTAAAGCTCAATGAGTAAACAGAGCAAGAAAAGTGCCTCTTGTAATTTACATCAATGTGTTGCTTTTGGACTGAAAAATGACCCAGTTAGTTGCTGGTTAAAGCCTGCAGGGATATTTAAAGCAAAATGAACTGTAAGTGGTCTTACAAGACAATCTTGACAAAAATGATATTTTAGAACTGTTAACTCTCCATTTCATATAATAAGATGAGATAATGTTAGATAAAATAATCCTTCATTGATCTTCACAGGGGGCATTCAGGTGTTACATCAGCACAAAGACAGTATTGTGTTTGTATTTACTGTGATTAAATAACAAGAGATATTTGTGGCCGCTGACTGACCTGGCAGTCCTGAGCTGCCCTTCGTCGTCATCGTCTTCTTGCGGCCTGTACTCAGGAGGCTGGCGGTGTTTCGAGGCCAAGAAATTGAACATGTCAAATACAGACCTTCTGGAAGGCAAACAGAAGGAATTAGACAGCAGTCAGAAAGACAACATCTTAAAATCCAGAACAGGTTTGATTAAAAACAATTTTCTATTCAGAAGCATTACAGCCAGAGAGAGGTTATCCTATTGTCCAATGAATCATTAACGAAACACACAGATGTCTTTTCCTGGGTTGTTTATCACCAGTGTGTATGAGATCCAATATTTATAGTGTGTCTGTTTGCTACATCGTACTGTGGCGTAACAGCGTTCTCTTCTTGCATCATGGTCCTGCGATGGAACAACTAGGTGGTGCATACTCCAAAACCGAGCACCCTACAGAGATGTAGGTGTGTGTGGGTCCTAACCTGTGGTGGATCTCTGCTCGAGCCGACCCATGAGGGTTGATGGGAGGTTCATCGGTTTCCTCTGGTTTATGGAAGCGGAAACGGTAGCTCCGACAGTGCCTGGAGCCGTAAAGCTGTTCGAGCAGGAAGACCACTGCCTCATGGACGACTCCCAGCATCCTCAGTCCATTCACACCTGCCAGAAGCAAATGAACGGGCCCACAATGAATCGTTTGCATATACATTTTCATACATCCATTCTTATTTGGTTGTGGCGTTGAGTGATGCCTCACCTTCAAAGGAGAGCTCTTTGAGTCGTGCATTGGAGCGAGCTTCCTGCACCTTATCAGTCAGGGATTTCCAAGCCTCTGTAATGTTCGGAAAAGGTCAGCTCAGTATTTCATGCACACTGTATCAACAGCTCTAATTCTTATCTTCTTTATCACCTTTATATGAATACATTTATCTTCTATATGTGAAATGTAACCTTTATGCAAATGTTGTTATTATACTGATTCATTAGTTCAGTCAGGAAGTAAGGTGGATTTAATGACTGGATTTAAAATATAGTCTAAAAGCTTCACAACAACTCATTATAGCTCAATAAACTCTAAAAACATATTATAGGACCTTTTGCTGAAGGCATATAGGCACAGAAACATAAATGATTAAAGATTTAGACTTTTTCTCTCACCTTCGATACTCTCACAGCGGATGTGGAAGCCATCCTCACTGCAGATTTCAAAGATGATGCCCTTCTTGGGTTTGCTATCCAGACCCGTATCCCTGCTGTTCCCGTCTTGGTCAGGTGGTGAAGTCACAGAAAAAGACCCTGTGCCGCCAGCTGTAGATGGTTTGTCTTTCCCCACTAATTTCCCCGGTAACACAGGACCTTCAGATGTCTTCTTTTTACCAAGCACACTGGAAAAGATTAGAGGCAGGTATTAGTATTCCTTTATGTTAAGTATGAAAATTGGCACCTAGTATGGATGACTCCGTACCTCTTGTTGGTTGCCTTCTCTGCGGGCTTGCCAGTGTCCATGGGTTCAGGGGAGCTCAGCTCTTTGGAACTGCTTGCGAAGACGATAAGAGAGGTTCATAATGGGAATACATTTCATGCACAACTGCTTTAGGCAACAATTGGGAGTTTAAGATTCAGTCAAGGTGCGACACTTCACTTCACTGTGCACTAACCAAACTCAATTATAGAAGTCAGCAACTGAAAATGTTTTTTTTATAGAGAGGCTTACACACAACACCGTGGCATTCACAAAAATGTCAACGTCCTTCGTCATTAGCATGAATATACCATATCATTGTGATTAATGTAATGTGATAGTGGAGGACCACAATAAGTCATTAAAGAAAAAAGAAAATTCTGCTCCCTCCATTACACTGAACATATCTGAGAAGGTTATTGCTAATTCTTCCCATTAATAATGTAAATAGGAATAAACCGCAAACACAATACATCTCAAGCAGCCAAAATAATAACCATCTCACCTTGGGTTGGAGTGATGTCGTCCTGCAGGGTTGCTGTGATGCTCCTCTGCCTGAGTAGCCTTGAGCTTCTTCACGTTGGTTATGTCTGAACTCTGTCTGCTCCTCTTTGCTTTCTGTTTTCCCTTTTCTGCTCCTGAAGTGTTGGAGTTATGCATCCTTTGCTCTGATGACCTGGAGATGGGAGCTGTTCTACTTCTCTGGGAGTGCACGGAGGTTTGTGTTTGGGTGAACACTCCGACAACACGTCCCTTGGCAGGGCTTAGTGAGGTGGCTAAAGTTACAGTGGTGTTTGGACTGGAGTCCACAGTCTGGGCTCTGTTAATAGGCTGAGTTTGATGCTGTAAGTGGATATTACTAACTTCTGTCTCACCGTGCTGGTTGACAGCCATGCTGATAGTCTGTTGGGAGGGCAGGACGCAGATGTTGCTGGCTATACTTGTCTGCACAGAGGAGCTGAGCTGTGACATCAGAGGAGCACCTGCTGACTGAAGGACCATTGGCTGATCTGACAGGCCCAAGCCATGTGGACCTGCTTTGAACAGGAGGTTGCTAATTGACCCTGTGATCTCAGTTGTGCTGAGGACAGGAGTGGAGAGAGAGACCGAACCTGGTGCAAGAAGGCCAGTAGCACCACTAGGGGGCATAGACACAACATTCAGCACTGATTGACTGGGATTCAAACCAGAGACTGTGCAAGGTATAAGGTGAGTGGAGGATTCGTGGCCCAGGATACCAGGCTGGGCGGTACCGGAAATCCTCTGCTGGATGAGGGTAGTGGGGTCCAGGTACATAACTGATTTTGGTCTCTTGATAATATTTGGGACCTTGCGCTGAGAAGTGGAGAGTGTGCTTAACTCAACCAGGCCACCAGTTTGGCCAGAGATACTAGCAGTAATCTGAGGGGGAGACAGGTTGATGAGGGTCATGTTGGGAGGGCCCACTTCAGACGGGGCCAGAGTAGGCTGGCTACGGGAGCGGGCTAACTTTTTGCTTTTTCTTGGCTGAAGACGAGAGATTTGCCTCTTCTTTCCGTGAGCTGAAGCGAGGACAGTCTGGGAAGAAGTGAGGGAGGAGGGATTGGACACTATGGCAACACTGGGACCCAGCTCGTGCCGACCAGCCTCTGAGACCAGGATCTGGGACTGGTCGTGGGGCAACCCAATAAGAAGCCCCGAGGTGGAGCTGGGGATTCCAGTCTGGAAGCCCGTCTGTGTTGCTCCTGTAAAGGTGTGAATCTGGGAAGCATGAGCCATGGTGCCCAGGACTTTGCCACCAGCAGGAAATATTGGCTGGGCTGTGGATAAAGCCGTATTCAACCCTGTGGTTAGTGTCATGGAGCTCAGCACTGCTGAAGAGCTAGCATCCATCACTCCTGTGGCACTAAGTTTTTGGGCGACACCATTAGGGACGGTCTGAAGAACGTAGAGAGGCTGGAACTGCTGATGGACAACGATGAGCTTGTCTGGGCCTGGTTTGATGACTGCTGGGCTGGAAACCTGAGCCTGGGATGGTCCTGGGCCAGGAACTGGACTGGGGCTGCCCGCAGCTGCAGCTGTTGTCGGGAGGTACTTCTGACCCTGAAGAGGCAGCGAGGGTGAACTTGGCAAGCCAGGAGTACCAGAACTCCTGGGAACATCCTGGTTACCTGGAGGTTCAACCACCTGGCCAATGGCAGGGCTGGGAATGAACTGCTCTGGAGTCATGTGACCTTCTGTGACCTGTGTGTCCCTGTTTCCCAAGGTTGTAGCATCATGCTGATTCTCTGATGGTGAAACACCTGGTCCCACTCTTTTCTTATCCCCACTCTTTTCTCCACGGATTGTCTCCGGGTCAGAGGTCAAGCCCAGCATGGTGCGGTCTGAGGTATCTGAGATGAGACTCCCAGCAGTGTGGTTCTGACCGGTGTTGACAGAAGGGCTGCGTGTGGTCAGGACAGAGAGGTCAGAAGGCAGCTCCAAAGGAAGATATGGCTCCTCTACAGATATGGAGCTATTCACACTACTCTCCACCACACCTCCGCTCTCAGCACTGGGCAGCTGCTGGGAAAAGTCATCAAACAGAATGTCTTTGGGCCGGTTGACATCCACTCCAACGTAGCCCTCATCCAGGAGTAGCTCTGAGGAGGACGGCTCAGACTGCTGACCCAGAGTCTGCATTGACATGGAAGGTGTGTTGAGGACAAACTCCATGATATCTGATGGCAAAATGTTACCACAGTCATCACTGTTGTTGTTGTCAGAGTCTGATTTAAGCAGGTCTGTGCTGAGGGACAGTTGGGCCTCGAGGGGATCCTGACCCTGACTCTGCGGCTGGGACTTGACCCCACCTCCTAAAGGAAGACAGTTTTCTTTTTGGTTCTTTCTGCCTTCCCGCGTGTTGCCACTTACGGCTCCACTGCTGTTGTCCACCTCCTTGCTCGAGTCGTGGGAGTCAGGTTTCTCAGTGTGCCTTTCCCGGCCCCTTCTCTTTGGGGTGCTCTTATGTGGCGTGGAAGAGGAGGTGGCTGTAGTGGTGGTGGTGGTGCTGGTGGTGCAGATGCTGGTATCGCTCTCTGAGCCATCATCAATGCCGTCAAGCTGGCCAATACGCTGCTTGCCTAAGGTCCTGTTGAACACAGCAAAGACAATATGTCGGAATGATTAGAGACAACAAACATTAATCACAAATACAATCAAGATATCAAAATAATTGTGTGTACTTACAGAGCACTCAACATGTCCTCTTCAGCTTTTCCTTGAGCCCTCTGTTGCTGCTCCTCGTCTTTTAGAAAGCGCTGAAGCTGGGATCCCCTCCCGAGACACTGGTCTATCCCTTCTATAGATGGTAGGCCTTCACCAGGGTTAATTATTGTTCGAGTGAAATTATAGTAGTAGGGGTCTTTAACCCTTTGTTTCATTCCGCTGTCTTCATCCTCTCCACTGTCCCCTGAGGAAGAGGAGGTGCTCATATCATCTGCTCCATCTACCTGCCCCTCAGCTGACTTCTTGCGGCCGGTTCTCCTCTTAACCACTGCCCCGGTTCCATCCCCGCTGCCGTAAAAGGGAAGGTCCTCTTCACCGTATGAGCGCACCCCATAGAAAGGCGTGAGGCCAAAAAACATGTTGGTGCGTGCGCGGGCACTGCGTCGAGGGTAGCGCCGTTTGGCCGACCCCGATCCGTCACTGTCGTCCTTGTGATGTTTGTCATCCATGCCTCTGTCGTGGTCATCTTCTGGGCCATCACCCTCATCCTCCGTGCCTTGACTGAGGAGGCTGTGGTGGTCTCGGAGCTCGCTGTGCGAGTGCTCCTTGCGCAAATCCTCCTCCTCTGTCTGAGTCTGGTTGTCAGATTCAGAACTGTCACTGCTGCTCGCAGAAGGTGAAGAGAAGAGGGCGGAGCAAGCAGAGCGACGGTTCCCCTGGCCGGCAGGAGAGGCAGTGGAGGTAGTGGTCGCGGGACAGGCAGAAGAAATACCACCAACAGTGCTGGTCCCATTGGGGTCAGTCTTTATATCAGTCTTTAGTTGAGTTACAGTAGGGGGTTTAAGTGGTCTCTTTTTATCTCTAGAGGACAATGGCAGCTGGTTAGATGTTGGTTTGTTGTGAGACTGGGAAGAAGCCTTCATGCCTTTCTCTGGAGCTAAAGCACCCTGCTGCAGCTGCTGTAAGTTGTCCAGACTGGAGCTGTTCTTCCTCTCAGGACAGGAGTCATTTTCTCTGCTCTTTGAGGATGACCTGTCTCCTCCCTGGTTTTCAAGCCTCTCCCCCTGGGGCTTCCTGTGAGCTTTGGTGCTGTTTCCAAGCACTGGAGTTTTGCTATTACTGCTGTTGTGAGAGCTGGGGTTTGGAGCATGTACATTGGTGCTGCCAGTAGCTTTAGCATTATTGTTGAGAAGGGGGATTTTGTTGCTGCTGTTGCTGTTTTGGAGAGTCTTTTCTCTTTCACGGTCTTTGGACACCTCTCTGCTGCCTGTCGTCTTAACTTTGGGGTGTTTGTCTTTGGCAGCTGTGGCTGCAGCTGGGAAGGCCAGGTGCATGGAGCCTCGCTTGACAACATCATCTTCTGCTGCAGGTGTCCTTAACGGCCACGCAGGCTTCATAGCTGCTGCTGTAGCTGGACCTGATGAGTAATCGATTGATTTGCGTGAAGTGGACTTCTGAAATGAAGACTGTGGGGAACCAGATTTCCCAACAACAGAGTCCTTATGGAGTGAAGCTGGCATTACATTTCCAGAGCCACTACTCTCCTTCCCTGAGCTGGGCTTATCCTTGGACTGGGTGATGTTAGAGATGGGGGTGGCCCGGTGACGAGGCAACACATTTGCAGAAATATCCTGGTCTTTCCCTCCGTGTTTCCCTTGCTTGTCTGTCTGCTTGGTGCTGCCACCTCTCTGCTGACCAGTGAGAACTGCAGTGCCAACAGGAGGGGAGGACTGGCCTGAACCTGCAGGTGCCAGTCTGGGGTTCTTACTCTCACCGCCAGCCTGTTTGGACTGACTGCCAGGGTTGCTGTCTTTCCCTGAGCCAGAGTCTTTGTTTTTCTCTGTGCTTCTATAACTGGAATCTCTAGAGGGAGGTCTACCCTTGTCAGAGTCTCTGCTACATGGTCTGTCTTTACCTTGGCCTGAGTCTTTTCCTGTTTCCCTGCTATATTGTCTCTGCTTCTCAGAGTCCCGAAGCCCTGCATCTTTACTGAGAGACCTAGCCTTTTCCATATCCTTAAAACTGGGATCTCTAGAGGATGATTTGCTTTTATCTGTTTCTCTATTGCTTGAATCTCTGCTTGCCTGTCTCCCCTTCTCGGAGTCTCTGATTACATGCCTCCCCTTTTCTGAATCTCGTAAGGGATCTCTACTGAGCGGTCGACCCCTCTCAGATTCTTTCAGACAGGAGTCTTTACTCAACGGTCTCCTTTTTTCTTGCTCTTTGGCTGATATTTCTCCCTTGTCAGAGTCTTTTTGCCCAAGTTCTCTAGATGATCTATTCTTGTCAGAATCCTTAGAAGCTTGGTCCAGACTTGACACCCTCCCCTTGTCTGCATCTCTCAAACCTTGATCTCTGGTTGATTGCTGTCTGTTTCTGTCTGTGGAGAACAGTCTACCTCTTTCATCATCTCTCTGGACTGGACTCTTGGTTGAGTCTTTGCTGAGATGTTTGGACTTTTCGGGGTCTCTGGCAGGGGATGGGATGAGGGGAGGGGGTGAGGTAAGGGGTCGTGACACAATCTGAGGTGGGGAAGTCACCCCTCTCTGTCTGTTCAGCTGGTGGGGAGGAGGAGAGAGAGAAGGGGAGCTGTGGCGACGTGAGTCAATATTCCGCATGCCGGGGTTCACCAGGGAGTCTCCTACTGTCACTATCTCATGGCTTTGGGGCTGAGAGGTACCTCCTACAAAACAAAAGATATGGAAATTAAAATGGAGACTCTGTGAAAAGCCAAGACTGAACCAAAAATAAAGGAATGCATAGTTTTACCTGGAGAGGGCATGGGCCTGGGGCCTAGAGAGCGCTGACAAGGGGGGTAGCTGGGGTGTCGGTTCCTGGTGTAAACCCTGAGTTTGGGGGTGTTGGCGGGTGAAAGGGGGTCAGAGCGCCTTGGGGATTCAAATGGATCTGGAAAATCTAGATATGACAGAAGGAGAAATTGACACAAAACAGATTACATACAATGATAAAAAAATAAAATAAATCTGCTCTTTCTCCCTCATTGAGAAATTCTGGATTTTTAAAGATTCAAATATACAAATAGCGCAGGCCCTTGCACCCCACCCACTAGCTTCTTGCACTACGTTGACCAGTGAAAGAGCATAGGTGTTTGACTCAGATAAGGGATCTGTTGTGCACCTAAATTAGCAGATGTTTCAGACTGGTAGGTGTAGTTAGCATCTTTTATATGTTAAAGTTGTTTGCTAGCTTGTTACTAGCAGTGGCTGATACAGTGCTAGCGGTGCAGAGTCCAGTTTACATCCCAAAACTTCACATACTACCATGTTTGCTAGTCATAGTTTGCAAGTCAGTGTAGACAAGGTCAGACATTTTAGGGTACAGAAACATAACAAAAAGCCCATTCTGAGAGGAATTATGGTCCGACTAAACCAGATTGAAAGCTGTCTAAAATGTATAAAGTCACTCTCATCTGTAGTTTACCTGCTATGGGAGGTGGACTGTGTGCTATCGTGTGATTCTCCTCAGGAGCCATCATGTTTTTCAGGTCAGAATCTATCACTGGAGGATGACAAACTAGTATCCTACAGGTGTACACGCAGCGTTTCCGAGCATCCAACGTACTCCAGTACACCCGTGAACATCTGGAGAGAGAAAAAAGGTCAGTATCCTCCATCAGATTTAATTGAAGGGAGGATAATAATAGTGGTACTTGAAAAGTGCCAAACTTTCAGATAAGGGAAAAAAAGAAAAAGAAAAAAGAAACTCACTGGTATCCTACAGGGAAGAGTTTGCGTTTGCAGTCTGAGAGTTCAGTCAGTATCCCCAAACAATCAATGGTCATGGAGCCTGCAACAATTGTGTTAAATTAGTATTCAAGAGACAATGGGGAGAAAGGGTAATTTGTCACTTTCCAGCGACAGACCTACCTATCATCATGTGGACGTTCTCAGGCTCTAGTCCTGCCAGCCACTTCCTCCTGAGACGAATACCCTCCAGGTCCACCAGGATCCTGCGGGTCACCTCAAACCCAGACACCACCTGGAGAAAAAATAGTAGACATACATAATTTACTGACTAAGTTTAAAAAAAATGAACCTACTTTTTTTTTAAAGGTGGCTGCCTGATTATATAGTAAATAATGAGATTTTCTTACTTCTCCCTTGATAAGGTCCCTGTGCTTTGGACAATAAACTTTCTTGTCCTCCAGGAAGACACAGTGGCACTGGCGGGCACACATGAAGTGGTAGTTGCTGGTGCAAGAGGTTAGGCAGCAGCCAACTGTGGCCCCTGGCTTTTGACACTTCTCACAGCGCTGAATAAAAAGCAACATTTGTAAATGTAAATATCTGTCCTGAAAATAGACACTGACAATAAAGTGGGAACGTGTGATGTATACAGTATCTTACCAGCTGTTTTCCCCTGAGAACAGCCATGTGAACATTCTTCAGAGAGCCATCGTCATCTTCGAACACCTCAGCTGACCACAGGGCGCAGTTCACATGGGTCCACTCATTCTGACCGATGTACAACAGCCTGCCACCCTCCTGAAACAGACAGGCATGTTACAAGTGGCACAGTCATTCTCCTTTGTGTTGAAGAAATCCAAGCAGTTTCCTGACTCACATTAGTGTTCTCGTCTCCATACTTCAGACACAGAACACATTGCCTGTTATCATTAACGCCTGGCGGCGGAGGGAGCTCTGGGCTGTCTTCACGATCTGAAGAGAACAATTCATAAGAAAATCTGTGAGTGACAAGATGTGCAAGAACTGTGTGCATGTCAGTATTAGAATATTTGCAGATTGCCTTACCAGGTAGGAGTGGCGGTGGTGGGGGAAGGGATGGAAGCAGAGGAGGAGGGGAGGCTGGAGAATCTGGTTCACCAGGGGTCTTGGGTCGAGGAGCTGGGATGATCTTTTTCATGAGGTGAGGGAGTTCAGTGCGGGAAAGCTCCTGTCTCTCCTGCCACTGGGCGTAGTTGTGGTCCAGGGACGGAGGCAGCACAGCATTCGGGAGAAGGCCACTGCTGGGGAACAAAGGCATACAGAGACAGGAACTATTAATCAGCGTCCTATCAGTGCTAACAAGGATTTGGCAAAATGTAAAGTGATTGCGAGTATCTCTGGATTTTGTCCCAAGTAGACATAAAAAGCCATGTGAGCAGTAATATATAATCACATCAAAGGAGTTTTGCCAAGTCAAGCAAGGCTCATACTTAATAAGACAACTGAGGCAACTAATAACAGGCATCCATCCAATGATGGCCACTGGATGGATCATTGGTTTCCTGGGCTGGAGCACTGATACATAAAGCATCAGACCAAACTGACAAGTAGACCACAATGAAACCACAAATGTGTATCAAAGAGCCTTTAAGTGAAATGTGACACTGCTATGGTTTGCCTCCCACAATGCCTGAAGGACAGGCAAAGTAAATGGTCTGGGAACGCTGATATCTAAATATAGGTGAGCGAGTGACTGAGAGAGTAAGTGAATGAATGAATGAATGAGTGAGTGAGAAAGTGTGAATGAGTGTGTGGGAATAGGAAACTAAACCAATATACAGAAGTAAAACTATGATATTTGATTACTAAGTGGAAGGTTCACAAAAAAGGGGCTTTGAGCTTTGAGTAATTCCTTCTAACAATGTCAAATGATACACCTTTCATCTCTGTAAACAGCATCAATTATTCAATATGACCATTTAATTATTCATTAATGTAAATGTGCTAATCAATAGTGCTGCTGTCCTCCATGGATACGATTGAGGTAACTGCTCACATGCTTAGACAAACTGAACTAACTAATAGTGATGGGGAGTTGCTTTCATTGATCCTGTATCCTTTAGTTAATCAAAACAGCACATAAAAAATGTTTCTTATCAGTAGATATTTAAACAACCACATCAATGAGTGTTACTCTGAGCGTATGGGCCTCTGGTCATCTTTCACTGTCTTACATTCAACACTAAGCTGTCCAGTGGGCTCATTAAATCTGAGAAACTGGAATCAATTTCATTACTGCCGCTTTAAATCTTAATTGGTACCTTTAAGCACAGTCGTTGTCCTGAGATAAGGCATGTTGAAAGAAAACCACTTAATCGATCTACTCCACTCAGTCCCTGAATCCTTCAGTTCTTAAAAGAGTCTCTTTCGATTTCTGATGTTATGGACAAGACGGTATTTTAGTTGTGATTTCCCAAACTGAAAATTACACTGATTTGTAGATATGATCCCTCAAAAGATAATGTGATGATCACGTCCTGATCATTCCCTTGGTTGTTATGTCCACTCATTTTACTCCGAGGCAGTTGGTACAGTCAGCACACATATTTTATAAATATTAGTTCACTGCTTTTTGGTCTCTCTCTATAAATAGATGATGGCACTGTGCAGCTTCTCCCAGAGAAACCACATCTTACTCCTCATTTTAATAATTATAGACCTGCAACTCATTGGATGGGTTCACGTTACAGGAGTATTACATTTGAAATGTATTCCCTGTAATTACAAACATAACTCACACTGCAAGTTTGGGAAAAAATGGCACATCACACACTTCACAATACTTTTTAGATTAGCTTTTTGAGAGCACTGCCTGTTAAGGGTTGTTGCCTAAATATTCACTTACAGGCTTTGTTCACATCAGTTTGAGCTATGAATTGAACTTGTTGTCCAGTCATTTTGCCTAATGTTATGGCTGTACTTTTAACCCTTTACATTACAACAAAATCGTTGTGCAAAATGCAACAGCAAGTACAACAATTACTTAATTTTTAAAGACGTGGAATAATTCCATCATAACACTGTAAAAGTACCCTAGAATCAACTGGTCAAAAGATATAATCACCCAACAGTTAGATACGGTACACTACATAATCGGCACAACCTCTTGTGCCGACTTTGGTGCAATAACAGACACTCACTTGGCAGAGACTTTTTGCCTTTCCCAGAGCCTGGATTCCTTCACTTTGAACCATGGGAAGATTCGGTCCATTTGCTGAAACAGAAATCATGCAATGAAGTTTTCACATTAGCCTACTGAAGCACTCGCACAGACCTTCTTTGGAGTGTTTAAAATCATGTGTGTGTGAGCATGTGTGTAACTCATCATCAAACATAGAAACTGCCTGATGCCCTGTGAAAAAATGTTAAATTTACGGCCAAGGTGGCCTTTATGCCCCTGTCAAAGTCCCAGTGTAAACAACGCCATGACGCGTGGTGAGCTTTTATGGAATTACAGCCACCCTCATGCACACAGTAGGCTCGTCCCGTGTCTGTGGATCAGAGCGATTGCTCTGCTGGGATTGTTCCAAAATACAACCTGCGCAACTTTGCGAGCTGCGCAGGTGAAGTATCAACATCACATGCAAGAAGAACGTCAACCGTTCGTCAGCTCAATTACAGCCTCCTGACTGGAGCTGAGCGAGCAGGCAGCGGATTTTGCAGAGAGCAGCATTTTTATTATAAAAGTACCGGTCCGGTTCCACTCTGGTCCTGCTCACACCACAAGTCTGAAGCCCAAGCCCGACCCAGAATCCCGCTGTGTCCTACACAGTCATCAACAGTATTTTCAGTCATAAAACGGCTCGATATGGGAGTTGAACACTGAGCGAGAAAGAGAGGAACTGCCTATCGATTAAAGTTAAAGATGTTATGGTTTTAATCTGAGAGGTAAAACCATCTCATTTTACTCAATGGCCTTTGTGCCCTGTCATGTGGCCTTGGTGCCCCTAAAATGATGAAATTCCAACCCTGCCCATTACCATTGTATAATGTGAGAGTTTCTGTGGAGTGCACTGTAACTTCGTTGTGTTTTCAGTGGTGTCCACAGGACTGATAATGATCCATATGAGCCAGAATCCATTTGAGGTTCTTACCCGAATGAAGAAAGACTTGACCATGCTGTTGGCTTTCCTGCTCTCAGGCTGGCCACCGTCACCGTTGATGGCTGTCTGAACGATTCGCACGATGTCGTCACTGAACTCCAGCTGGGAGAGAAATGAGGAACAGACACACACACAGAGGGAGAGAGAGAGTGATTGCTACAACAGTGAAGTGATGACGAACACTGGTGAAAAGGTCATAGCTGCCGTAGCTGTCAATGTTGATTTGTCATTATACAGCACAGGTCTGTCTTGGATTCAAGACAAGGACACATAATAAAATCTACTACAAAAACGCTTTAAAAGCTATTATTTTTTAAAATACAGATTGCTTTGGAATAGCTTGTGATGGCATAAAGCATAACTATTCTGAACTTGCATCAAATCATTAGGCACACAGACTTTCTCATGCTCAGAAAATATTGGTGAGCTTGCACAGAACCCTCCCATTCTCCTTTAACATTAAGTCATTCAACTAAAATATAGAGGGCAACACACCTCTCATATGGCCTCTTTAAACTGCACAGGGTCCAGTTTGTCAGAACAGCAGAGACACTGCTCGAAAGATGACATACTTACCACTGAATTGTAGCGACCTCGATCCATCTTTTTCTCAACAGACTCCAGATCTGGAGGCGAGTCACTGGGAGGCGTGGGGGTGACTTCAGTCAGGACCGGAGGATCTGGGCCCTCGGGGGAACGACGAGATGGTAGACTCTCCGTCTCTGGGTTCAGCTCCGGAGGCTTCACCGCCTGCCCCAAAAGACGGACAATTACACACTAAGTAAAGATCTCACCATTAAGTTCATTTAGCTGTGGTAGTTGCTGCTTCAGTGTAGTGCAGCACTACAACAAGGTCAAATGCACCACTATTAAAATAAAAATCAAACTAATTTCAAACACAGCAATTTGTACGGACACCACAGAAAAAGCAGAAATATGTGTATCTAACCTGTCTGTAGCGCAACAGGTGTGAGGATGTGCGTGAGTTAAGCAGTGCAGTGAGGACATGGCGAACGCATCCCTGAAGCTCCTTCTCCAACGCCGTCCTCCACTCGGCCGGATGACGTTCAGTACATTTGGTGCATGTGTAGACAACACTCTCTGGCAGCTTCGATAGCAGCTCGTACATTTCATCTGGGGGACGGCGAGAGATGACAGGTCATTATTGCTCCCATTATAAGGTCTTTCAGCATCTCATCAGAATGACAGGACTCACAGGACTGCCTGTCAGTCAGCTGCACAGACACTGACAACCGGCAGGAGAAGTTCTGTTGAATGCTGAATACAGTGATCTGCTTGTGGAGTACAGTAAACTTTTGTCTTCATATAATCTTCCACTTGGCTTTTTTGGGAATTCTACTGACCTGTCAGATTCTCACACTTGGCATGAACCCAATGGTTGCAACGGCTACACTCCATCATCTTGCTGTCGTAGTCATCATCATCATAGCACTTGTCACACAGTGGGCAGAAGTTCCCTAAGAGAGAAGATAGTGAGTTCAGACCACTCAAATGTTAACTTTTAATGGCTTTTACCTTCTTCAAGCTACTGATGCAGTCTTCAAAATATAAAGGTCAGATTCAGAACAGCATTTTGGTCTCGACATGGTTGTCGCTTACCTTTAGCAAAGAGTTTGGCACAGTCATGACACATGGAGAAGTCGTGTGACCACTGGGCATCCCAGGACTTCCCAGGTTTAGTGGCTCCACAACTCTTACAGCGCACACACTTGGTGCACACCTGAAAAGAAAGAAGAATACATAAACAAGGGTCCAACAACAGTTGTAAAGAGCAAGGACAGTGTGAAAGTGACACTGCCTGTGAGAAGGCCCTGTGAATTTAAGTAGCACTGTCGTTAGAGACTGGAAAAAAATGTGTGAACAAAAGGAGCGGTAAGAGAAAAATATGTGACTATAATGTTAAAGCGTCTGGTGGCCGGGTCTGTGCCCACGGGACCCGGCCGGGCGCAGCCCGAAGGAGCGACGTGGGCCCGCCCTCCTGTAGGCCCACCACCCGCAGGAGGGTCCATAAGGGGCCGGTGCGGTGGGATTTGGGTGGCTGTCCTGGGCGGGTGCCCCGGCGACCCAATCCCCGGACGGTGACTCTAGCCATGGGGACATGGAATGTCACCTCACTGGGGGGGAAAGAGCCTGAGCTAGTGCGGGAGGTAGAGCGCTACCGGCTACAGGTAGTCGGGCTCACCTCCACGCACAGTCTGGGCTCTGGAACTCAACTCCTTGAGAGAGGCTGGACTCTCATCTACTCTGGAGTTGCCCGCGGTGAAAGGCGCCGAGCTGGTGTGGGCTTGCTTATAGCCCCCCAGCTCAGCCGCCATGTGTTGGAGTTTTCCCCAGTGAACGAGAGGGTCGTCTCCCTGCGCCTTCGGGTCGGGGATAGGTCTCTCACTGTTGTTTCGGCCTACGGGCCAAACGGCAGTGCAGAGTACCCGGCCTTCTTGGAGTCCTTGGGAGGGGAACTTGAGAGTGCTCCAACCGGGGACTCCATTGTTTTACTGGGGGACTTCAACGCTCACGTGGGCAATGACAGTGTTACCTGGAGGGGCGTGATTGGGAGGAACGGCCTCCCCGATCAGAACCCGAGTGGGGTTCTGTTATTGGACTTCTGTGCTAGTCACAGTTTGTCCATAACGAACACCATGTTCAAGCATAAGGGTGTCCATCAGTGCACGTGGCACCAGGACACCCTAGGCCGGAGGTCAATGATCGACTTTATGGTTGTGTCATCTGACCTCCGGCCGTATGTCTTGGACACTCGGGTGAAGAGAGGGGCTGAGCTGTCAACTGATCACCACCTGGTGGTGAGTTGGATCCGCTGGCAGGGGAGGAAGCTGGACAGACTTGGCAGACCTAAACGTGTTGTGAGGGTCTGCTGGGAACGTCTTGTGGAACCCCCTGTCAGGGAGGTCTTCAACTCCCACCTCCGGGAGAGCTTTGACCAGATCCCGAGGGTTGCTGGGGACATTGAGTCCGAATGGACCTTGTTCTCTGCTTCCATTGTGGACGCGGCTGTTCGAAGCTGTGGCCGTAAGGTCTCCGGTGCCTGTCGTGGTGGCAATCCCCGAACCCGGTGGTGGACACCGGAAGTAAGGGATGCTGTCAAGCTGAAGAAGGAGTCCTACCAAACCTGGTTGGCTCGGGGGACTCCCGAGGCAGCTGACGGGTACCGGCAGGCCAAGCGTGCTGCAGCGCGGGTGGTCGCTGAAGCAAAGGTTCGGGTCTGGGAAGAGTTCGGGGAGGCCATGGAGGAGGACTATCGGTCAGCCTCGAGGAAATTCTGGCAAACCATCCGGCGCCTCAGGAAGGGGAAGCAGCCCTCCACCAACACTGTTTACGGGGGAGGTGGGGAGCTGCTGACTCCGACTGGGGATATCGTCGGGCGGTGGAAGGAATACTTCGAGGATCTCCTCAACCCCACTGACACGTCTTCCATTGAGGAAGCAGAGGCTGGAGACTCAGAGGTTCATCCACCCATTACACGGGCTGAAGTCACCAAGGTAGTTAAGAAGCTCCCCGGTGGCAAGGCACCGGGGGTGGATGAGATCCACCCTGAGTACCTCAAGTCTCTGGATGCTGTGGGGCTGTCATGGCTGACACGTCTCTGCAACATTGCGTGGCAGTCGGGGACAGTGCCACTGGACTGGCAGACCGGGGTGGTGGTCCCTCTATTCAAAAAGGGGGACCGGAGGGTGTGTTCCAACTATCGGGGGATCACACTTCTCAGCCTCCCCGGGAAAGTCTATTCCAGGGTACTAGAGAGGAAAATTCGGCCGATAGTCGAACCTCAGATTCAGGAGGAACAATGCGGTTTTCGTCCTGGCCGTGGAACACTGGACCAGCTCTATACCCTCTGCAGGGTGCTCGAGGGTTCATGGGAGTTTGCCCAACCAGTCCACATGTGTTTTGTGGACTTGGAGAAGGCATTCGACGTGTTCCTCGTGGCATTCTGTGGGAGGTACTTCGGGAGTACGGGGTCGGGGGCCCTCTGCTAAGGGCTGTTCGGTCCCTGTATGACCGGAGCAGGAGCTTGGTTCGCATTGCCGGCAGTAAGTCAGACCTGTTTCAGGTGCATGTTGGACTCCGGCAGGGCTGCCCTTTGTCACCGGTCCTGTTCATTATTTTTATGGACAGGATTTCTAGGCGCAGCCGTGGGCCGGAGGGGATCTGGTTCGGGAGCCACTGGATTTCATCCCTGCTTTTTGCAGACGATGTGGTCTTGTTGGCTCCTTCGAGCCAGGACCTCCAGCATGCCCTGGGGTGGTTTGCAGCCGAGTGTGAAGCAGCCGGGATGAGGATTAGCACCTCCAAATCTGAGGCCATGGTTCTCGACCGGAAAAAGGTGGCTTGCTCCCTCCAGGTCGGGGGGGAGTTCCTGCCTCAAGTGGAGGAGTTTAAGTATCTTTGGGGTCTTGTTCACGAGTGAGGGAAGGATGGAACGTGAGATTGACAGGCGGATCGGTGCAGCGGCGGCAGTAATGCGGTCGTTGTATCGGTCCATCATGGTGAAGAGAGAGCTTCGCCTTTCGGCTCAGCTCTCAATTTACCGGTCAATCTACGTTCCTACCCTCACCTATGGTCATGAACTTTGGGTCGTGACCGAAAGAATAAGATCCCGGATACAAGTGGCCGAAATGAGCTTCCTCCGCAGGGTGGCGGGGCGCTCCCTTAGAGATAGGGTGAGGAGCTCCGTCACACGGGAGGAGCTCGGAGTAGAGCCGCTGCTCCTCCACATCGAGAGGAGCCAGTTGAGGTGGCTCGGGCATCTGTATCGGATGCCCCCTGGACGCCTCCCTCGGGAGGTGTTCCAGGCATGCCCCACCGGGAGGAGACCCCGAGGAAGACCCAGGACACGCTGGAATGACTATGTCACCCGGCTGGCCTGGGAACGCCTTGGGGTCCTCCCGGAGGAGCTGGGGGAACTGTCCGGGGAGAGGGAAGTCTGGGCGTCCCTGCTCAGGCAGCTGCCCCCGCGACCCGGTCCCGGATAAAGCGGAAGAAAATGGATGGATGGATGGATGGATATAATGTTAAAGTTTGGTCAGACACTGGTGAGACTGTTACAGCTGTGTGCAGGAGAGAGCATGAAGAGGAGTCTAAAGGAAGAGTGGTGTGTATCCATACCCAGACTCTCTTCTTCTTGGTGGGTCTGGTAGGGTGGTTGGGACCCAGGCACTCCGGGTGATAGCTGTTACGGCACTTATCGCACTCCAGCAGCTGCTGCTACAGTGACAAAAGGGCCAAAAGTCAGATGATTATTTAAATATCCCCCCAAAAATATGTCCCCTGCGTTTGACCTGTAATGATAGTATTCACATTAGCCAATCAGCATTGTTTTTAAATGAATGTACAAGTTGGCTGCAAAACATATGGTAATTTCAATAGAGGATATATATATTATATATTAGTTATAAGTTAATCTAACTCACAGTCAAGTTTCTCTTGTGGCTTTGAGTCAACACAATTAGCTTTAACAGCCTTGCCTAGCCATAACTAGTACACACTAAAAATGAAAATACGTTTTTGTGTCACACAGAGTGAAACTCATTAAACTGTGTGTCTGATACTGTGCTAATGTTAACATGCATTAAAGGAACCATGTGGAGTTTTTGGTCACTAGTAGCGCTATGGAGCAATAGTTTTTAAGTGCATGTCACAGTTTTGTTTGTTCTCATCCACTGGCACGAGGGTGTCCTTGCATCTGCATGCAGATGAAACGATACACATTCTTGCCTCACAACTGCACTGCTGGAAAAGTGGTGTTGACGTGCCAAAAACGCAGCCAGCAAAGCTTCGAAAGGAAAAATCTGCTTTGTTTTTTTTTTTTTAGGGAAGAAATGCATCCAGCACATTTGTTTGGCCTCAAGGACAATTCAAATGTGTGAAAACGTTTGAATACTGACTGTAAACAACGACTTGAAACTCCACAGGGAACCCTTTAAATGGATTTTTAACATGTTCTGCTATCATGGAGTGCCAGAGACCTGCTGCTGTTGAAGCAGTTCTTTGGTCACAGATAAAAAGCCAATCGAGGTAATAAATTATTTAGTGCCCTTTAGGCAGAGATTTATTTCTAGTAGCAAGAAATCCATTTCTTAACATTGAGATCATCTGTTTGATGACCAATAGCCAACAAATCGTTAAACCTAATTATCATGTAACAACAGGGCAAAACAATGACATGCTGGATAGCAGGCTTCTTTCTAGGCAAGATTCTCCAGCCTTTACACACCGTCACTCCACACCAAGCTTCTTCTGTGTACAGCTTTAAAATGAACAAAACTGTACTGAGTGACTTACTTTAGTTTTCTGGTGCTGGCGACCACAGGCCTGGCAGAACCTGCATCGTCGACAACACCAGTTCTCAAACTGTTCCTGGAGAGGGCGTTCTGACTCGCCCAGGCAAAAGAGATGGAACGGTTCACAGCACACCTGGCAGAAGACAAACTACAGAACAAGAGAAAGAGGGAGAAACAACACGTAGAGAGAGGTATGGGGGACAAGGCAGACACGATTAGAATATGGCTTTTACCATTGCAAATTTGAAAGCAAATATTTTCAACGACCATTATTTTTTTACCTCAACATTTCCACTGCTCGCACATAAGAAGCAGAGCACCCGGGGCGTGACAGGCACAGAGGTAAGAAGGCTGAGGCCGCCAGCCTCCCAAACCTTCTCCACATCATGGTCCCTCTTGAAATTCACTCTGATACGATGCACTCCGTCGCAGGACGCTCTGGACTTCGCCTGGCCCCTAGTCGAGGGAGTGCTTAGCCAGTTTAAAGTACTGCTGCTGGGGGGTTTAGTGGTCAGTGGCTGTCGTGTTGATCAGACAAGGAGAGGGTGAGAGAGGAGGGTGAATATCAGAAGTCTGTACAGTGGACATTCAACATTTTAATGAAAACTATGTGGCAATAAGATGTAGCTCAGATAGTAACTATTTACCTTATCTTTTGGTCTCTGTTTAGGAGTTGGAGGAACTGAGCGAGAAGTTGGCTTTTTCAACAGTTTAGATTCAACTATGAAAAAGAGACAGGACATAACATTCAAATAAGAATCAAGTATGATATATTAACTTTAATACAGGGCATAGAATTGCAACCAGTTTTGTGTACCTGTATCTGAAATGGTTGTAGTTGAGCTCTGCTGTTGTGATGAGTGCTGCTGGGGCTTCTTCTTGGGCTCGCTTAGAGGAATCTTGGGTGAAGCATCTTTCTTTAAAGGCGCCTGATTGGCAAGAGGCCGTTGCTGCAGTTGTGATGTTTGATGAGTTTGCGTGGACTGGGAGGGGGAATTCTGCGCTGAAGATGACGGGGAGGAAGATGATGAGGATGAAGATGATGATGAAGTGGAAGAGGAGGACGACGAGGACGAAGAGGAAGAGGTTGGTACAGACTGCTGTGGTTTTTGTCCCTTCTTACTGGGGACAATGCTTGTGACCGAGAGCGGTTTGGCGTCTGGTATGAGGGCTGGAGACTGAGCTGTGACCGCGCTGGGCTCCGGCAGGGTTTCGTCTGAGGAAGGGGAAGATGCGAGGGCTGGAGATGATTGATTTGACAGCGGCTGCTGTCTTGACTTCTCCTCTCCAAACTTTGGAGAAGGAGTTTCGCTCTTTTTGCGGAGAGGCTCCTCCTTTAGTGGTGCAGGATTGAGTTTAGGGCAAGCCTCTGAGATGGGTGCTTTTACTGGATTGAGACACTCCTTCTTCTCTGACAACTTATTCTTTTTCTTGTCTTTCTTTCCTTTGCCTTGTTTTTGAAGAAACATCTTTGAGGGCATCCACTGCAAGTTCTGACACTTCCTCATCCTGTAGAGAGTGGCAAAATTCACTTACTTTACTTTCTCAAAGAAATCATCCTGAAATGCTATTCTAGAGATACTTGATAATTACAATAATCTATTGCAACAAACAGCTCATTAACTAAGACTCACTTGCAACATTGCTTTTTGATGTTTCGTCCTCCAAATTTAGGCTTGTCGAGACAGTTTGTACAAACACCACAATCTTCCGGAACTTGGCAGCCTGAGCATTGGCCACAACGTCGTGATCGACGGCCCTTCTTGGGCGGAGCTTCTTGAACAGCCTTTTGCCGTGTCTCCCGTGGCTTTATGGGAGGGGACTGAGGCTCTGCCTCCTCGGAGCCTGCTACTGATGACTTATCTGCAAGAAGAGACACATCACTGATGGATTATCATTGCTGACACATAACAAGCACTAAGTCAGTCAAGTCGGTCACTGCAGTTTATTCAGTAAATAAATAATACATTTAGAATTCAATCCAATGACATTGAATCTGTATCCACACCACACTACTAAATAAAGATCATATTGAGCAGTATCTATGCCGGTCAGATGAGAGGTAAGTTTGAATGTGACCCACCATCATTTCCCATGGAAGATAGGATCTTCTCTCTCTCCTCCCAGGGCAAGGCACTAAGTGTGGGCATGTCATCAGGGAACACTGCCCGATTACGGCCAAGAGCCACAGCTGCACGACGACATACATGCTTGATGCGTGGGCCACGGACTGAGGCCTCCGACGAGTCACTCTCTTGACCCTGCTCACACACACACACACCACCACAAAAAGTGAAACAGATATTTGAAGAGCATGCTTCACAATGATAACAAATACACAGTCAGTCACACACAAATTTACAATGTAAAAAGCGGTCATTATAGGGTCAGTGAGATTTTGGAGAGTGGGGACCATGCCCTGGTGGAGCCTCCAGGGGGCAGAGGAGGTGGCAGAGCAGTGTCAATACCAGAGGTTGAGCTGAGGATGAGTTCAAGTAGGACAGGGAATTTTCCTTTTCTTGAAGATGTGCAATGACTGCCTAAAACCTTTGAATGTTTGGTTTAACAGTAGAAGAACAGAGGAGTATATTCTGGAAATACTTTCAAAAGCATAGCCAGTGCTGCTTTCTGCATAATGTATGAGTCTAATAGATTTCCCCTTGAGTAACACTCTCCCTGGGACTTTCCTATTATCAAGTTTCACGTTGAGTACAAACACAGATTTCTATTTATAGCATACATTCGTTGCATCATGTAAAAGTCACTTGCTTGCAGCTATATCATGAGAGAAACAGAGCTTTGTTCAGAAGACAATAACTATGAAGGAAAAATACGAAGAAAAACTGACCTGGCCCTTCGTCTGCTCTGCAGGCTTCAGCTTACTCTTCTTTATTTCGAAGAGCTGGGCTTTGGCCTTCCTCAGTAGTCCAACTACCCGCTTGTCGGTCACAGGCTGCTTCTCTGCTTGTGCCAACATTGATCCAAGAGAGGAGACAGGGAGCTGTTGTCTGCCTGGCTGCCCTGGAAGGCTTGCGGTCTGCTGGTTAGGAGCACTTTGTTTCTCTTTCTCCTTTTCCCCATCCTCCATCTCTGCTCCTTTCTCAGAGGGTCTGCCTTTCTTAGATAGACGTCCTTTAGCGATTGATGTGGGAACGGTGGAATGGGGCACACGCACCTCTGAGGAAGCAGTGTCAGATACTGTGTCAACTGACGATGATTTTTTTCTCCCTGGAGCCTTTTTTGGAGCAACCGCTGAAAGAGCATCTTCGGAGTCCCTCCCATCCACAGAAAACAGGCTGGAAGGTGCATTGGGGGAGCCGTCTGGTGTAGAAACCTTACTTCTTTTCTCCAAATCCTTCCTCCCTTCCCTCTTATTTTCCTTCTCTTTCTCTCGGTTCTTCTCTGAATCCCTTTCCTTTTCCTTTGGAGCAGAATCCTGGGGAGCTGACAAGCTTTTTTCTTTACCTCCTTTCCCAGCTCCTCGCCCTGTGTCCTGGGCACTGGAAGGAAAGAGAGGGAAAAGTGGGGAGGAAGTGGATGATGAAGTTGATAAAGGAGGTGGGTTTCCAGCAGCCCCTCTCCTGCTGTCAGGCGTCCCTTGTGGGGCCAGAACCATGGATACGGTGGAGAAGGTGCTGAAAGGGGGAGTTAAGGCACTAGTGGCTAGTGGATTTGCAGAAACCCCTGGCAAAGAGCTGGGATTACTACAGGAGACAGAGCCTGTCAGCACAGACATCTCAGAGGAGCCTTTCCCCATAGGCATCTGGCCACCAATTTGGCTGCTGCGTCTGGTCATTGAGTGGGAAGGAGACCGTGGATGGCCACGTAGTGTTCCCTGCACCATTCGTCTCCTGCGGCGTGAGGTTCTGCTGGAGCTAGAGGATGTCTGGTGTGGGGAGAGAGAACCAGGGCTGCTTCCAGAAGATGACGGCAGGGTGACCGACTCAAATATCCGAGAGTGGGCCTCACTGGGTGTAAACCGTGGAGCGCGCAGCAACGGGCTGCGTTTCTGATGTGGTGCATCAAAGCGGGATGAAGAGGGATGTTGGTGGTGGGTGTGTGAGTGATGAGGAGCAAATAGACGAGTACCTGTTCCCCCTCCGCTGCCTGGTGCAGGGAACACCACTGGAGCAGCTCCCCCTGCTCCACTAACACCTTGGGGCAACAACCCCACATCTTCAGCTGTGAGAGGGGGAGGACGGAAGTTGTCAAAAATGGGCTTGCGGATAAGGCCCTCCTTGGCATATTTAGCTGAGGAAAAGTACTGTTGTTCAGGTTGGGACTGTGACGTCCAGCGGAAGGTGGGCTCCCTCAGAATTGAGCGGCTTCGTTTATCTGACAGGTTGGACAGCACTGATGGTCCAGACAGGAATTGAGGGATGGGGTGAGTCATCCAGGGTGATTGCGAGTGGTGATCGCTAACAGCAGCTGTATTGGAGGAGGCTGACTGGGGAGGCTGTGGAGGGGTGAGGAGAGGGGGAGGTGGAGGTGAAGAAGAGGAGGAGGCTGTAGATGAAGCTTGCTGGGAATTTACCAGTGTAGAGGAGGACATCAGCACTCCTGTTGGTGGGCTGATGATAGGTTTTTTAGCCCCAGTAGTGAGAGTCTCTCTCACCCTCTGGCTCTGACTTCCCCGGCCGACCCCCTGCCCTCTCCGCCCTCGCCGACCCCTCTCTGCCAACACATGCTCTGGCTCAGGCTCAGAGGGTGGAGAGGGAGGCCGTGAGCTGTGTAACAGGTTGGCCTCTCTCTCTCCCTGCGAGGATGGAGAGTGATCCTCTGGCTCGGACAAAGCCTGTGTGGCCTCAGAAGCCTGGGAATCGCATGATGAGTCATCCAAGCTGGGGCTGCTGGACCTGGAAGACTCTGCAGAGGAGAGCTGGGAGGAATGCTGGGACACAGCACTTGAGCCACAAGATGCAGCGCTACTGCTAAATCGCCCATTTGCGGCGTTGTTACTGTTGCTGTTGAGCAGATTGGCAGCTGTTGATGAAATAGTGGGGATAGGGGCAGGAGGTGGAGGAGGGGGGAGGGAGTCAATCGGCGCAGTGGTGCCAGTGCTAGTAACAGCAGGTGTGGATGAGACTAGTACAGGAGAGGGGGAAGAGGAGATGGTGGAGGTGGGTTGGGCAGATGTGGAGACAGATGAGGGGGTTGTTTCTAACCGTGCTATCTTCATATGTGGTGGCGGGGGTCCAAAGCTGCCCTCATCTTCAATGAAGCGCTTGGGGGTTTTGATGATGCGAAGGGAGACAGTGCTGACCACAGGCATGATGAACTGCCTGATGTTCTTCAGTTGGGTCTTCCTGATGCCAGAGTCAAAGGCTCCAGTCCCACTACTCCCAATGGATACAGCTTCTTTCTCCAGACGCTTCTGCGCTCCTTTCTTAGCGCGCTGCAGAAGCTGCTTAGCAATGGTTGCATCAGTGCGTTTACAGGAGGGGACAATCCTGACAGGCTTTCTATGGCGAGGGCTTTTTCTGAGGCCCACTGTCCTGCCAGTCTTGGAGGGAGACAGGGAGGCAGGTGGATTGGAAGAGTCCTGGTCCTCAGCACCATCCACACTCCTCAACATGGGCTGCTGAGGAGTGTGTGGTTCTGTGCCTCTATCCCCCCCTCTGACCCGAAAGACCTTGTGTTTCCCTTCCCCACATTCAATAGAGGTAGACAGCTGTGCAGCAGCAGCAGCTGCTGCCTCAGCTTTGAGACGCTCAGCTGAGGGTGGTCGCCCACGTCTGCGTCTGGGTACACCAGGCAAAGTCTTGAGCCGTGACTTGAGAGGAGCAAGTTTAGTTGCTCTCAGCCTCTTCAGGTTGGTAACTTTGGATTCACCCCGCCCACCTTTGGGAAGCTTTGCTTCTGTGTCATGTGGCTGAGCAGAGCCCAGTGGTGTCCTCTTGGTGCCCTTTCTGTCCTTGTCCTCATCTGTGTCCATGCCCAACTCAGACCCAGCCTGCCTACTATCCTCCCCTGCTGCATGGCTGCCTGTAATCCAAGCTTTCTTGCTACTTGAAGACGGGGGTCGACCTCTTCTCTTTTCCCCGGTGCCAGGCGGCCTCCCAGGCAGCCTTTTCACCTTCTCAGCTGGCCTTTCAGGGCCTTCAGGTTTCGCCTGTGTAGAGGAGGGATGGGAGGAGGGGGAAGGTAGACTTGTAGCAGCTTTCTGGGCAGTCAGAGCCCGTGGGGGACGGCCTCTAGGCTTCTTCTCCTGAATGGGTAGGCCTACTGATAAAACCAGCAAGCAAAACAGACGAATATAGTTAGCATGGGAAGAATTTGATAGAGATAACCTTTACAGACTAAAGCATCTCAAGACAACAGTAAGGTCCCTGATAGACTAGTAGGGAGTTACTGTTACGTAACTTTACCTGTAGGGGTTGTTGAAGGGCTCTGTATTCTTGTCTGCTCGGCCAAGGGTCCAAATCCTCCAAAAGCTTCTTCCTACAAACAAAAAGAAAACTTGAATGTTTTGGTGATCATGCAATTTTTGAAATGCTAAAATGCGGGGCATAAGCAACATTGGTTAAGGTCAAATTTACACCACCCATCATGGCACATAATTGTCAGTTGGCCTAGAAGTACAATACTTTGAAGTCTGACTCAGATGAAGACCAGGCTATAGGCTATAATGATGTCCTCATTCTCACTTTCGCCTGCTGGCTAACTCTGGTGCTCTCATGTGTCTCTGGCTTTTGGGATGATAAAGAAAAAAAGGCTCAACCCAAAACAGACAGAAATCTTACTGGGTGACTAACACATTGCACTGCCATACAGCTCCCTGAGGGGAAAAGTGAAATGCTAAGGTGGTTGGTCATACATAGACAGCAAGAAAGACAGCCAGAGCAATGATACACTAAAGAAAACGAGGCCTACCTTCTATAACCATGTGAGCAGCCTTGTGAGGCATTAATGCTTCTTACACATCAGCTTACTTCCTTTCCACTAGTGAGGCAAAAATGTGGTTTGAGGGTAGTACCAGAGGAAAGGCAATGCTATGTACATTTACCATTTCAGAACATATCAGAGATGATCAGACTTGGCTTGGTTGAACTTTCATCTCAGTTTTGATAGCCTCAGAAGTACTGAAAAGTCAGCTCCTTTGTAGCTGAACTCCCTCAATCTAGCATAGTAACATGTTAACAGGCCTTCTGTCGGACGTTGACACACATGTTTAGCATGTAGCATGTTAGCATACAAATACCCTAAAACCTAGAATATACATTTGTTTGCATGATAACTTCCTGATATGAACCATGTTAATATGCCAATCTATGTTACTATGTTTACATAGTGATTCATTTCCAAGAAAGTTGAGGCTGACAGAACATGGCGCATTAGTATGAGTATCTATAACAAATTTCACTCAGTTCATTCATAAAATAGTTGACAAGATATATTATATTTTGATGGTCTGACCTTGTCGCCTCACCTATCACGCCATTGCATTAAAAACATGAATGCGTCACATGCCCCCATGAATCCCATTCTTCCACTGGGAACTTAGGTGTTATTGCCTTAGAACAAGTGCAAGAAAACATGTTGAAAGAATACCAACAATGACTCATTGCCCATCTGTCAGGCAGCAGGTCTAATGATGTGACATTAAGCATATGAGAACCTAACCTGGCAGGATGACAGGATGTAATCATTGAAGTACCATCCTGCACAACCAAAACATACAATATTCCAGAAACAAAAGTGTGAAGTGACACTTCATATTCTAATTATTAAATTACCGAGTTATACATGTTTACGTTCTTTGTGACTTAATTAATGGTGGTGGTTCCAGAAATGATGGATGCAACTGTTAATGTGACAGGTACAGTGTAGAGTGTACATCAATCCTCCATCTCAAGCCTCAGCAAAGCTTTGAGATGTGCAACAGAGAAATCATTAGAGGATGATTAACATCTTCAGCATCCTGAGCCGTGCCACTACTTCTTGTAATCAGTGTGTGTGTTTAAGGGTGGAGGTGAGGATGTCATTTAATCATGTTTATTTATAGCAACGTGTGGGGATGCAGTTGAGGTCTCGTTGGCCCAGTTTGTAGAGCAGCTGTTATCCAAGCGTAGTCCATGCAAGTGTGTGCACATGCAAACTGATTTTCACCAGCTAAGAGTTATTATTGAAATGCACTGGAGAATATATCAAATTCCTAAATATAAAAAAAATGTATAAACAATCTTTCATCTGTTCTACAAATGAACAAACAACATTAACAGACAGACAAGTGCATAACCAAAACTGATCGTCCACTACTCATCTCCTTAAGCTTCTCTCCACCTTCAGTCTCCCTCCTCTTCCCCGCTCCTCACAATAATACCAGCATCCTCTCCTCTCTCAGCAAGCTGTTGCTCTTGGTTGGTGTTCTTGCAGAACGGAGGGGGGCGGAGAACCAACGGCCAGCACTGACTCGCTGTGATAGTGCAAGTAGCAGTCAATGACATCACAACAGGCATAGAGCGGCCTGCACAGATTCATGTACACGCACCACTCATGCATGCCCACATGTACCTCCTGATTCCCCCCACCCTGCGTGAACTGCAGAGCAAGATGTAAACAAGCAGAACATAGTGAGGATGCGGGGGAGGGGAGCACAGGGGTTTGGGGAATTTGGGGTTTCTTCATGCTCATGCAGAAGCTTGCCAAATCCCAATCAAAACAGGCCTCCCACACACGACAAGCCTCCCCTTTCCTCGCCCTTATTTCTGTTCTCTGCCATGCTCCCAAACACATATTCAGTCACTCACTCGCTCGCTTCCCGCCCACTGGCTACTGAGCACGGTGCAGCAGCGTGTGAAACACAAGGCTCGCCATGAGCTCAGTAGTAGAGCAGGCACAGGGAGTTAACTTCAAGAAGTAAACACTGTAGTAGACTAGCAAGGTTATTCATGTACCACCTTGCCTTGCAACATGCATTGGGTAAAAGGATACTGGAAAGACCTGTATTTCTCTTTTTCCTTGCTTTTTCTTCAGTGATCATGAATGATTTTGAACACAACTGTTCATCATCTTTGCTGGTTTTTGCTGTCAGTCTCACCGTGAAAACTGGAGCAGTTTTAACTTCCTGATTATCTGTCATAACTTAAATTAAATCACTCAAAAGTTAAAGAAAGGGAAATCTATCTGAGTCATTGAGGAAGCAACATTATTATTTTCAGAGGTGCAAGGGGCTGCCCCTGAAAGTTTTGAGACGGATGTGAATTTGGTTGGAGATGTATGGTTCTATATAATTTTGACAGGGCCACTCTGAGAAGGCTGAGGGGACTTTTGCTGCCTTTGGAGACAACATTTAGGAGAAATCATCTGGTTATAAATAATTGGCTGCAGAAGAGGAACCGGTCTAGGCTGTTACCTACATTCCTTGCTTGAAAAAGTGGCTTTCTGAAACATCTTCATTTTGAACTACTAAATTATGGAATGCCAGACTAAGAATGATTAAGATTAATTATAACCACCTCATGTTAGTCCTCATTAGTGAGAGTTTGTGCACACAGCTCTAGCCTGCAGGTGCTCATAAAAGCTGTTATAAACAGCATAAAGTCCATAATTTGATGGAATCAGAGGAGTGAAAATGCACAAAACAACAGAAACGGGTAAAAGAACAAGTTCACAAACCACAAAAAGAAAAACTCTGATTATGATCAACTGCCTGTGCAATGGCTGTTTACATTCTCTGTAAACATTAAGGAAGTAGCATGCTTCTCATGTCACAGTGAGGGGTCATGGCATATGGAAGGTGGATCCACGCAAACGCTGGATCAAGATTCACCTGCAGTCTCGAAGTAGAACCTAGCGCTGCGCTACTAAAATTTGTAAAGTTTAACATACTTTCTCTTAATGTAACCATGGGATTTTAGTTGCCTGTACTTAACCATGCTAAAATTGTGCTAAAGACATAGGTATTCTCATAGGTTCTGATCCATCATATTATGTTTATTCCAAATCCATCCACTTCAACTAGGTATTGAGCCGCAACCCCTTCTTAGGAACAATCCCTAAATTGTTCAGAGAAGTAATGTCAGTTGTTTTATGATCTTCTTATCATTTACCACACTATGCAAGATGGATGATAACATTTATTTCAGCACTGCAATTTGTTTCAAACCAGCTTTCTGAACATCCAATAATGCTAAAATGAAATCTATTATAATTTAAACTTTATAGATTAGCTAATCTGTGGTATTATCAACACTTCCCCAGATGGTTTTACATTAACCACACTTTAAACACTTAAAAGATAATATTTAGTATAACTGAGCAGTTGTAAATGAGTTGTAAATGAACACAAACGTGTTCTGATCCACTCAAGGAGTAGTTTGACAATACGTAGCACTGATAAATTATTAATATTTTACAGCAAGCAAAACAACCACTACCATCAAGATCTTATAGAACAGACCAATCACTGCTTGTGCAATCATCATCAGCAAACTCAGAAACGTACTTACGATACTAGTTGACTTGCTATGTTGCACACTAACTTTTATAGAAACTCAGCAACACCTACTGCATTTGCAGCATTTTCCTTTCTGCTAAAGTTCACACAATCCTCTGCTTTCGTGTTTCACCTTGTGCAGACCATAGCCTCTCCACAACACAGGTGAAGGGGAGATCACATTGTTTGTCCTGGTCACATACAGGCTTGGTAGTAAACAGGATTCAGTGTTTTAGCTGAGCTGAACCAGAGAAAATATTTGGTTAAAAGAGATAGGTGATGCTGTTTTGTCCTCATTGTTCTCCGTGAAGTTTACTGTAGATGCAATGTAGCGCCTGTGCGTTTTATATGGAGTGAGTCTACACCTTTTAAAAAACCTTTAAAAAAAAAAAAACTTTTAAAAGTGAAACATACTACCAGCTGCTTATCTGCAACTCAACTCCAGGTGTTCTTCACCACTGTTTTGGAAAAGGGAGTAAAAGGCGAACCACCTTTCAAAGGAGGAGCTGTGCGGTGAATCTGATTTATGCAGATGGGAAGAGTGGTTCATGTTGATTTTGAAAAGTGATTGATAACCCAGGAGAAACACTGCTTCCCACAGGCGTTGAACTAGGGGTGGGCGATATATCGAGTATACTCGATGTATCGCGGCTTGTTCTACATGAGATGTAGTAAATGACTATATCGTGAACATCGAGTGTATGTTGTTACGTCAGTTTCTAAGCCGCCGCGGCCGAGTGTGACTGGTTTTAGCGCAGCTCTTTCCTCTGTCCCGCTCACAGACAACAGAAAAAAAGTCACACCCACTAGCTCAACTTACGTCACATACACGCGCCCACACACACACAGCCCCGGCTTACGTTAGGGCTGGGGCGGGGTTAACGCTCAAGGCGACGGGGAAAATACGCCGCTGCGGAGTGCGGAGTTTTACTAACGTTACTGTTCCCGGTAAGTTTCAAATTTAAAATGTTTCACCTCGTTGCAAACCAACGACACATTTCTGTTTAGTTTACCAAGCTAGTGATTACGTTCGTAACAGCAGCAACTAGTGGCTTTGCTTCCTCGGGTAATGGAAGCTGACCGGCTAGCTAGCCGGCTAGCGGGATATTGCTAACAACAACGTTAGCATGCCACTTTCTGACTGCCGTTGCCTCACTAAACGTTACCAACTACCAACGTAACATAACATCTGTGTTCGCAGCGTCGTGGACACGTCTGTGATTAAACCGCTGTTCTCTGGTTTGTGTTTGTAGAGCTGTCGGACATCGGCGATATTGAACGGTCCAACCTGCAGATGACTAAACATCAAACACTCCGATCTATTGATCACACACTGTTCTACACTTTAAAAAATGTTGTGATTTTAGTATTTTGTGTATTTTATTGTTATTGTATTATTTGTATTATTGTATCATTATAGAAATAGGCTACAGTATGTAGGCCTACATCATGTGGCATTATTTATTTTCATTTACCAGCTGCTAAAAGCTTATGTGCATTTTGCAATTGCCTTGAATAAAAACTGTTTTGTTAAATTTAACTTCGTTGTGATTTACTCCTTTTGCACACAAGTTTAAAATTGTTCTAATAGAAACCATTAATGAATACAGTATAAATAAGAATGGTTTAATGCAGACATATGTTGCAGGGACTACTAGAATCATCATACTGGCGTGACTATGCATCAAAGGGTTAAATTAAGCATTTTTAAGTGCTTTAGAGGAAATGTCAAAATATCGAGATATATATCGTGTATCGCGATATAGCAAAAAAATATCGCGATATCATTTAGAGGCCATATCGCCCACCCCTACGTTGAACTGTTGCTACCATATGACCAGCTTCGTGCTGCAAGTGTTATCACATTGATGCATAATAATACAGTGAGCTATATCTACTCATACCATTCAAACAACCAATAATTTTGCTGGTATTGATTTGACAACTATGTACATGATTATCCATATAGTTCATACTCCTCATGTTCATGTTATGAGAAAGCAACAGAACAATTTAACAGATGTAATTTGCAGCTATCTAAAGGTAACAGATGCAGCACTATCTGTACTCCCTCGCCAAATTGTTCTTTTAGTCTTAGGGCAAACATAAAAGACTGAGAAAGACACAAAGTAATGTGAAAAAATGTTTTGGATTGGAAACCCAGACACCACAGTTATGCGACACGTGCCTCACCCACACACAAATTGTCCCAACCCCCCTATATAATGCACCCTTATTGACTGCAAGATACAATGTGTGCTTTTAAACTTTTAAATGAGCTCAGATTTAATGATCAACAACAGAATCACCCCTTGATTACAAATAAAAGCATTAGAGTATTAATAGGGGCTATATACGTGATAACATTTGGCATCAAAGTACTACAAAAACAAATGAGATGAGTATAAAGTCAGAACCAAGTTACCCACTTTGAGACAGGAAAACATCAGAGCAAGTAATGAGGAGAAAAGGGAGGACAGGAATGTGACTCAGACTGAGGGGAGGGATGTCAAATAGAGGTATTCAGGTTAGGAGCCCGTCAGTCAGTGTGATGTTAGAGAACACATCTTGAGTTAAACTCCTCTCTCGGAGTCTGAAAACAGCATTTCCGTGGCACATTCCCGGAAGCTTTCCTCTTGGAGTTATTGTAAAGCGATGATGCCTCATCCCTTCCTGGAACGTGAACTGGTGATGAGCTCATACTCCTATATGCCCCTCTGATGACACTTCTCTTAAAAAGGCCACAGAGGAATCCCATTAATCACTTCAGAAGATACTACTAAGTATACAAAGTGGGGCAGCAAATATGAGTAATACCAAGGGTATTAAAAGATCCAGTCTCTGCCACTAACAAGAACATCTTGTTTCCTCCACCAGAGTGAATTACAGTGGCACTCCCAGTGATGACCCCTGTCAGCTCAGAGCAAAAGGTGGACATTTGTGTCCCAACACTAAGTGCAACTGTTTCACATTTGCTTGACAGCACACAAACCAAAACAAACACTTTCCAGGGCAAGATGACTCCTCTGCCTACACCTCGCACGTAAGGAGACGAGGACAGTCAAGGGACAAAGACAAACAAACTGATTGGCACGTGTGCATGGTGTCTGTCTCTCTCTCTCTCTCTCTCTTACTCACACACACACACAGACAAACACACTCACCGAGGCTGGCAGGCACAAACAGACACACACCCCCCTACCCACCCAAGCAGGCAGCTTGAATTGAAGTCCTAATCAAAATAAAGACAAAGAAGACACGCCTAGTCCAGAGTGCAATAGGGGACATAAAGTCTGACACCCCTACCACCACACACACACACACACACACACACACACACACACAAAGAGTAAAAAAAACAACACAATTGCCGCCTCTCTCCCAGTCAGGCAACTCCTAAAGCATTCTGCTGTAGCAGAATAAAGCCATGGATGGGAGGGTCTGTGACTAATTCTCCTCCCAGCGTTGTCCCGTGGGGAGGAGGGGGGTCGCCCCGCACTCTTTGATATCCCTGCCTGTGCTCTTTCAGCCGCCCGCACTTTGTGAGAGCTAGAATAAAAGCAGACACAAAGCTTCCTGCTCCAATCCACACGCTGTCTCGGAGATGGGTAAGCGGGTGGGAGCGAAAGGATGGGGGGGGGGGGCTTCCATTTAAATAGGCCAAACACCTGCTGGACTGAAGCCCCTTCCGCTCAAACACACTATTTCTCTCAAACCAGTGAGGCAAAGAGACATTTGGGTTGATACATCTATTCAGCTGCACTTTTGTTTGAATGATTAAACATTGGTAATAATATATGAGTGGAATGGATGCAGCAGAAGGCAGCATATAATGCACTAAGAACAAAAAGGGGGAAATGATGCAAAGTCTGATTAGACGGACAGTGAGGTTGAGGCTGTGGGGGTGATAAAGATCACACATCTACCAAAACAATCTACATGGACTGCACTCTGCACCAAAATAAGCAACGGCAATTTGGCCAGATCAAGAAAATGTATTGCCTACATACATACAAAAGCTAACAAATGCCTTCATTTGGACAGCAACAGCTGACAAGCACCCTTTTGAGTCACCCCAATAGGCTTAGTAATCCATTCCAAAGTGGCAGCTGTCACAAGAAAAGTTGCTCTGCCTCTCAGACGGGGTTGTGTTTGTCTGAAGTGGATTTGGGTCTTTCTGCCTGGACAGAAGAAGGAGGGGTGGCCAAGAGTCCGGCTGGTGCTCTGTTCATGGTTGCCCTGTGAGCGCAGCAGGCTGTAGTGAGCCTGAACAATCCTGCCCTGGTCTGGCCAGACAGGCACTACACCCCTTCTCAATGAAATCACCACACTGTGTCCACAACATCCACAGGCTTGAGGTTCCATGGGGATTTAATAGTCCATTCTGTTTCCACACATCTAAACACTGCTATACTCTCAGTCACTGGAGTAAGGGGAGCACGATTTGCCTAATAAAGATGATGTTTCCCAAAACATTAAAGTTTCACATTTAATTTTGTTTCAAAACATTAATGTGAAAGCACAAATGTGCATAAAACTAAGGAGATCATTATTCTGTGTCTACTTTAGCAACAATGCTTTAGCCCACTACGTAGTAATATGCTGGCCAAAGGTAAACACAGCAAACCTTGCGGGAAAACCTGCTACTTTCTACAACATCGCTTACAACAGGAAGATAATGGTCTTATAGCTGTGATATGTAGACAGCTAGCCTGCAAGCTAATCAATCAGGTATGTTTGCCAAGCCTCACAGGAAGCTTGACACCTCACTGCAAACAGTCTATTCTCATCCATTTAGTCTTTCAAAGTAGGGACTTCGAAAGCTTAAAAAACTGATATTTCAAGTACAGGGTATAGTTCTCCAGAAACTCATGAGGCACTGATTGAAAGTACAAATGTACTTCAACATCAATCAAATCACCATGCAGTTTCCACACCATGAGATGTTATGGTGAAGTGCATCAACACCTTCAAAATACAGCTTTTTTGTTAGTCTTTAGAAGTTGGAGGGACTCCTAATTACTTGAGTGGCATGCTCACAAATATAACATTTGAAATAAAATTCACGTTTCTGTAGAATATCATGAAACTTAGATGTTTATTTTTCCAATATTCTACAACGTCTTACTGCTACACTATAGGAGTTATCACAATCTCCAAATCCAGATTCACAATGTGCGTAAAAATCCAAGCACGCTCGAATACAAAAGCATGCGTAAATGCACCTAATTACTGCTGTGCCTCGATCAGAAATACGCGGTGTGTGGAGCACTGGAGCTGGTGGTAAACATCCCCACACAGTGTAACGTTACTCCCACTGCAATGAACGCATGCTGCTCATCATGAAGAAGGAAGATGGTAGTTCGCTAAGGCGAACACACCCCCACATCACACGGTCCGTCAAGAAGGGGCTCGTTGTTATTGTAGCCAGCCCTGCATGCGCACTGTCACTAGCAAGTCTCGTTTCTCTGGTAAAAAAAAAAACACGAAGCGAAATCAAAACGCTAAAAAAACACCGATATACTGTTATTAGCACTTCAGCACTGAAGAGAGTGTTTTTGAGTATGTGGCTGTGTATCAGACAGCATCGCCGAGCATCGTAAAAAATGATATTATTTTGGTAATAGCTACGTACTGGCTGTGTAGAGAAGGGGAAAACATGTCCACCTCCCATTTTCCTATGCATCAGCAATAGCCCCGATGGCTAGCGTGGCGTAGTGCGTAGCATGGTAGCTGACTCCTAGCTTAACACTAAACAGCAATGGTAATGGTTTAGTTTTGTGTATGAGCTCCGCCAACTTCAGCAACGGCGCTTTAACCCGCTGCCTAGTAATATGCTGGCCGAATGTAAACACAGCAAACCTCCAGGGCAAACCTGCAACTTTACCATCGCTCACGACAGGGAAATAAATGTGTGGGTTTTAGCTGTGAGATGTAGACAGTTAGCCTGCGAGCTAACCAATCAGCTACGTTAGCCAAGCCTCGCTGGGAGGTTGACACCTCGCTGCAAACAGCCAGCCCTTGAGATCGTGTTGTAAATAGCAGGTAATTTAGCTGGCAAAGATTATCTACTTGAAAATCTGAGAGTAAGTTAAGTGAATAACGAGCAGCCCTTCCTCTGATACGTTGCAGACAGACGCTACGTTCACGTTAGCTTGTTTAACAAACCACAATTGTGTACTATCGCCTCCTTCAAGTTGACATGTCTTGTTTTCAAACATATCACAAGCTATCTTCGGGGTCCCATGTTACACCACGGGGGGAAACGACGTTGTGATAAACTCAGATGTTGGAAATATGCATTTCACTGTAAGAAATTAATATTAATGCTAATACGGGGCGATAACTTTTACTGTGTTTGGTGTAGCTACGTGAATTAGAAGGCAACACGTCCAGCTTTGAAGGCTTCCCATCAAGCTAATGTCAAGAAGCTAACGTTAACAGTTAACTGGTACAACGGTTGTAACGGCTTAGTTACGGGGCGTAACGCCACCTGCTCTGTGTTGACTATATTGTACGTTGTTATCAACAAGATAACACCGGGGTTTCTCCACGGTGTTTTGGTCGGGCTAGCACACCAACGCTAGCACCAGCTCATCCAAACTGTGTGGATGTAGTAGTCCCTCCACTGAGATGAAGAAAAACTTTCTTTCCAGCAAGCGACGACATTTGAGCCCATAAATGTGAAGACCGTTTGGTGTTCGTCACCAAAGTTAACGTTATAACACGTTGCGGTGGAGTTTGAGGGCCACACAACCGACTGAAAGTTAACTGAGCATCATGGATATGACAAGTTTGCCCACACAGCCACACTTAACGTTAGGAGGAGGAAAAGATGGTCAGCGTCTGGGCAGAGAGTAACCGTTAGCTCCTCATCTGAAACGCGAGAGAAACGGCTCTCCTGAGTGAACCGTGCGCTCTGCGGTTTGCCTAACCGATGCTCCCGGGTTACCATCAGGCTGCTCCCGTCCTGTCCTGTGTGCTTACCTCCCCGCTGCTCGAGTCACTCGATTCCCCCAAAACATCCCGAAATTTCTGCAGGTTGCTCCCGATAACCGAAGAGACCTGTAGTGCAGCGTCAAACCCGGGTCCGAGCCCGGCTGCGTTAGGGTGGGCTCCCGAGACACTCCGCAGAGAGGCAGTAACCCTAATTCGGCCCGCTCTCCTCCCGGTACCGGAGTTGCAGCTCCCTCCGGGCCGAGCGGGGAACCGCCACCGACAGCTGTGCGCCATTTTACACTCTCTGCCTGTCTGCCCTGCGATCAGAGATACCTCGGTGGGCGGAACCCTAACCCAGCACTCCACATAAACAACCTCTAGCACAGCGCTCTGCTCTCACTGGCCGACACGTCGTTATGCAGGTTGCGGGGCGGAACTGGAGAAACCCCGACAATGCATTTTTCTCAGCGGCCCTATTCACAGTCTGCATGGCTGAATCCAAATCAGGTTCAGGGGCTTTGCCCGGGAAAGGTGCCTCGCACTTGAATCACAAGGAGAGACCGTTAGCTTGGAGCATGTTTCCCTAAACAAGGAAAAAGCTTTTTTTTAATAAACTCTCAAGATAACACTATATAAGCTACGACTGGAAAAGGATGTTGTTAACAGCTTATTGTAAAAGCAACCTGTATTTATGTATTATAAAGCCAGGAGCATTTCAATGAAATCTGCACCCTGGGAAGAGTATTACTCCGCTGGCCCCACTCCCAACAAACAACCACCCATACTAACTACTTTTAACAAGAGAAATTGGCCATTTTTATGTGAAAATGCCTGGAGTTGAAAAGGCCAGCCACTTGCAAAGCTCTCTGGCAAGAGCAGGTACTATCATATCTTAAAGATAGTACCTTATTACCCCACTAGAACAATGAATGCAGGGAACTTTTGGTTCCGAGAGTCTCCAAAAGTATAATGGGACCCAGATACTTAAGATATCAAGCTGTATGGGACCAGCATTCCAGATTCCAGTAGACAGACTCCCTCCCCATATTTAAGAATAGGCTTTCCTCTTTGATAACGCTTATTGTAAGGGCTGGCTCAGGACCAGCCCTGAGATCTGCCGGGGTTTATCGTATGATACGCACAGCTCCTCTTTTCTCCTCAGGGTTACATCTGGACCATGCTGCTTGACACTATCATTATTTCTATTGTTGTTTTTGCATTTACTGCTAGAATTATTTTTCATTCTATTATAGCCTATTCCCCACTACTATTATTGATATTAATAATATTTTTTTATTATCATATTAGCTGTTGTACTATTATTGTTGTTGATGTACTAATTATTAAGTAATAAGCAATGTATTTATAATTATCAATCAACTATAAAGACAATTTCGTTTGACGACCACAAACTACATCCAAAGGGTTAATTTAAACGTGATTATATGTAATATATGTACAATACTCAAAGTCATGATCATATATAGGACAGCCAAATTAACTAGTGTTGTTCTTGATGCCCATTGATAGAAACAGCTGATTTTAATACAATAATGGTTTTTAGGGTCATTGTGTTAAATAACTGTGCAAGTTAAAATCATTAGCAGCTCTAAATTAAAAAGATGGGAGCTCAAGTGGCCAAAAACAAATTTGTTTGAGCTCCTAAAGCCGTGTAAGAATTGTAAGTACATACAGTACACGAGGGGCTCTGGCTCTAAGGAATTTCACACATAGTTGCTGAGATTGCCTGACATCTAGGCACCACTATACCATACAAGCTGTTAAGAAAGGACTTGGGGACATAATATAGCAATGTTAGAACTCTCAAAACTAATACACAGTTGATATTAGTACTATTATTAGTATATTAGTCGTTTAAAGGAGGATAAAATGTTCTGAGATTTATAATTTCCCCGAGAAATATTTGCCCCAACTTTGTTCTTAAACAGCTTGTGGCATTTAGAAATATAAAATACTGTTAAATATTCTTTATTTATATTCAAACTTGTTTTTTTTTAAATCAATTTCATGAATATCATTTAACGCTCTGCTAACAGAAACACTCATTACAATTATGCAATGAACTGAACACTTGTATTTCTGAAAGAGAACACAACAATATTTTATATAACGCACATTAGTTTTATTTCTTAATCATACTGTACATCCAAAATAAACATTTTTACTCACAATTAAAACAAAAAAAAATATTGCATTATAATTTAACCAATGTAATCATTCAGGTGGTAGATATTCAACATACAGTATGAGGGCATGCCAACAAATACATTATCTGTCTCTCACATTTTATACAACCACACTTTTGAATTAAACCCGTTGACTCAAAAACGGGTCACCTTTTCCTGATCTTTTCTTTTATATTCTACCCACAGCTCCCTGTATGCCCTTAAGAAACAAACTCATAATTATGTCTCGTAAGAGTATGAAACGAGTCAGATCCTCATTTGCTGACATTTACTGCAAGGCTCTTGGTTTTAGGCACCGATTCTCTTGATCATTTGTTTGCCCACATAAGAACGCACTACGCTTGCACACAACAAAAAAAATCTGTTCAAAATGCTAGACCAGGATACATCAGTTAATCTGGTGACTGTTAACTCAAAAGGTTGACAATGATGATTATTGTACAGAATACACTGCCGATCAAAAATCATGAACAATCACAACAAATGTGATCATTGTGAAGACCTTCAAAATTAACAATCATAGGGGTTGATATTGTGATCTTTTATCATGTTGGAAATACTCTAGCAAGAATATATTTTTGAAAGCTCATGTACTGCAACAAGAGTTTTGGAAACATCGACCTGAGAAGCCATTCAACTCAAAGATGCACCGGACAAATTAGCGAATGTTTAGACTTGCCATTTATTAAGACTTGCACCCTCTCTAAATTTGTTAAAACTAGGCATTGTAGATATATTATGAAGCATGATTATGCAACTGCATGGCTTAATTTCCCCTCAGATTCAGTCGGTCTTCCTTTGGTGGACAGTCTAGGAGACAATTGATTGAACATTTCAAGAGCAGCCACAATCTTTTTTCCAGTTTGAACAATTCAGATTTGAAATCCAAAGTGGTGTTCGATAGTATCTTTCAGCCTCTTTGTGCCAATGATCACTGCTCAGTGTCTCAAAGGGCCACTTCACAGACTGCAAACATGAGGATCAGTTTACTACACAGCCGGGATTGCATTACATCTTCTGTTGCTCTGAAGGGAGCTTTTCTAAAATCCAAGATTTATTTATTTATTTTATATTTTTCTATACAATTGAGACAAATTGTGAGTAAAGAAATGATTTTCCAAGGACGAAACAATACTACACAATTTAGTATTTTGCCTTTTGAGATTCCCATCACACCACTATCAATTAGTATTCATTTGTAACCACTGTAGGTATACTAAACAAGAGTGTCCATCAATGCCACAGTCAACAATCAAGCAATTTTAGTATGCATTCTAGCATTTTTAGGTAGAATTTTATTTTATTTCTACTACATCCTGGTTGAAAATATTGTAATTATTGCACAATAACTGCAAAATAGTGAGTTAGCAAGCTCTCTGATTCTAACAAAGTCATTAGGGCTTGATTAAAGGCTGGTGCATTGGAAGATGCAAAGACTCTTTTCTATACGTATATGTTAAAATACAGAAAAAAGTGTACACAGTATGGTTTTGTGCTTCAGAGGTGAGCAATATTTTTTACATCTCCAAGTAAATCTAGATTATTTCCACTAAAATAAAAGACAATTAAATTCAGTGTTACGTGTACCTTGCCTTTAATTCCTATTGGTATTTACAATGCTGCTTGAGATTTAACCAAACTCAAATTTGGGGTATTCAAGAACTTTAAAAGGCATTGCATAATGTATTCTTCATGAAGGTGAAATCGAGGTCAAATCATAAACCCTTCCATCCATGTTCTGTCTTCACGTTCCCCAAAAATACTTCCCTTGCAGTATAAAATCTGGTTAGGGCCAGCTGGTCAGGAGTTCATACAGTAGAGTACATTCAACAAGTCCTGTTGAAACTGATACTTCTGGCCACAGTTCTGATTGCAATAATTACTCATTAACTCACAGCAGTTGTATCACCCTATTTACGTTACCATAGAGCATCATGGGAGTCGAACAGCTACTGTGTGGACCGGTAGGGATTCTGAAGTTGTCACCAGCCAGTGGGCTACAGATTGCCTGGACTGTTGTCGCAGAGAGAATCCACTGAGCATGAAGGCTGCATGAAAAGGCTAATGCAATGTTAGTCTGACCAGAGGAGTCGGACGAAATCCACAGAGGCAAGCAGACCATGGATTAGCCAAGAAGCAGGAGCACGCGAGATGTGAGCCGGTAAAGAAAACAGGGATGCAGTCCTCGTTTATGAAGGTGAGGGATCACAGGCTAACCACTGGGTCCCAGCTGCAGCCTCTCCTGCTTATGCTTATCCAGCCACTGTAAGATCTGCTGTTTGAGTTCCTCGTTTGGCCTGATCTGGTCCATGGTTAGAGGACTGCGGTTGAAAGGGTCTGTCTGGTCACTGTGTGCAGGACAAAATTAAAAAATGGTTACTTATTTGATTCCAGCACGAGTTCTTATTGTTCAGTAACTGTGATTAAAGGTGATTAAAAGACAAAGATATCCCAATTTTAATCCCAACAAATAATGAGAATCATCTAGAGAAAATTGCTGTGCTTTTTAGTAATAAACTAACCTGAGGAGATGCCTTGCTATAGTTGAGCGGTCGACTGTGACATTAGAGGAAGGGAGAAGAACAGGATCGAGCATCAGAGTGGACATGATGGGATCTAAGAACTCATCTGGGGCATCCGCATACGTCTCCTCTTCCTGCTGCTGTCTATCTGCATGGGACTTAAACAGAGGCACAACGACAACAAATTGAGTGTTTCCACCTGTACTCTCCACATTGAACACTGTATAGATTCATAAAACAAAGATATAAAAATTGTACTCATGTATTCTAGTGTTATCCAGGTCAAATGATACCTTTATTTTATCAGCAAGGAGTCCAAAAGCCACAATCATATCCCCTGGCTTGTTTATCTTCTTCAGTACCCTAACTGTTTGGGAGAAAAGGGTAGGAGAGTACGATCTTCCATCCTTTGGGACTGTAGCACAGAAATTCTCCTCATCGCTGACAAAGACAGAAACACATTCTTTTTTTTAAAATTGGAAACCACATAGCGATTATACTCAGCAATGTGCCACAGTATTTCTTCTCCAGAGGATATGGCAAACATATTTTTAAAAAGGGAATACTTTATGCTAATTTACATTTTATTTCACAATTGCACAAAGAGGAGGGTTCACATACCCCAGATTCAGGTAGATGGTGCAGATGTCAGAGACAAGCTGCTGGGGCTTGAAGTCGAACTCACTGAAGTCCTTGACTTTAAGGGCACCCATCTTAGGACCCACCAGGTGCTGCAGAAAGTAATTCAGCATGGAGATGATCCTCTCAGCCAGGAAGGGGTGCACAAATATCCCCTTGATCTCTGAGCAAAATGAAAAACACAGATGGGACGGATGAAGGCAAACTTCAAATGGATTAACCAATATGAAGAATCAAATCATTGCTGCCTGACCTGAGGTGAGGAAGGCCAGTGTGCCGATGGTGTCATTAGACATGATGTTATGGAAACGTCCCAGCTGTCCAATCATCTGCAGGCTTGACTCCTTCTCTCTTCGGGCATCGGGGGCCAGGTTTTCCCACTCCCCTCGATCCCGTTCCAACTGCAGAACTTTAATTTTACTCAGGTACTACAAGAAAAGAAAATGCCGTGGTGAATAACGATGAATAATGGTAGCGTACCACATACTACGTAATACTGATGGAAAAGTTTATTTGTCAAAAATGGCTTTAAGTCTTGCACATTTCTATGATCTTACCTGAATAGCCTCATCCAGTAGAAAGATGGCATCATTCATCAGCAAGTTAAGGAACCGGAGGAACAGAGGTGGGTTCATAGCCTCCAGGTTCTCAGATGCATAGTGTGCCAAATGCTGAATTGAGAAATGTGGTGAGAGAGTGAGGGGGGGAAAAAAAGACAAGTTCATTTTCTGCTCACCAAAAATGAACTTCTGCTATTGATCAAGCTGCCCGATCATAAACTCTGCATTAAGAGTGAATTTCTAAGTGTGACTATTCCTAATAGATTAGAAAGAGATTTAAGGTGTTTCTTTCTAGCTATTTAGACAGCAGACCACATGATTGTGACTGAGGATTATCCGATGCACCACATAAGTCTCACAGCAATCAATATAACAATTTTCCCAGTGAGCATCTTGTTGTAAGGCTGTTGTTACGGCTGTATGTTTCCCTGTGCTCTTGTCCCTTCTTCCCCTCCAGTGGCTGCAGGTGAGCTTCTCCCACAACGAGGTGCACCTTGCCTGGGAGGAAGCTCTTTAAAAGCTCCAGTGCCAGCAGCAGGAAGGGAGGCCTCTTGTGCAGACGCTGCCGGTCCCGCTGCCTTTTTTGTGTGCAGTTTTTGTCATGTTTTGTGGAATTCCGGCCATCTGTACATTGCATTTGGCTGTTATTAAATCCTGTGGATTTTGATGGTTTTAAAAGGTGTCTTTTTGTTATTTATTGGGGTCAATGATGGATTGTTGTTCACCCCAAAGGGCTCCCCATAGGGTGGGGTGTAACACTGTGAAAATATCATCATACCACCATACATTTTGAAAATAGTCAACTTGAAAAATCAAAGACACCAGTTTGTTTTCTACCTTGATGCTCTCTCTGTAGCTTTCTTTGCTCCACATGTACTTGAGGATGGGATACATGGGTCTTCTGTAGTTGAATTTCTGTTCGAACTGATGAGGATCGCCTGAAAAACAAGAGGGAAACTAAATAAATACCTTCCATATGTTAGCTTCTCTCCTTATCTTGCAACCACACAGGTGTTCACACACAACCCAACCTCTTCACCTGCCTATCAAGTCAAAGCGTGTGAGGAATACAATACCTGTGAATTCAATGTCTACAAACACAGTGATGAGGGCCTCGGCCAGCTGAGGTGCATGTCTATAGGAGCAGAAGACTCTCTCTCGCTGAAACACGATTGGCTGAGCAGCACCAGAAGCCACTGGCTCCATGTGGGGCATCACTGCCTCTAAGACCTCTGCAAGCTTTGCTCTTAAATGAGGGTTCTTCATCCTGTTGTGCAGAGGAAAAGTGCCATTGAAGCAAACATTCTAAGATGCCTGCACCATTCAATCCCCATTTGGGCTTCACAATTCCTCCTTTAAGCTGACCACAATCACTGACATGAAAGATTTATGGCCAATTCATGCCACTTCCATGCCTGCAAGAGTCCACATGGCTTAAATTTCAAGAGTTCTCCCATGTCCACAAGGGTCTATGCAGACCCTCTGTGGACATCTAGCCTGGCAAACAATGTTATAGTGCAATACCACTACCAACTGGACTCAAGTATGGTTAGGGGAATGTGCATGTGTGGAACACTGGACCAACGTAGACCCTCAAGTGTAGATAAATGGAAAAGTCCATAGATGTCTGTGGATATTGAAAGCAGAAAGCATGTCTGAGACACAAGTCATGTACCTCTCGACGTTGCCCATGAAGACAGTGATGAAGTTAAGAATCTGCTCCAGACTTTCAGCAGAAGTCTCCAAAACATCGTCTGCAAATCGACGCAGGAAGATGAAAAGATCTCCCAGATTCTCTGCAAAAAACTCTGACAAACAAAAGGCACGCTTAAGGAATGACTATCATATGAAAGAATGTTCAGCATGAATGAATAATTGTAATACAAGTGACTAACATCTTCCTTGCATGCGCAGCTGCAGTCACTTCAGTCAGTCGGATGTATATAACCAATCAGATTCAACTGATATTTTTCACATGACCTGCATCAGATCGCTGCGGTGGTCAATAACTCATTATTAAAACTCAATTCTGATAATAATAGTGAAATATCATTAATTACATGCTGGCGGTGTTTTTTTAGATTTTGTTATTGGCTCTATTTGATAGTGATAGTCAGGAAATAGTCAGGTCATTTCAGGAGCTACATTTGTATTTCTTTCAATTATTATATAGTAAGGGGCAAAACTGTTTCACATGCTCCAATTTAGGAGGTAAAAGAAATGAAAAATGAAGAAGCCTAACCCAATTTGAACCTGAGAAAATTAAGATTATTTATAGTTCAGACTCCCCTAAACCCAATTGTTCAGTCTGACAATCAAAGCTAAAATAGGGCTTTCAAATATGACCTACCTGGTACATAGCAGAGCATAGTATTCTGTAGGGAGGGCAGGGGAAAACTGAGTGCTACATGTTCAGGCCCCTGGTTCCCCACACCAAGCTGAACTAGCAGAGCAGCCGTGGAAGCTTGGAGATTAAGGCAGCATTGCAGCATGGCAGGCTGCGTGGTGGCAGCTTTGGTTGACAGGTAAACAATCATCAGACGCTCAAACTGCTCCAGGAGCTGCTCCGACATTGGGTTGCCTGTTCTCTGGGCTTCCTGCCACGTCACCTGGAGCCGGTGGAGAGACTGGTTCATCTTCACCATCTGCTCATGGAGTCTGCACATGCACGTGATGCATGCGCACAGGTGTATGGACACAAACAGAACAAGACAATACGGGTTAATGGGTTAATGCTGACATATGGTGTGAACATGAGGAACACAGTGTACGCTACACTTCTAAGGGATCTTATCCCTGAAACAGATACTCTTTAACATCTTTATGGAAGTTGTGTTGGTGCATGGTTGAAGGTATGTACCTGTGGAAGCCGAGATGCAGGGTGAGTTGTGTGAGGGTGAGGTTTTCAGTCAGCAGGCTGTAGGACTGTGCAGACTCCACCAGCTGCTGAGGGGGCATAGGGATCAGACAGGTTTCCTTGTCGAGACCTGGTTAAAGACATCGGCGGTCATTTTCGTCATGAAATGTAATGTAAAGATTTAGAAAATCCTGCTGCTATTAACATAATTGCTATCATGAAAACTATACTGCTTATAATAGCAAAACAAGTATTTGAAATGGTACAAGGGAAGCGTTTTTGACGCCCATTTGAACATGTATTAACCTGTTACGTGCACATTGCGATTGCGCCTCTCTTCTTCGCTCAGCTCTTTGAGGGCACAGTAGGTAGGGTTGAAGGTAAGCAGTTTGGGTGACCGCGGCCTGCAGAAAGGCTGGCACAGCTTCATCAGTGCTGCACCCAAGTTTAAGAAGAATGCATCTGAAGCATACATCTGGTTGAAGATCTCTGGCATCTGATTTGCCCATATCTTGGCCCGACCAGCATTAGCCTGCAGACAGCTGCCCAACCACGTGAGCAGCAAGTGGCGCGTCTCACCAGATCGCTGGAGCAAGTTCTTCAAGACCTGGTGCAGCTTTTCATGAAACTGGCCCATAAACTGCAACACAAGGACAGGAAACATTTTAAGCCCTGAAACATTTGTAGTTTGACAATCACTGAATGGTTTCATTTCTTAAAAAAAAACGAGCGATAAGAAAGACACACACAGATTGCGGTAGATTAATTGCTGGATCAGAGAAATACCCATCAGAATTCAAACAGATAGATCCACACACCAAACAGAAGGATTTCCTTCATTTTAAAAAAGAAAGAAAGGCAAAACAAAACAGCAACATCAAACTAAATAGAATCTATTTACCTGATGGATGTTGGCCTCCTGGACCTTGGTCTCCTGGGCGCTGGAGCGAGAGGGGTTCAGGAAGTAGCCATGTCCCTCCACCACACCCGGGGTTTTCAACAAGCAGGAGATACTCAACACTGTTCCCAGTAGGGTCTTCTGGTACTGCAGACCATTAGTTGGGTCTTTGGGCTGAATGTGTTCCACCAGTACCTAGAAAAAACACAAAACACAACTGTTTAAGGATTTGAAAAACCCCGAGAAATATTATACCAATACTGTAAATGGTATGATTATGTGATCACTTTATATATAATACTATAATATACATATTACATTAGTTGATTCATAGTGGGCACTGAAATTACCAGTTGTTGCGAGTAGGCAAATTTATGATAACATTTGCAAACATCTCTGTGTGTCTCCTGACCTTGGCAATATCTTTATGGTGGCTGAAATAGAGCAGAACATCTAGGTAGGAGTAGAGGAGAGGCTGGCACAGGTCCAAGTCTTTGATGCGTCCCTGGAAGATGTCTAACACTGGTACTATCACCTCCTCGAAGGTACGCACCTCCTGGTCGGAGAGCAAGCCAGTAATGACCTCCTCCATAAACTCAACCACCTCCTCTGGCTCTGAAACACAGCGACTTTGTAAGAAACTGAGAAAACTCGAGGGAAGACGAGAGACAAGATAAATAAGTCAAACACATGAGAAAAGTAACAGTTCTGAACCCACGTCCTCCATTGAAAGCGTCCAGCCACAGGTCCAGAAGCTGTTCGTAGATATTCTGGCTGATGTAGATCTCTGGGGTGAGCAGAACCGTCCGTGTGTTGGAAACTGTCAGGTTCTTACAGCGAACGGCAAACGGCAATAGCTTCTCTGGTACCTTCGTCACCTAATGCACAGATAATGTATGGGTTATTTTTATGTTTCAACCACTGTCTATGAACAGCCTTTCATTTCAGAAAATAGTTGCATTAACATGCTACAATTACAGTCATGTAGGACGAATTGCACCTCTTCTTTGGCCCTCTGGTAACAAGCAAAAAGGTAAGGGATGGCACACTTCTCTCCAGCATCACGGTCAGCAGACAGGTTAACAGCGCTGCATGATGTCATGTAAATGAGGTTGTTTCCTGGCTCGAGTACCAGCAGACGGTTAAACAGAGCCTGGAGGACACAAATCAGCACATATCCTTACTCACCCATACATTTTCTATGCACCTAAAATAATACCATTTTCATATGTCAAGCCATTTCTTCCATAATAAATCAAAGTGATGGCATTGCTTTACGGTTGCTGTTTCTTCACCAATCCTACCAAATATTTAGTGATTTGTTGAGAGGAGAGAAACAAAACATAGAGTGATGACATAAAAACAGGTTGTTGTTCTCATCTGACCTGTTCTATGTTATCCATGTCCAGCCAGTCCTGTCCATCCAGATCTGCAGCCATCTCCTCAAGGTAAACACAGCGAGGGGGGATCCCATTACCTCCTCTCAGACTGGGGTCACCTAGGGGTGAATAAAGCCAGGGTCCTTAAAATAATATCTGCTCAAATCATTTTACACATAAAACCCCTTCATAACAGTCACACAAACCACTCCAAGCATGAATTATAGTTGAAAAATAAATGAACAGCATTAACATTAACTTCAGAATAAACTCAGCCTTCTTTTTTATCTCGACTTAACACCTGTTAAGTTTTATGGCTGCATCTTGCACAGTTGTGACACTACCACGTTGTCCACAGACGGACAGACAGAAATTCAAACCCCTGGCAATTAACTCAAAACAGCTTCTGTGGTAGTTCCCGCTAGAGTAGGTGTCTCCAGGACCACATTTTTCCTTGGTGACTCACACATAGACTCACACATGGTGAAAACAATACCAGACCCTCACTGTCGTGGCTGGTAGCAACACACAGGAGGGTTAAATGCATAGCATGTTTTTACTTACTATGTAAAAACAGGGCAGCTTTGAGCCTGCATTTCCTGATCGTCATGACTCAGCCTTAGGTGGTCTCAACGGTGGAAAGGCCCAGCCAACTCACAGTGAGACTACACAGCAAGACAGCAGTGTGCACGGTGTTTGTATTGTTTAAAGGGCGGTGAGTCATTTGTTGCAGTACTTACTGGAAACTCAAATGTGACTTTCAAAGATAAAATACTGCTAAGGAGTAGGGCTGCACGATTCTGGAAAAAATGTGAATCACGATTTTTTTGCTTAGAATTGAGATCACGATTCTCTTGCACGATTTTTTTCCACAAAATGTTAATTGCACTGATGAACTTTAACAAAACAAAAAAACGTTTGTTGCTTTGGCAGAGGCATCGTAGTAGTTCTATCATTGGAAGATAGAGTAATTTTTACAAAAGGAAAAAAAAAAAATTCTCTGTTGACACGTACCTAATACGTGTCCACAGAGGCGATTTTAAACGCGAGTGGACGCGCCGCTTCCCAGTATTGCACGTTTGGTGGGCTGCCACTAGAGGATGATTGACAGGCGCTCTCCTTCATACAATCACGCGTACACTTCATGGATGCACCTGATTGGACGATCGCTTTCACAGCTGTCCTGTCTGCTCCGGAGTTCACGCAGACCAACATGGCGGCTCGTTTGGAATCTTTCTCTTATTTAACGAAAATAGTTCACCGAAAGGTGTTTCTGAAAACATTTTAAGCGAGAAATAAGCTATGCAGTTGCTGAATCTCTCTTTATTTTAGATCGACAACATTCGGTTTAGAAGATTTTCGCGAGCGTTCCCGAGGCGGCGAGTCGAGCCCGGCGCAATGAATGGGACGTGGGGAAACACCGCTGCCTGTGGACACGTACCTTCACTCTTTCCAAACACTCAACTGCAGGCGGCTTCCTCCACTGAATCACGTGTTGTAAAGACGCTTTACCATAGGTTGAGGGAGGAGGCAGCGGCAGTGCTGCGTTTGGGGGCGCTTCAAAAATGTGGCGCTTTGTGATGCAGCTCGATATAAAATGCTTCAGAATCGCTGTGTGTAGAAATGAGATCACTTGTATGTGTGAATCGAGATCGCGATTTTTTAACGATTTTTTGTGCAACCCTACTAAGGAGACATCAGAACTTACTATTTAGAAACATGATAAGATAACCGTCCATCTGTCTAATGTCCCTTCTAGATTGAACCAAGTACCGCAGGGAAAAGTGGAGGGCTGGGACAATAATTTGCGTTGACGTGTCGTACCAAACAACTAGATTAACTCTTGTCCCACACTCCAGTCCAGTGGTGGCTAAGGTTTAGTGAAAACCCTGAGTTACTTAACCCTTAGATGAGGGAAACTCTGGTTTTTCGGTTTCACAAAGCCAGGTCAGCATAACTCTGAGGCAGTTACCCGGGCAACATACTCTGTGAAACTAACCTGCTCGTTGGCTTCAACAAACCCTGAGTTTCTCCCCACATGTCTGCCTTTTTCCAGAATCTGAACCAACTCGTCAACCTTATCGATATGGAAATAAAAGTGGTTCTAGCAGCTACGTCAGGAGAGGATTTTGATTACCATTTTTTCGTATCGAGCTCTTAAGATTTTTTGCGAACAGGAGTTTTCAGTAATGTTTAAGGACATTTCTGTGTTGAAATAAACGCTTATATTTACTCTGTTTAATATGTGAAAAATGATTAAAACCATATGCCTTTGTGTATTTATTTACACAATATTCGTATGCTTAATTTTCAGCTACAGCCACTTTCTTTTTGAACCAAAGGAGTTGAACCCCCGTCGCCTGCACCTTAGTCAGCATCGCTAACCATTACACCACAGTGTGCAGAATGAAAATAAAGCAATATCATCTTTAGATCAATCAACTGTTTCATCCAGTTATACTCACTACCACCTCCTCCTCTCTGACTTCACCTCAACTGTTTCAGCAGCCAAATCTGCCTTCTACCTGGCTAAGATCAACTCTTCTGCCTCCAACCCCAGGAAACTCTTCTCCGTGTTCTCTTCCCTCCTCACCCCTCCTGCCCCTACCCCCCCTTCCTCCCTTACTGCCGATGACTTTGCAACTTACTTTACCAAGAAAGTACATGACATCAGCTCCTCATTCACGCCTATTCCCTCCCAGAAGACATCTCCCCCAACTCTCAACTCGGATGGTCTTACCAGCTTTAGCCCCCTCACCTCTGAGGACGTCCACGCACTTGTTACATCTAACCGTGCCACCACCTGCTCCCTTGACCCGATTCCCTCCTCTCTTCTCCAGGACATCTCACACGACATCTTGCCATTCCTCACCACCCTGATCAACTCCTCCCTCACCTCAGGTGTCATTCCAGCGGATTTTAAGACCGCTATCGTGAAGCCTCTCCTTAAAAAACCCACCCTAGACGCTACTGACATTCAAAGCTACAGACCTGTATCTCTTCTTTCATTCCTCTCTAAAACCTTGGAACGTGCCTCCTACAACCAACTGTCATCCTATCTCTTGCGGAAAAACCTCCTAGACCCTAATCAATCAGGATTCAGGACTGCTCACTCCACTGAGACGGCCCTCCTCACAGTGACCGAGTCCCTGCGAGACGCCAGAGCCTCGTCCCACTCCTCCGTTCTCATTCTCCTCGACCTATCTGCTGCATTCGACACAGTCAACCACCAAATCCTCCTCTCCACTCTGGCTGAACTTGGCATAACTGACTCTGCTCTCGCCTGGTTTACATCATACCTGACAAACCGCACCTTCCAGGTCACATGGAATGGCTCTATGTCCAAACCCTGCTCTCTGGACACGGGCGTCCCTCAAGGCTCAGTATTAGGACCGCTTCTGTTCTCACTATACACCAGATCACTAGGTTCTGTTATCACATCGCATGGATTCTCCTACCATTGCTACGCAGATGACACCCAGCTGTTCCTCTCTTTTCCCCCGTCCTCTGACGCTCACATTGCAACTCGCATCTCAAACTGTCTGGCTGACATCTCTGTCTGGACAACTGCACATCACCTCAAGCTCAACCTGAACAAAACCGAACTCCTCTTCATCCCAGGGAAAGACTGCCCTCGCATGGACCTGTCGGTCACTGTCGAGGGCATCACAGTATTACCTTCCTCAACTGCGAGGAACCTGGGTGTAATCCTCGATGACCAACTATCAGTACACCTTTCTTTTTTGAAGCCAAGGATTAGCAATGATACGTCGGGTTTCTTTGTTTCCTTACTTTTACCACAGTGTGCAGAATGAAATGAACAATATCATCTTAGATCAATCAACTGTTTCATCCATGTTATACACATTAGTCGGGTAGTTAATGTCTGCCACGCCAACTATCACTACTTTACTGCAGTTATGATGCTAATAATAATAATATAACAATAATAAGAAGACCTAAACTGCTGTCAGCTGTCTCATATTATTGGGTCCTACAGGTATTCAACAGACCTCCGTCCTACGCACATAAAGCTGTATGAAACGTGTATAAGATACAGGTCAAAATCTGATTGTTTTTCTGCATTTTCTTTTACTTACTGTTGTCCAGGGTGATGAGAAATATTCGTTGGATCATGTGATTGACATTGAGCTGTTCACACAGCTCCTGCCTGGATCGGAAGGAGCGGCTGATCTCTGCCACGGAGTCGTCATTGTCATCAATGCTGTCTGACACAGAGTTTTCTGACTCTGACTGGCTCTCTCCTGAGTCCTCCACTGTGATACAAGACAGTGTACAGTGTGATCCACGTGGATACATTAAGCAATATGCTAATATGACCTAGATTTACAATAAATCAAAAATGCTGGTGTTTTTCTCCTGAAATTATATCTGGATGTATGTAAAGGCATTTTGTTATGAATGACATTTTGATTTCTTGTATACATTGACGATGGCAGCAGCTCCAGTAACTCTACTCACATGGTGGTTCAGCAGACTGTTCTGGTTTCTGGCCTGATGCAAACTGCTTGGCATCAGCCAGTGAGCTGAAGAGGGCAGCAAAGGGGTTGCAGGAGATGTTCTGGTTGTTGTTGCCCTGGTCAGTCATCTCATAGGGGCTCAACACTCACTCCATCCAAGATCCCAGCCTTAAGGAGCAATGCAAACACAAAAAATATATGGCTGTTGAACATGACTTTTACAATATCCAAGTAAGGGATGAGTGAGCATATATAGTATATTCATTATTTGTATTATAGCATATTATAATGGCACATCAAAATGTGCCATAATGCATGCAATTATCTCTCACTTTCCCATATGGAAGTTTTTCATGTCAGCATTATATAACATCACAATAATAACAATAACTAAGTGAAATAGCCCCGACCCCCGTGGTCATTTAGAATAGGTAAACGGCACGTGTAGAAATAAAGAAAAATAACTAGAGATGGAGCTATTTTACTGTCTAACATTATGTCTTGATCCACTGACTTCTTTGTGGTTGGTTGTTGGGCATCCTTGATGATTTAATACCCCTCACTGTCCAGGTCCTATAAATAAAATATAATATACAAATCTTAAACATTTTTCTGCCCTTCACACTCTCGTCTTCTTTCTACAGCAGCTGCCATCTCTGCTTCTCTGCATGTTTCCATCTCTCGACACTGATCACAATAAACTGCTGGGTATTTCCACATCAGTGATGTAAAGTGTGCTGTTCAGATTACTGTTTTAATCTGCACATTGTCACTTTCTCATTGCAATGTCCTTCTCACCATGCCAACCCTACACTTGAATATGTATGCCTTCTTTTGCTGTCCCATCCTGATGTTTTCACTCCTGTCTTTCACGCTCTCTCGCTCTCAGTGCTCATCTCTTCCGCAGCTTAACGTTATAGTTGTGTTGTCACGGTTACCCATCCCTTCGTCCACCACCTTACACAGTTGTATACTCGTGTTACTTTGTGGAGCTAACTCCCCAGTTAGCCAATATAAACGCAATATACGTGTCATATCCTCCGTTGAGCGATTTAGTACTGAGTAGATAGCTAACTAGCTAGCGGGGTTAACGTTAGCTGGTAGCACTGACCGCCCCTGCATTAGGGCTAGTTAGCTAGTTAGCAAGCTAAGCTGTCATGGGGTCACCACGACTACGTTTCAGCATTGATTTCATAAACTGTTATAAACGTTTCGCGTATTATGCATCTAAATAATGCATACGAACGATAAAGAGGGCTGTCCTACCTGTTTGACGGGAAGAAGTGTGTGTTTTGGATTTTTTTAAATGCTTCTACGAAACCAGTGGCAGTTCCTCATTAAACTGAAATTGTAGACGTCATCAAAACGGGACGGAGCGTCTTATTTGGTGAGTAACTTTTTTACAGAACATAAAAACATTTCTCCAAACTGTTTAATTAAACGACCTCTCTCTGTGACTAGTGAACAAATGTAACTCCGAATAGGAGTTAGAAACATTAATTTAATATTCCCCACGTTTACACGAGATTCGCACTGAATATTTGTGAACATTATTGTTGACAGTTATGTAATAAGATACGCTATTCGACAGGAATCTACCTGAATTAATAGGGGAAAGTGCATCAACATTTTATAATAATAATTGAATATTATATTGCAAATAACAGACTTGGTATAGTTTGTTCAAGGGCTTTGCTTCTTATTCTATTGTATATTATAATAAAAGTAAATAAAAATACACCTGAGCGAACGGACACGCAAAAAAGCTAAAAAGTTAAAAAGAGTACTTGCATGCAATGATGCATCAACTTTAACTTATATTCAAGTAAAATAGTGACAATGATGGCATATGACCTTTTAACATATGAGACAACGAAATATTAAATACAATTAAGTAAATAAATACATCATTTAACATTTTAAATAAATACAATTAAACAATAAACACATACAAGCAAATGAGGAGTGAATGCATGATGTACACTGTTAACGTGTACCACAATTTTTCACACTATTGTCAATCTCCCTTGCAATGTTGATCTCCATATACTCATATGTAAATTTTTCTAATCTTGTTTTAGTTTTATTGTCATCGATAAATGTTGTTTTTTCTTATCATGCACACCAGCATGGGCAGTATATCAAAGACAAATGTCATTTCTGGCTTTTAAAAATCAAACCAAATTTATTTAAAATGATTTCAACAAAATTCTAAAAATAACACTTTGCCCTTACTTGCATTCAGAGCTCATTAAGTGTCAGTTGTTGTCTCTTAATGATGTTATGCTGATGTGTGCTGACCATCAGCAGAGGGCAGCAGCACACTGCATCTCTTACTGGGACTCTGGATAACCGAAGACTGAAGCTGTCTTGAGTTTTGCAGATCTGTCTGTAATTGTGATTGTATGACTCACCTATTTGATCTGGATATCTGTCTGTATGCACATTTTTATTGTCTCCTCTGTTACTTTATTCTGCCTGTGTTTGTAAAGCACTTTGGCCAGCTCATGTTGTGTTAAATGTGCTGTAGATATAAATGTGATTTGATTTGATTTAGTTATGACCTATTCAAAAACTGTCTGGCTGCCAGGTCCTACAACTTTTTCCATCCTGCTACCAAACCCACATTCACAATTCCACAAGCAACGAAGAAGGTAGTTAGACACATTAAAGCAGACATTTAACAGAGACACCTAGTGATAGTCTTTGAGCATGTGTAACTGTGGAAAAAGCAGGACATTGGACTGTGTGTATTCACAGTCATCCATCCATCCATCCATTTTCTACCGCTTATCCTGTATTCAGGGTCACGGGGGGCTGGAGCCGATCCCTGCGAAGGCAGGGTACACCCTGGACAGGACGCCAGTCTATCACAGGGCTAACATGTAGAGACAGACAACCATTCACACTCACATTCACACCTACGGACAATTTAGAGTAATCAATTAACCTATCCCCATCCTGCATGTCTTTTGGACTGTGGGAGGAAGCCGGAGAACCCGGAGAGAACCCACGCTTACACGGGGAGAACATGCAAACTCCACACAGAAGGAACCCGGTCCGACCCGGGGGCCGACCCGGGGATCGAACCCGGGACCCTCTTGCTGTGAGGCGAGAGTGCTACCCACTACACCACCGTGCAGCCCTATTCACAGTCATTTATTAATATTAATTGTTTATTTCAACAAAGTTACATAAGTTAACCCTATCAATCACTGTAGATTTGTTATCACCACCTCATGCTGCAAGGCAGTAAACATTTAACTAACCCTGCAAAATGATATCATGTGTAATGAGCCAGGGCTTCGGCCGACATCTTTTCAGTCCTGTTGTTTCTTGTATATCCTTTTGTTTTTTAATGCAAGAAAGGCAAATGTATTGAACCTTATAAGTTACAAATGACCGAAATTAACCAACTAAATTACTGTGTGTGTGTGTGTGTGTGTGTGTGTGTGTGTGTGTGTGTGTGTGTGTGTGTGTAAACTGAGGACAAATTCAATTACAATTTGCAGCATCATAAAATGTCAAGGAGGATGAATATGTTTTAAAGGCTCTCTGCATTAAGTTCATATCCTCTATATAATATAGACACTTATGTATTTGTCACACAATCTCAGTATATGGTCATGCTGGGGCCAGTGCTGCATTTTCATATTGTACAGAAGAAAATGAGTTTGCACTCTATATTCAAGACATGTTTCAGTTTTATATTCTATTGTGTTTCCCTGATCAAATTTTCATGTACAGTAGGATAATCTATTAAGACCTAGAACTAGGTCACCTTGAGTAAATCATTGTTGAATACTTCTTGATACTGGTTGAACACTTATCTGGTCCTGATGTGTTGGCAACTGCCTGATTCTCCCCGCTTCAGATTATCATATTAAAAGATTCTGTGAACACTCAAAGAAAACTACCTGAAAGGATTGTTTCATGTTTTATGAAATTACCCAGGAATCATTGCAGACGTAGTCAGTCAGACAGCTTAGGAAACAACCCAGTTCAAACTGAGCCGCTTTAATATTGAACACTGAGTCACAGAACATACACACATGAGTGTCTGCTATACACAGACTCGTACCACACCAAGTCATCATTCAGAGAACACAGATGAAATTGTAAAAAACAATAGCTATCTCAGTGTACACAAAGACATTTACTGTTTCTATTACAATCAACTTTGTTTTGTTACATATTTAGCTTTTGAGCAAAGCAGACATTACAAATATGTAACTTCTCACCTCAAACTTGGTATGCAAAATCACATTACAAATGAATAGTTTGATCGTTTATTTCCTGACCATACTCATTGATCTGACGCATTAAATAATCTGAACAAATGATCTGCATCTACCATGAATTCCACAGTCTCAGAGATAGTCTCAGACAAACATCTACAATATGTCATAAAGGGCGCAGTATTTACAGTCTTGATCAAACCCTTTAATGTAATTCTGTGGGACAAAAATAGTGTTCCAGGTTGTCACAATTTTGATTTTCGGAAGGCTCAGCCTCTCAGTGAAATGTGTAAGTAAGTGTGTGTTTTGGATTTTTTTAAATGCTTCTACGAAACCAGTGGCAGTTCCTCATTAAACTGAAATTGTAGACGTCATCAAAACGGGACGGAGCGTCTTATTTGGTGAGTAACTTTTTTACAGAACATAAAAACATTTCTCCAAACTGTTTAATTAAACGACCTCTCTCTGTGACTAGTGAACAAATGTAACTCCGAATAGGAGTTAGAAACATTAATTTAATATTCCCCACGTTTACACGAGATTCGCACTGAATATTTGTGAACATTATTGTTGACAGTTATGTAATAAGATACGCTATTCGACAGGAATCTACCTGAATTAATAGGGGAAAGTGCATCAACATTTTATAATAATAATTGAATATTATATTGCAAATAACAGACTTGGTATAGTTTGTTCAAGGGCTTTGCTTCTTATTCTATTGTATATTATAATAAAAGTAAATAAAAATACACCTGAGCGAACGGACACGCAAAAAAGCTAAAAAGTTAAAAAGAGTACTTGCATGCAATGATGCATCAACTTTAACTTATATTCAAGTAAAATAGTGACAATGATGGCATATGACCTTTTAACATATGAGACAACGAAATATTAAATACAATTAAGTAAATAAATACATCATTTAACATTTTAAATAAATACAATTAAACAATAAACACATACAAGCAAATGAGGAGTGAATGCATGATGTACACTGTTAACGTGTACCACAATTTTTCACACTATTGTGAGAAATCTCCCTTGCAATGTTGGTCTCCATATACTCATATGTAAATTTTTCTAATCTTGTTTTAGTTTTATTGTCATCGATAAATGTTGTTTTTTCTTATCATGCACACCAGCATGGGCAGTATATCAAAGACAAATGTCATTTCTGGCTTTTAAAAATCAAACCAAATTTATTTAAAATGATTTCAACAAAATTCTAAAAATAACACTTTGCCCTTACTTGCATTCAGAGCTCATTAAGTGTCAGTTGTTGTCTCTTAATGATGTTATGCTGATGTGTGCTGACCATCAGCAGAGGGCAGCAGCACACTGCATCTCTTACTGGGACTCTGGATAACCGAAGACTGAAGCTGTCTTGAGTTTTGCAGATCTGTCTGTAATTGTGATTGTATGACTCACCTATTTGATCTGGATATCTGTCTGTATGCACATTTTTATTGTCTCCTCTGTTACTTTATTCTGCCTGTGTTTGTAAAGCACTTTGGCCAGCTCATGTTGTGTTAAATGTGCTGTAGATATAAATGTGATTTGATTTGATTTAGTTATGACCTATTCAAAAACTGTCTGGCTGCCAGGTCCTACAACTTTTTCCATCCTGCTACCAAACCCACATTCACAATTCCACAAGCAACGAAGAAGGTAGTTAGACACATTAAAGCAGACATTTAACAGAGACACCTAGTGATAGTCTTTGAGCATGTGTAACTGTGGAAAAAGCAGGACATTGGACTGTGTGTATTCACAGTCATCCATCCATCCATCCATTTTCTACCGCTTATCCTGTATTCAGGGTCACGGGGGGCTGGAGCCGATCCCTGCGAAGGCAGGGTACACCCTGGACAGGACGCCAGTCTATCACAGGGCTAACATGTAGAGACAGACAACCATTCACACTCACATTCACACCTACGGACAATTTAGAGTAATCAATTAACCTATCCCCATCCTGCATGTCTTTTGGACTGTGGGAGGAAGCCGGAGAACCCGGAGAGAACCCACGCTTACACGGGGAGAACATGCAAACTCCACACAGAAGGAACCCGGTCCGACCCGGGGGCCGACCCGGGGATCGAACCCGGGACCCTCTTGCTGTGAGGCGAGAGTGCTACCCACTACACCACCGTGCAGCCCTATTCACAGTCATTTATTAATATTAATTGTTTATTTCAACAAAGTTACATAAGTTAACCCTATCAATCACTGTAGATTTGTTATCACCACCTCATGCTGCAAGGCAGTAAACATTTAACTAACCCTGCAAAATGATATCATGTGTAATGAGCCAGGGCTTCAGCCGACATCTTTTCAGTCCTGTTGTTTCTTGTATATCCTTTTGTTTTTTAATGCAAGAAAGGCAAATGTATTGAACCTTATAAGTTACAAATGACCGAAATTAACCAACTAAATTACTGTGTGTGTGTGTGTGTGTGTGTGTGTGTGTGTGTGTGTGTGTAAACTGAGGACAAATTCAATTACAATTTGCAGCATCATAAAATGTCAAGGAGGATGAATATGTTTTAAAGGCTCTCTGCATTAAGTTCATATCCTCTATATAATATAGACACTTATGTATTTGTCACACAATCTCAGTATATGGTCATCCTGGGGCCAGTGCTGCATTTTCATATTGTACAGAAGAAAATGAGTTTGCACTCTATATTCAAGACATGTTTCAGTTTTATATTCTATTGTGTTTCCCTGATCAAATTTTCATGTACAGTAGGATAATCTATTAAGACCTAGAACTAGGTCACCTTGAGTAAATCATTGTTGAATACTTCTTGATACTGGTTGAACACTTATCTGGTCCTGATGTGTTGGCAACTGCCTGATTCTCCCCGCTTCAGATTATCATATTAAAAGATTCTGTGAACACTCAAAGAAAACTACCTGAAAGGATTGTTTCATGTTTTATGAAATTACCCAGGAATCATTGCAGACGTAGTCAGTCAGACAGCTTAGGAAACAACCCAGTTCAAACTGAGCCGCTTTAATATTGAACACTGAGTCACAGAACATACACACATGAGTGTCTGCTATACACAGACTCGTACCACACCAAGTCATCATTCAGAGAACACAGATGAAATTGTAAAAAACAATAGCTATCTCAGTGTACACAAAGACATTTACTGTTTCTATTACAATCAACTTTGTTTTGTTACATATTTAGCTTTTGAGCAAAGCAGACATTACAAATATGTAACTTCTCACCTCAAACTTGGTATGCAAAATCACATTACAAATGAATAGTTTGATCGTTTATTTCCTGACCATACTCATTGATCTGACGCATTAAATAATCTGAACAAATGATCTGCATCTACCATGAATTCCACAGTCTCAGAGATAGTCTCAGACAAACATCTACAATATGTCATAAAGGGCGCAGTATTTACAGTCTTGATCAAACCCTTTAATGTAATTCTGTGGGACAAAAATAGTGTTCCAGGTTGTCACAATTTTGATTTTCGGAAGGCTCAGCCTCTCAGTGAAATGTGTAAGTAAGTGCCTTTTTGACAAGTCTTTGTCTGCTGCGGTTCTGTTGTTCGTCACTGAATTGAATGAAGTGTCTTTATGGCTTCTTTTCACCACACGGGATGCACAGGAAGCAGCACTTGTGACTTCCAGCTCATCTTCTACTCAGCACTCAGGAGGTGGGTAAAGCACTCACTGTCCATTATTCACCCCTTTCCCCCGTCTTAACCAGTCCCTCCAGGGGGATTGGGTTTTGCCCTGATTCGCGTCTGAACTCCAGGTGGAGGAGGAGGGCTGCCGTGTCCAGGTGGAGGCCGTCTTGCTGGGCCTGCGGAAGAAGGACATGCTGCTGGTGGACTTCTTCTGAGGATGCTCCAACTGCTGCTGGGACCTGAGCTGCTGGTTGATGATGATCTGGATGTCGTCCTGAGGAAAGGTGGGGAGGAAGAGGAGATGAGTAGGAAGTCGAAGGAGCGAGGACTCAACGCTGTCAACGCTGGCCTCATATTATTCAAACTCCTACTGAAGCTTGTTCCTCTGTCCCATAGAGTTCCATGGTTATAAAAACTAGTAAAAACACACTATTAAGACACAACATTGCACTGGAGTGCTCAATGATAACAAAGAGCCTGGGTAATGTAGTCTGCTGCTGCAGTGAATCATTAAATGTGAATTAATCCGCAGCTAAAAAAATTCAATAACATTTGCTGAAAACGACAGTTGCCTGCTATTTTAGATAATTACTACGTCGTTTTTAAAGTGAATTTATGTATGTGTGACCTGTTTATAAAGATTCAATTCTTTAGTAGAGAGACTCAGGGATTGAGTAATTTGAGACATTTAGAAAAATCAACAGCCTTATCTTTTGGGTACTGAGGAGGTTGGGTTTCCAATCCTGTCTGTGTGTTAAAGTAAACTTTATTTCTGCAGCACCTTTCAGAACCAGATTTGCAGGAACGAGAATTCAGGAATAGTCATAAATCTCAGGGAATTTAAAGATGTAGCGCAGCTTCAGCTCCAAGCCATGGAGGGCACAAGACTGAATACTAAAACAAGCCATCTGCCTGCTGATGCCTTCATCACCGACTCTCAACTATATTCTGAGCTCCTAATAACTATTCTGCTCTGTGTATCTGCTTTGTACATGATTTGTAAATACACCTGTACATATAAACGTTTTATATAAGCAACGGTACTTGTAGAGCCATGGATAACAGCCTGTATCCGCCCTTACAAGACATTGTATTTGAAAATCTGTATTTTGTGATTTATTTGTTTATATTTTGTATTAGAAATAAGAAGGGATATTTTTTGACAGATTATTTATCACTATTGAGCATAATTAGAGGTTACACCTTTGAGTTTACAAAGATGATTTCTCCACATCAACATATGATCTGCATTATCTTCACCAAAATACGAGAGATCAGACCCTCAGGCAGATGGCTCTGCTTGGCATAATGATGCAGCAGCAGAAGGACTCGCCGACAGAAACACCTGCTGCTCATACTCCTCCAAACTGACAGAGCTGAGAGAGAGATGGTTGCATCTGTCCCTGACCTCCCGCTGAGGACAACAAACTGAGATTCATCCGTCTCCTGTCTTGTCAATTATCACAAGAAAAAACTGCAAAGGTGATTTTTTCATCAGTTATAATACAAATTGTAAGGCTTAAATGAAATGCATTCATGTTCATATTCAGGCTTTCCATAAAACAGGAGATGTAAGGCAGTTTGTGACAAAGAGACAGCATGAGAGATGTTTTAAGGTGTTTTAGGATACAGTAGACTGAATGGGATCTCACCTGCCAGGCCTCCAGTTCCTGTGAGAGCTCTAGTTTACGTTGGATGGCTTCTAGTAACTGGTTGTTCAGACACATCATGTCATTTTTACTTCTCACCAACTCGCCCTCCATCAGGTTTTTCCTACCAAGAAACGATGACAACCCTTAAGTCACTTACAAGAATCAATGCGAGAGTAGCTTTCTATACAAAAACAAACAACAAGGGAGAATACTGAAGGGGAATAACCGAGCTTCTCACCTGGCTATGGCTTCATCTCGGTCTCTGATGGCCTGTTGGACGACTTCAGCCTGCTCCTGCACGCCCTGCAGCTTCTGCCTCAGCTCAGCGTTTTCCTGCTGCATCTGGACGTTCTGCAGGAGGAAGAAATTGTGTTTAGTCCACTGTGTGAAACATATATCGATCTGTTTATCATCCAATAAATGCATTTTCATTTTACTATAAGTTAAATGTTCCTTTTAAAATTACTTTCTTGGTACTTCTTCTAATGCTTCTTGTGAAGAGTCAATTAGGGTTTTTTATTTTTGCAATTTATGACAAAAACCAAAAGAAATGTAGTATGCTAAAATAAAAAGCATTTTTTTTACTAATTAAAATGTTATACTTGACTACACTCTTGATGTAGGCTCACTAAAGCAATGGGTGGTAGTAAAAACAAAATGCAGTTTAAAACAGCAAGATAAATATTTAATTCATGCACTATTATATTTAATTCACACCAGTTAATGCTGGAGGCCGGCACTCTTTTGAGGTGAAAATGAATCAAAGGTCCCTGAAACTGTCTACGTCAATAAGATGGATTACAGTGACAGCAGCACGGTCAGTAATAACACAAGCAGATCCTAAAATAATGGACCCTTATGTGCGCGGCTCCTCCCTGACAGACAGGCTCGTTCATCGCTGGGTTACCTGATCTCTCAGCTCCCGTGCTGCGCTCGGATTCCCACACTGATCGCCGGTCCTGTCCACAAAAGCTTGATTCAGCACCTGGGACACAGACGTTAACAAAGAGATCAGGTGTCGGTCGTGCATTTCAGAGAGATTTACACCCAAAAGGAGCTTCTGTAGTGTTGGCCTATTTGCAAGGTGCTCCAAGGGAGGAAGGGGGTGAGCAGGAGTATTTAGTTACAGTAGTAAATGTCTGTTTGGAGTCTCGATTCAATGAGACACAACTGGACAATTGTATATGTTTGCTCGCGGCTCAGTTAAGTATATGAGCTATCAATTGCAACAATTCACTGGCATCCATTGCAAGAACTAGGACACACACTCCTTCCCCAGGATGATTCAGATAACACTGTAGTGACGCTGAGAGCCACTAGGGGGCAGATAGACTAACTGATGAATGTGGAATGTGAGGAGGCAACTTTCTGAATGATTTGACCTCTAATAAAGAAAAAAACCTACATTCTAGAGATGCAAGGTTCTCTCCCAACAACAGTGATGCATAAAAAAAAGACATGTAATATATATATATATATATTTTCTTTCCTATATGCAATTATTTTTATTATTAGATTGTATCCATTTCAATGTCTGGATTTGTTGTTTGTTAATAATAAAGACATTAAAAAAAGACATGCATAAATTGCAGTCCTGATTATTTGATAAGTTGATTTAATTTAATCTGCAACTCACACTTTCTTGGAAATAATTATCCGCATAAAAATGATAAGTCGCCTGAAGAAATAGCCTAAGACCGAAAGACCTAACCAGCTGTGTTTAAAAAGCAACAAATTAGCTGCACTTTCCCACAAATACACACCAGTGTTTATCGCCTTTGCCTACTGAACAGACAACCTCATACTCACACAAAGGACACATAGACTTGAGAGCTGGGAGTTTAGTACATACATACTCTATTATGTGTACAATACTGATATACGATTGAGGATCCTCGTATGTTTTCAGTGTTGCTACTATTCCTGTCCTCCTTTGATTTCAAACAACAAGGTCAGCCTTTTGTTTTTTGCATTTCCCCTCCTGTTCCGCTTGCTCATTCTGTGGCTCACCTGAGGGCTGGATGCCAGGGTCTGGGCCACCCCCTTGAGCTGACGCAGCACAGCCTGCAGGTCCTCCTGTTGATCCGTGACCTCTGACCTCCCTGAGCTGTTCACTTCCCGGGTCAGTGGGAGCAGCAACTGAAGGATTGACCCCATTTCTTGTGTTATCTGAGTGGGAACAGAACAGGAGGCATGTTGATCTGGAAAGTGTCAACTATTAACTTTTCTGTTTTTATGGGCCAAACTGGGTTAGCATGAAGGGTTAGCTCTCACAACACTTGTTATTGCTTGGAGGCTGCATATTTGGCCTCCATTTAACAGAGACGTCTTAATGTAAGTCACTGCTGACAAAAACTGGGTCAAAAACAAGGTATTCCTTTCCCTGTGACACTTCTTCACACAGCTCGTCTAGAGTGATATCAATTATTTACACTGGGACACACAAGCATTACCTCATCGCCTTATTTCACTTCCTTGAGTCATATATCTATATCACATGATGATACTGATCTCATGATGTAATAATCATAATATTATATGATACGTTCACAGACGCAGGTATAATGCGTATAAATAAAGGCATTATAATGATCCTGCATCACTGCTATGACAAGCAGGAAGTGTGCTGAGTGACTCATAAGTTCAGTTAAACATCACATTTTCCTGCTGGAACCAAACAATACCTCGAGAGTGAGAATCAAAGGCCTTTGGTTCACTGTCAGTCAGTTTTCCTGTTCCAACCCAGACACAATTCAAAGCAAACAAGTCCTATCTCATAGTCTTTGTGAAGGTTTCACTTTGAAAATCAGGTGCTTCACACGTCCTCCCGTCGTATCATGTCACGGAGAACTTGCACAGAATGTTCTGTTGGTTTTTTGTCTTTTAGTGACTGTAATTTCTTTCACAAAAGTATAATAATTTTCTTGTTTCCAGTCATCACAGGAAAACTATTTCCCCTCAAATCATACGTGAGTCATTGTGGGCAGGACAACAATAGAACGAGCCCAAATTAACACTTGCTGACCGCAGAGCGGAGATCAAGTCAGTGCAGCCCAAACCAAACCATTCCAGTGTTTGTGTACTGTTACAATACTTTACAGCCTCTCGTATTATTCAGATAAACGGAGTATTTGTTTTGCATCATTACTCTCATTCATCATTCACAGCAACTGTGTTATAAGAAGTTAAAACATCACCATTTTATATCATGAATTTGATATACATGGTACATTTCCTGGAAATAGTATTTGTTGTGTAAAATGATCGCTGTGGAGTTCCCACTCAACTGTTTCTTATCTCAACCCCAAAATGGATCTGACTGAATGAGGATGCATATCTTTTGGTGATTGTGAATCTTAGTGAGGGTGAGTTTACAAGTATACAAATGCATGTTTTTTCATGTAAACCTTTTTAAGTTAAGTTTTTTTTTAAATAACGTTTTTAAATACCTCTTAATATAAAGGAACACAAAAGCCGTCGCTACAGTAGATTAATTAAATCAAGCGGAGGTAAACAAATATAAATTAATCGTAGCCCACGAGTACTGGGAGACACGTGAAAATTGCATAAACATTGTTTATATCTTGAGGAAATAGTGTATTTGGTGGGACCTACTTTCAGTCTTGGATGAATACCAATTGGTGTTGTAGTGAGTATTTCTGGTACAAGGACAGCCTATGCTAGATGGGCTCAAACTAAACTACAGTGCCCATGTTCATGGTTATAAAGGAACATGTCACCCAGCCCAACAGTGTGGCTCATTCATGTGTTTAACAGGACAATGGAGCTCTATGGGACAGAAGAATAAGCGATATCACACTTTGGCTACAAAGACAATTCTGTTCGTAGGAACAAACGTTGGTTTGGGGGTTTTCATTGGATTTGTTGACTATGAGAAAAATATAGAATCAGCCAAAGCTTTCTCCTGTCATGCACTATTATATTTAATTCACACCAGTTAATGCTGGAGGCCGGCACTCTTTTGAGGTGAAAATGAATCAAAGGTCCCTGAAACTGTCTACGTCAATAAGATGGATTACAGTGACAGCAGCACGGTCAGTAATAACACAAGCAGATCCTAAAATAATGGACCCTTATGTGCGCGGCTCCTCCCTGACAGACAGGCTCGTTCATCGCTGGGTTACCTGATCTCTCAGCTCCCGTGCTGCGCTCGGATTCCCACACTGATCGCCGGTCCTGTCCACAAAAGCTTGATTCAGCACCTGGGACACAGACGTTAACAAAGAGATCAGGTGTCGGTCGTGCATTTCAGAGAGATTTACACCCAAAAGGAGCTTCTGTAGTGTTGGCCTATTTGCAAGGTGCTCCAAGGGAGGAAGGGGGTGAGCAGGAGTATTTAGTTACAGTAGTAAATGTCTGTTTGGAGTCTCGATTCAATGAGACACAACTGGACAATTGTATATGTTTGCTCGCGGCTCAGTTAAGTATATGAGCTATCAATTGCAACAATTCACTGGCATCCATTGCAAGAACTAGGACACACACTCCTTCCCCAGGATGATTCAGACAACACTGTAGTGACGCTGAGAGCCACTAGGGGGCAGATAGACTAACTGATGAACGTGGAATGTGAGGAGGCAACTTTCTGAATGATTTGACCTCTAATAAAGAAAAAAACCTACATTCTAGAGATGCAAGGTTCTCTCCCAACAACAGTGATGCATAAAAAAAGACATGTAATATATATATATATATATTTTCTTTCCTATATGCAATTATTTTTATTATTAGATTGTATCCATTTCAATGTCTGGATTTGTTGTTTGTTAATAATAAAGACATTAAAAAAAGACATGCATAAATTGCAGTCCTGATTATTTGATAAGTTGATTTAATTTAATCTACAACTCACACTTTCTTGGAAATAATTATCCGCATAAAAATGATAAGTCGCTTGAAGAAATAGCCTAAGACCGAAAGACCTAACCAGCTGTGTTTAAAAAGCAACAAATTAGCTGCACTTTCCCACAAATACACACCAGTGTTTATCGCCTTTGCCTACTGAACAGACAACCTCATACTCACACAAAGGACACATAGACTTGAGAGCTGGGAGTTTAGTACATACTCTATTATGTGTACAATACTGATATACGATTGTGGCTTTTGTTATCCTCGTATGTTTTCAGTGTTGCTACTATTCCTGTCCTCCTTTGATTTCAAACAACAAGGTCAGCCTTTTGTTTTTTGCATTTCCCCTCCTGTTCCGCTTGCTCATTCTGTGGCTCACCTGAGGGCTGGATGCCAGGGTCTGGGCCACCCCCTTGAGCTGACGCAGCACAGCCTGCAGGTCCTCCTGTTGATCCGTGACCTCTGACCTCCCTGAGCTGTTCACTTCCCGGGTCAGTGGGAGCAGCAACTGAAGGATTGACCCCATTTCTTGTGTTATCTGAGTGGGAACAGAACAGGAGGCATGTTGATCTGGAAAGTGTCAACTATTAACTTTTCTGTTTTTATGGGCCAAACTGGGTTAGCATGAAGGGTTAGCTCTCACAACACTTGTTATTGCTTGGAGGCTGCATATTTGGCCTCCATTTAACAGAGACGTCTTAATGTAAGTCACTGCTGACAAAAACTGGGTCAAAAACAAGGTATTCCTTTCCCTGTGACACTTCTTCACAACGCTCGTCTAGAGTGATATCAATTATTTACACTGGGACACACAAGCATTACCTCATCGCCTTATTTCACTTCCTTGAGTCATATATCTATATCACATGATGATACTGATCTCATGATGTAATAATCATAATATTATATGATACGTTCACAGACGCAGGTATAAATAAAGGCATTATAATGAACCTGCATCACTGCTATGACAAGCAGGAAGTGCGCTGAGTGACTCATACGTTCAGTTAAACATCACATTTTCCTGCTGGAACCAAACAATACCTCGAGAGTGAGAATCAAAGGCCTTTGGTTCACTGTCAGTCAGTTTTCCTGTTCCAACCCAGACACAATTCAAAGCAAACAAGTCCTATCTCATAGTCTTTGTGAAGGTTTCACTTTGAAAATCAGGTGCTTCACACGTCCTCCCGTCGTATCATGTCACGGAGAACTTGCACAGAATGTTCTGTTGGTTTTTTGTCTTTTAGTGACTGTAATTTCTTTCACAAAAGTATAATAATTTTCTTGTTTCCAGTCATCACAGGAAAACTATTTCCCCTCAAATCATACGTGAGTCATTGTGGGCAGGACAACAATAGAACGAGCCCAAATTAACACTTGCTGACCGCAGAGCGGAGATCAAGTCAGTGCAGCCCAAACCAAACCATTCCAGTGTTTGTGTACTGTTACAATACTTTACAGCCTCTCGTATTATTCAGATAAACGGAGTATTTGTTTTGCATCATTACTCTCATTCATCATTCACAGCAACTGTGTTATAAGAAGTTAAAACATCACCATTTTATATCATGAATTTGATATACATGGTACATTTCCTGGAAATAGTATTTGTTGTGTAAAATGATCGCTGTGGAGTTCCCACTCAACTGTTTCTTATCTCAACCCCAAAATGGATCTGACTGAATGAGGATGCATATCTTTTGGTGATTGTGAATCTTAGTGAGGGTGAGTTTACAAGTATACAAATGCATGTTTTTTCATGTAAACCTTTTTAAGTTAAGTTTTTTTTTAAATAACGTTTTTAAATACCTCTTAATATAAAGGAACACAAAAGCCGTCGCTACAGTAGATTAATTAAATCAAGCGGAGGTAAACAAATATAAATTAATCGTAGCCCACGAGTACTGGGAGACACGTGAAAATTGCATAAACATTGTTTATATCTTGAGGAAATAGTGTATTTGGTGGGACCTACTTTCAGTCTTGGATGAATACCAATTGGTGTTGTAGTGAGTATTTCTGGTACAAGGACAGCCTATGCTAGATGGGCTCAAACTAAACTACAGTGCCCATGTTCATGGTTATAAAGGAACATGTCACCCAGCCCAACAGTGTGGCTCATTCATGTGTTTAACAGGACAATGGAGCTCTATGGGACAGAAGAATAAGCGATATCACACTTTGGCTACAAAGACAATTCTGTTCGTAGGAACAAACGTTGGTTTGGGGGTTTTCATTGGATTTGTTGACTATGAGAAAAATATAGAATCAGCCAAAGCTTTCTCCTGTTCGGGCTTGAGTGTTAGTCTGGCGGTGACGGTGAGTGACCTGCTTTAATACCTCTTCCTTGCTGACTCCCAGCCCCGCCGTCTCCAGGCTGCTCTCCAGCTCGGACAGCAGGGAGGCGTCTCCGTGGCTCCTGCCTTCCTGCAGGGACACCTCCTCCTGAAGCTCCTCCACCTGCGCCTGCAGCTGCTGAGAGCGACCCCGAGCCGCCTCCACTTCCTGCCACGCCCCTGCAAGCTGAAATCACAAGGAAGGGCGTGAACACGCACATGAAAATAATCTGCAGGACCAAAAGTGTGAATAAAAAAAAAAAAAAAAAAGATGAGCAGAAAAGATAAGCAACAAGTACAACAAATGCTAGAGAAGACAACGCTGTGACTACACAGATTACACTGAAGATAAACAGAGAGAGGGATATGACAACACAAAGGGCATGTGAGCTTTTTGAAAAGCCTTCAGAAGAGACGTTTTACTGCACTTTTAACGTTCAGAAGGACAGAAATCCTGACGTGCCAGATTCCAGCCTGCAGCCCAACATGAAACTAAACGAACATGAGTGGAATCCAGAAATGCGAGTGAAAGTTACAATGACGAGGGATGAGGTGATTGTTTAGCAATGCTCGCCACAATCCCGCCGAAACCCAGGCTGCAGAAACCCCCTTTGTTACTGAAAGGCTCTTTCATTCATACACGGCCGCGGTTTTGTGTTGCCTCGTCCGTGTTTTTACCTGCTGGCTGTGCTGCTGCTTGAGTTGGTCATGCAGAGCCAGGCGAGTGTGTAAAGAGGCCAAACTCGCCCTCAGCTCGCCGTTTTCTCGACACACACTCTCCAAACGCTCCTCCAGCACCTGCTCCTTCTGAGTGAGACGAAGCACCTGAAAAACAAACGCAGAAATCAACATTATTATAATTATTTCTTCTTGGAAAGGCAAGCTCTCACTAACTAACCCACATGTCCTTGCATCACACCATATCAATATCAAATTAACTTTGTTTGGGTTTCCCAACAAGAATCCTGGCTTGCATTGGCAAGCTTTTGAAAGATGGGTCTCTTAAAATGAATGGCTATATTGCCTCCTTTGAATCTCTAATCAAAAAGACTAGTTATTAAGTGAAGATCTGTGAAGTTTAGTCTAATTTTAAAAAATTAATATGAAGAAAGAAACATAACTGGAACTAAAAATTACTATTTTATTGTGAAATTCCCCCTTTTTGTTGAATTCGGTTGTATTTTTCCTTGTACCATTTTCTGTTTAATGGTTTGTCTCATTTTATCTCTATCCATATTTCCGTGCTCAGATTTGTTCGGTTACTTGTTTTTCCATTTTCTGCATTATGTGTTTGTATTGGAAACCACACAGAAACTCTCAGCCCAAATGTTCCTCTGTAAGTGTCAAAGACACACACGGACACAGAACACACACGGGTTTGGTGTGTTCTGGTCATCCTGTCTGTACACGATGCTTTCATGAAGAGAAACATTTTGCATGACCCTGCTGTTTTCACATTTAGGAGTGAGCTCCGGTGTGGTTGCAGCATTCAGAGGCACATGCAGAGTGTTTGGTAGCTACCTGCTCCCTCATGGCACTGATCAGCTCCTCGTCCTGTGGTCTGTTATGGCTTCCTTTCTGTTGGAGCTCCTGTTTCAGAGCCAGCAGCTCACTGGACATGGCTCTCTCCACCTCCATCGCCTACAACACACAAACACAAAGAGAGAAAGCACACACACACATGAGATTCACAAACAGAGTGAAAGCAAAGAAAAACATGCGGCTTTGACCAAGAAATCTATCTAATCTATGGCCAAGAAAAGTCCTACATTTGGATCGGTCAACTTGAAACTCCAAAACAAAGCTCGCCTGAGGGATGAGCTTTAAGAGAAACTTTAAATAGCCAAATACATAGCAGGAATAAATCCTGTAATCTGGACCCAGATGAGAAGAAGCACAACATGATACCCGACTGCCTAAAACTAAACATGTGTTTGGTATGTTTTTTTGCTGCATGCCATGCAGCACACACAAAATGAGATGTTTTTTCTTCAGGAGAAACGTTAATGTTTCCAACGTTCCCAGCTTGGGAAGACCTGGTGGGGTCTAAGATCACAATCTGAGAGGTCACAAGAAGATTAAAGGGCTAAGAAAGACAAAATTATGTCAGCAATTATTCAACATGTTTGCCAGGCTAATTTCCTGTCTGTCTCTTATTTGTCAAACTGTACAATAAAGGTGATAATGCCACAAAAAACAAAAAAAGATAGGTCACAAGTGAGAAAGGTTGGAAACCACAAACAACATGACTCCTGTGATCCTTCAACCATGAAAAGAACATTAATGATCAGCTAATCTGACAAACTACATGTCATATTGGGTCAATTTCACATTTCTACTCGTTATGAATAACAGCTGCTGGTTGTGACCCACTAGCAGGGATCTTTGGAGTGCTACCAGGTCTGCAGCCCCGATCAACACCAACCCGTCGCTATCCCGGTCCCTCCCACCCTCCTGTCCTGGTCGGGGGGGGGGGGGGGCTCCGTTCCCCTTACTCAGCAGTTTGGCGGGCCCCTGTCAGGTCCCATCACCGCCACATAATACAAGATGAAAGGCCACCCTCTGCGGCAGATGGAGCAGAGGGCATCTTGGTCTTGTCTGTGACATCATCACGCCACATTAGACAACAATGTGGCGGAGGGCAAACTTGGGACATGATGAGGGTGCAGTGGAGAGGGGCTGCTTGTACGTGTTTGCAAGAGTGTACGGGGGAAGCGAGGCAGGCGTGAGGGCTGAAATTAGTGTGCAATGTGTGTGTGTGTGTGTGTGAGAGACGAGAGTAAAGCCGGCACTGATGGACAAAAACAAAACCTGGTCTGCAGACACCCTCGGAGGATGAGAAGAGGCTCCTTGAAGACGAACGTTTGTGTCTGAGAGACCTCACCGCCGCTGCCTGGTCAACACGGGCCCCTTCTCCACAAAAGAGGCAGCGACCCACTGAGAATCGCCGAAACAGGAGTGGAAGGAGACGCTCCATTTGGTAGAGACACAAAGATGTTATCCCCTCTCATGGCCCCCCCTCCCTCCCCAAGCCTCGGGCCTCCACTGATCCAAACGCTGCAGTATCTAACAGCTGACTCCCCCAGCTCCAGCCCAGCCCCTCAGGGAGCTCACAGACAAGACGGCTTTCCCCTGGGATGATGGGATATGAGGGGCGACATCAAAGGACGCAAATGAAAGATTTATATCTCTCCCCAATGTATATTGTCTTTTTGTCCGTGAGCCGCGTGATGCCGGTAGAGGGGGCAGAGGTCACGGGGGCTTGCCTCAATTCAGGCATCTCCTTTTACAATAACGGAAACCTCACAGCGAGGGATTTGTCACAGTCGTCCAATAACACACTGATCTACGGCCAGGGGAGGTGATCATGTGACGCTGGGCGGAAAGCAGGAGGTGAAAAGGTGATGTGTTTCTCGTCCGTTAACCAGACAGAAAAACAAAAAGTAACAAATATTTACCATCATTTTTAAAAGAAAAGGGAAAGGACAACATATTTGGCTAATAATTGTTTTCATTATCAACTAATCCGCTGCATCAATCAACAAACAAAAAAAACTGATCGCCAACTTTTTGGTGAGCGAATATTCATTTCTTAAGTAAATGATTCTCCAGATTCTCAAATTTAGGATTTTATGCTTTTGGGTGTCATGTGATAAAAAACTAAAGATATTTGAGATTTGTACCTTTTTTACTCACTGTGGGGTTCTGGGAAATTATAACATTTCACACAATTTTCATGACAGTGAAGCTAGCCCCGGCAAACATTTGGTATTGTTTGATGAAAAATTACAGCATCAATTAATAGAAATAGTTGACCGATGAATCGATTCATTGACTAATCATTTCAGCTTAACAAAGGATTACAAACACCTGTCTGAATAAAAACGACAACTAACCATGAATATTATTTGATTACTGTGGTTCAGATTCTGAATCGCTGGTATAAACATAAATGACTGAACTGAATTCACCTTTCGACGGGTCCAAACGAATGTCCTGAACTCACCTTTACGGATTAGTTCTCTTTACCCAAGAAAATATGATGAAGATTTGCCGGGAAAGTTGGGTAATCGTTTCTCTGCATATCATCCAATAATCACACTCCCTCTCCGGTCTGGCATTTCTTATGTGGTGTGTTTATATCCTACGTTCTAATACACTGATAAGGTTAAGTTGAGGAACATGTTCTTGCACAAGCGTCAAACTAAACCAGCAACATGTCTAAATCTCATTTCTCCTTCCCTTCAGAGTAAATCATGTCGTAACTTTCCAGCTCCTCGGAATCAGATTTTACTGGATTTTATCGTTAAACATTCACTGAGTGAAGCGATAAATCAACAAAGACGCTCATCAGACATAAAAACAAACTCATTAATGCTTGGATTTGGTTTTCTCCCATTGAGTGCAAGTTGCAGCAATAACAACATTTGCAATATAATAAGAAGAAAATACACCCGTGATGTCACTCAACACTGATATTTTAACACCGACTTTCCTCAGCGACTGTCGACACAGTCAGCAGGGAACCATGTGACACTCTGGCACACGTCAACATTGTTTTTATGCAGCTGCTTCCTCAAATGCATCAGGATGGAGAGTCACAGCGAGTCTTTCCTCTCACATCAGAGCTTTGCTCCGCTGCCGCTGGTAAACGTACACACTCTTTCTGGCTCATATTTCTGCGGTGCGACTTACAGACGCACGCCTCCAGATTCCTGACATGCTCCGGCTACTCTCACACGTTTCAAGCTCTCTGAACCCGCTACAGCTTCACTTTACGTTGACCCACAACCCATAAGAGACGCAGTGTAGACAGGAATGATCTAAAAGTCTTGTTTTTAACAAATACTTACTGGTTCCAACAATGTCTTGTGGTCCCAAATGTGAATATTTGCTGATTTCTTTAGTTTTGAGCTGTTAGTTGGATAAATAAAGACTTTTGAATACATCATCTTGGGCATTTTTTCACTATTTCCTACCATTTTATTGAGCAAACAATCATCCGAGTCTCTGAGAAACTGATAAACAAAATCCCTGTGGGAGCGCCAAACACACACAATCACAGAAACACAGGCACAACTCACTTCGGCAGAGCCAGCACCCTTCACCACGTCTGGCAGAGACACCCCAGACATGGAGCTTCTCCTTCCTTCAACACACTCTCTTCTGGCTTTTTACAACCACAGCAGAGTCCAGAGTTACACCGATGCAAATAAAAGATTTCCTTCCTTCTCCCTGAACAGCCCAAACTTTATCTAAATTGACTTTTTCCTGAACTTCTAGGGAGTGTGTTTTCCTCGGTAAGTGCTTCAGCCGGCTGCAGGAGGGGGGAAGACATTGGTAGTTCCTTATTCTGCGGCCCTTGACTCATTGTGAGGTGCACACTGTTGTTTGGATTCATTTTTAACGTTGCCAGCTCCAGTTTGCTGATCATTTTGAAACAACACAAGGAAGTGCTCCGCTAAGTAATCGGCCATGTGTAACGCAAAACATTCCCGACTTTTTCAGGCTGGAAAATTACTGAAGGGTGTCCAGCTGTGTGATCCTCCGCGTTAGCTGATAAGAAGCAGGCTCAGGATCGAACACCGCAGGTCATTAATGTTGACTTTTACACTTACAGCTGATAAAGACTTGAATAAGCTGTAATGTTGTCAGAATCTAATCCACTATGTAACCAGTGAAGCACATGGTTAAAAATTAACCTCATGTTACTAGATAAACTATAATAATAAGTTAGAATGTTCTCATGTAGAGCTATTAATAATTTTCATAACTGACTAAAGCCCAAGCAGAATTCTTGTTTTTTTACAAACCTAAAATATATTCAGTTTACAACTACATCACATTAAAGACAATCTACACATTTGAGAAACTGGAAAAAGACTGTTTGCTGCCCCCCCCCCCCCCTCTAAAATCAAATCATGGCATCAACTTCCACTGCTCCTCTTCTTTACATATCGTTTCCATTCAGCTCCACTCTGGTGAGGAACATTTGCCTGAAGTAAACAACGTTGTCTCTTGGGTACAGAGAGACCAACTTCTGTCTCTCCTATATATATTTTTTACTCTATACTTTCCTTTTTTATCAAGCCTGTGTAAGAAAGCATCTGGTCACAGCCTTGTCGGAGTCTGTGAACAGGCTGAGAGTTTGGCCTTGCTCTACAGCAGATTACTCTGAGTCAGACTGAAACTCAATGTTCCCTCGAACCACTCGGGTATCAGTCAGCGTGACGATTGGGTGACAGTCCCCTCTTATCTAGTTTAACTCAGGTTTCTTTGAGTGATATAGCATATAGTTCAGACAGAAGAAGACCAAAAACACACCTTCAGGGCTGGGCGACCATAATTGATCGTCTCTCTATGGAATCATATCAGGATGAAACCTTATATCCAGATACACTTAGAAAATCAGTTAAATTGTATTGAAGTTCTAAATAAAGCAGGAATACACAAACTATAGGCTTTACCATGTGCTTAGTTCATATAGACCATGCATTTATTGAATTACCAGAAAACATGCGGTATCATGATATATACCGTTATAGATATTAATTGGCCATATCGCCCCACCCTGCCACACACGGGATCTAAAACCCCAGCCTAGTAACGCAGGTGTTGGACTCACAGTGTTCAGCTGCTCCCTGAGCCGCTGAGTGTGCTCGCCGTGCTCCAGCCCGACTCGACTCTTGTCCCTCTCGGCCTCGCCGAGCGCCCCAGTGAGCCGCTCCACCTGGGCGCTCAGCTCCCTCGCATCCCTCTCCAGGTCCAGCACCTGGCTCTCCCACTGGGACTGGCAGCCCTCCAGCTTCAGCCGCTGCTCATGCCTGCCCTGCTCCAGCTCCTGCAGCGGGGGGGGGGGATAAAAGTTGATCCATGCTTGCAGTTCATTCAACGCTGGCTGTTTATACATAGGTTTGATACAATATGAATCGTCCTCGTTGGCAACAGGCAATCCATTGATTTAAAAGGGAATTTGAGTGACACAATGGGCTCATTCAGAGCTGTGAAGGATCATGGGAAATGTAAGACAAGTGGAATCTAAATGAATGGCTGAGGATTTCATTGATGTTCTACTGTACATACATATCAGTCAAAACTGTTTTCATAGATTCCAATAAGAGCTGAAACCATTAGTCCATTATAAGTCGATCAATAGGAAACGTATCCATTGCTGTAGCCGATTCATAGACTGAGGATTTCTTTCAGGGAACACTGCTTTTCATTCTCTTTCTCTGTGTCTTATGTGATGGTAAACAATGTGTTAAAACATGATCTTGAACCTTAGGAAACATATTCATCTCTATTTGTGTGACATTTTATGGACCAATGATTAATTGAGAAATATAAGCCATAATGAAAAACAATGGCTCGTCACAGACCTAGATTCCATGAGAACATTACAATTTATCAAACTATCTCTCTGACAGATTCAATCAGTCCGTGCCACGTCTTCCTTGCACTTTGCCAAAGCGCTGATTGAAGCCGTAGACACACACTTGATTAGATTTCAGACAGAACATCCTAAGGACGAATGAACATCCACTCTGAGAACGGCAAGGAGGCAATTATTTTGTCTGACGTTACTGCTCAGGTGTGTAATGTTGTGCAACAGCTTCACTGTTCCAAAGTGTCAAAGTTTAGCAGACAGCCTCATTTCACCTGTTGCCTCTTACTTCACTGCAGTCGGCATCGGGTTTATTTGTTGATTCCTTACTTTTGCAGTCAGTGAACAACACAAAAGAAAGGGAGAACAATGAGATGACCTGATCCCTCGTCGGAGAGTTTAATAATGTTTAAAATGGACGCTTTCTCCCTGTGAATGACAGCTTATGTACAGTAGATTTCCTACGGATTACTTCTATATTCACATTGTATTTATGGACTGGATCAGTTCATTTCCTCCTTTATTTTGTCAAATTATTATATTATTATTAATTTAGTGTTTAAAGTTGTGACTTGGTCATATAACCATAAAATAAATACAAACATTGTTATTATCTAAAGCATAATCAGTGCCATTTGTTAGTCTGCTTTCAGAAAAAAGACCACGCTCTCCCAGATACACCCTACTGTATGTGGAGTTGGATTGCTGAATTCACTTGTTTTCAAAGTTGCTGTCTGATAAGAGTTATAAAAGAAAAATAAACAAATCAATAACTCATACAACACCGAGAAACCTTTTTAAACCACTTATATTCTGTGACTTGCATTGAGCTGTAACGGATAAATACAAGCAGTCTTACCTCAAGCCTGTCTGCGTATTGTTCATGAAGTTTGTCGCTCCGCTCCTTCAGCTGACGGTTTTCCAGGAGCAACGCGTTTCCCAGCTGGGCTGCCAAAATAACCTCTTCCTCCTTTTGTTTCAGCGCAGCCACAAGTTCACCGGGGTCCCGGTAGTCTGCCATTTCCTCCGCTCCGTAGTCGAAGTAGAAATCCTCCTCCAGGTCCATCCTCTTGGACTTGAAGCTCCATTCGCCCAGCCGAGCCATCACAGGGAAGTCGAGTGAAGCGCGCCTCTCGAACCAGCGGCGTTTTAGAGACACGAAGGAGCCGCGGAGACGAGGTGAAGGTGTCCGTCCATGACACGCGTGTGACGCTGAAAGGTTCGAGCTCCGCGCGCAAGGCCGCTCCGTCTGTCACGACAGATGACTGCTCGTCTCCAGGGGGATGTGGCTTCGGTCACCTGGGCGACCGTCACCAAGCAGACTGACACCTGTCCGCGCGCAAGGTCTCACCTACCGGTTTATCGTGGAAAATTAGCCCAAAGCATGGAAACACCTGTGTGACGTATGGAAACCCATTTCCGCCACTGTCAGAAACTTTATCAAAATAATGACTACGTATCTAAAAAAAAAAAAAAAAGACCTATAATCTCAAAATAAAGACTTAGTATCTCAAAATAAAGATCTCAAAATAAAGACTTAGTATCTCAAAATGACGTAGTAGCCTATCAAGAAAATTACTAAGATTCTCAAAATAATGACTTGGCATCTCAAAACAATTACTTAATATCTCAAAATAATGACTTAGCACCCAAGACAAAGCTTTGTCTCGATATAGCTCATGCTTCTTCAACAAAACTTTACTTCACATTTGCCCTATTCTATTTGTTCTTTATGCACTTCAAAAAAGTGTCCCATTGTGTAAACACTAGACATTAGAGGTGGGCAATATGACAATATGTAACGACAAGAGATATGAATGAGAGTGAGTGTAGCCATTGACAATAATGGATTTCCATATAATTTTTGCATCAATGTTATCAAGTATTTTGATCTGTCTGTACTTAATTTACAGGAAGAGACTTTTCTGTATGATTATCTTATCCATTAACGGTTTCTCACTGAATTTACCTAAAAATTGGCCATATAATACTATATATCAATACAATTTCATTTTGCAAACTCTTATTCAACTGTTATTATTTTACAAAATACTCTAATAAAACTTGTCTGACAAGAAATATTAAGCAAGCATTATTTTTTTAAATTTGCAACACATTTTGGACACTGCACTCTGCACATATAACAAAAACATGTTTTGGTCAACCACAATATATTATATTTAGGCCTTCGTGATATTTTGAAGTGTGATAGTAAATATGACTTTGAAGGAATCACTGTTTCAGTCATGCATCCAACAAGTGTTCAACAAGTCCACTGTGAGGGGAGTGTCTGTTTGCTTTGTCTGGCTGCTTGCCAGAGGTCAAAGGTCAACCCCCCCCCCCCCCTCCAGGGTCAGGGGAATAAAAGACGCAGCATCCTGACGCATTGCAGGGCCTTTGTTGTTGCTTCTGTACATATGGCAGCATGTGCGGAGCAAATGAAGAAGAATCCCTGACACACACCGCCACATCGTCTTCATTGTTCCTGTTCGGTTTACAGGTCCTGGTGGAGGGGCTTGTTGCCGTAAGTGTGACACGTGGTCAAGCCATACTCTCAGAGACAACTCATCCAGATTAAACTAATGAAGCACGCATGTGTTCGTCTGCCTGAGAGTGTGTGCTTACAGTCATGGATGTCAGAGGCAGAGACAGTTAAGGTATGAGGGAAAATCACAATATCAACTGCTGCCACCAATAAAGATAATATCAAAACATGGTGAGTGACACTTTATACTGTGATTTTCCTTGTCAGGAAAGAGCACCTCAAGTAAATATGGTGCCCAAATCATTACATCCATCAGTGACCAGAGGATGGAAGCTGATATTAATACATCCATAGTAATAAATTAAGTTGAGTTTGGTTACAAATAATTTCTGGACCTATATTTTTTACATTTTATGTTAATACAAAGTAAAATCACTGCATTGTGTATGTTACAAGTTGTAACAAGTGTTATTTTACCAGTTAAGATAGCCGTCCATGACAGAACTCTAGTGGCTCCTGGTGGACAAAAGAGCAATACACAATTTCGATGTATTTCCAACCTTTTCGTTATTTTAATTGTTTTTGTTTAATTTAGTTTTTTATTGATTTTATCTATTATTTATTTTATCTTATGTTATTGTTGGGTACGTTGGGTAATGCATGACTGACCATTTTTACTTTCTGCATGTTTCTACATTTTTTCCACAGATTTTGTTGGTTTGTTCATTTTTTTTTATATTTTATAATTTGTAATTCCCTTATTTAGTTCGAATTGTTTGACCTTGTTTTGTATTTATTTCAAAGCTTTTTTTTTATTGATTTATCAAATAAGCAGTACACACTCCAGCCAGCAGGTGGCGGTATGTGAACTACTGTAAAAGAAAAGATAAAAAAAGAAGCACAATTCATAAACACGCCTGATACAAGACTGTAAAGGGGAGGGTGAGACCAGAAGGAGGCAGTAATGCAACTTATAGGATGCAAGCTGCCGTAAAACACTAAGAAGAAGAAGAAGCGCAGTAAACAACTTTCATGAGTTGGGAAGAGTTGGTTTACTGTAACAGATTGAAAGTGATATAAGTTGTTGACCGTTATAGTGACGATGCAGAGGAGCCTCGGGACAGTTTCAGCTATTAAAGCTTTAGGGTGAGTAACTTTTGACTGCTTCCTTGTTTGCTGCGCAGTCAACTACCTTCATTTATTATAGCAATAAGCTAATGTTTGGTACAAGTTAGCTAGCTGTGGTTTCAGAGCACTTCTTCGTCTGCTTTCTTCTCTAGTTAGAAATGTAATATGGTATCGTTGGCCTTTCTGGTATATTCGGAAACGTGCCCACCTGCCGCAGGTGATTTCACCGGTCCTCTCCTGCTCAGGTACCCGGGCGGCTGCTGCCTGCCGCGGTGTAGCTGCGATGAACTTCCCTGCCCGCTGCTCAGCTGGCTGACTGCGGAGCTGACGACTCTCCGTCCAGAGCTACGAGGTCTTTATGATAAACCTCCGTCCCCTGCAGCCTCTCCGGCCTTTTAACTCATCAAGTGGTATTTTCCTACAGAAGCATAATATCTCCATCTGGTTAATTATTTTCATGACGTAAACTCCCCGACGATGACCAGAGATATGACACATTTCAAATATAAAACAAACTTTGCATTAGTTATAGTGTGTTTGTTGCTTTGGTTCTCTTTGGGGTAGTGGTTTTGTATTTGTTTTCTTCCATTGTTAAGATAGAATAAACTATACCATGAATCAAAGGCAATGATGCTCAGTATACTTATACATATATATTATTTATTTATTGTACATCATATATTGATTCAGCCAAAGTATATACCAACAAGTTTGTTTATTAAAAAACATGTCAACACAAACATGTATTTGACATTTCTGTACAGCAATTTCTTTTTACTTATTGGCCAACATGTACTTTACATTGATACCAATATATCTGCAATAGTCTAATATCGGCCGATATATTGATCTAGCTCTTATAGAAAATAGAAAATATACAGGGTGATGTGTACTGCACTATAGTGTACAGAATGTATTTGGTTTACGTGGTACTCATTGCTGCATGCATCTAATATAAAGCACTTGTTGAAATGTGCTGGTTTAATAAAATTGCCTTTTCTTCCCTTTTTTAGACTCAAGCAGGACAGGCGATGTCTTGCTGGTGGGAGAGTTGAAAACTTTACTGTCAAACATGTTGTCTCCCCTCACTGTGCTGACCTCGGAGGTGCTGGGGCCATCCACCCTCAACAAAGTCACTGGTGAGTAATAATAGAAATCCAGTGGGTTTTGTTGTAGAGTTGTGTGTTTAAGGTAATAACTGATGATTGTAATGCCGATGGATTTGCACATTTCTTGCCCAGCTTTTTAAATGAAAAGTGTATCTTCTTAAATTGATGGGTTTATCCTTATAGAGTTCCTTGTATCAGAAGTACAAGCGGCTCGATTAATGAAGCATAAGGAAATGCATCCTGAGGAGAAGACTGACAGGAGAGGAGCATGAAAAAGAGCAGCGCGTTGAAGATCGCAGCCATGAAGTCAATGAGTTTTCTCAGGAAAATGAGGATGATGATGACAAGGACAGAAGGAAGTCGGAGATGCAGGCAGAATGGATATTACTGCTGCATGCACTGGACATGGATGCCTCCTCACAATTTACAGATGTGTTGGCTGAAGTGAGTCTGATATAAGAGAGATTTGTATAAGTCGTGATTGCAAACTGAGAAGCACTGAAAATATATATTGTTTGTATTTGAATACAGGTAGAGTCAAGGCTTACTCGTCTACCGTGTGGAGTCATGACAAACTCGCTTCTCACCACCGGCCTCAGCTCTGAGCAGTGGGTATGTTTCCACGGCTGTTACCAGTTCGTTCCACATTATACGTCACTCCCAACGTTTCCAACCTTTTTCCCTTTCATTGTCTCAGCTGCAAGTTACAAAGATCAATCAAGTTCTGTCAGGGGACTATCACTGTCGGAGACAAATGATGATCAAACGCTTTCAGGTTACACTTGAGTCATTTGCATGGGGAGAAAAGCAAAAGGTAAGCATATCACATCATCTGTTAGAACGTAACACTGGATCACTTGGATTTTCATGCACCACCTTAGTTTAACGTGTTAGCATGCCCACATTTGTTGATTAGCACTTAACACAAAGAAGAGCTGAGTTGGATTTTTTTCAATATTTATTCCTGGACTAAAGCAGTGGACCTACCGACATTGCCTTACACAGAGCCATGCCACTAGTGTGGCTAAAAATGCCATAATCCATTATTTATACTGCTGCTGAACACTTATCTGTCATTTGACTTGTTCTCTACTCAGTTCAGCTCCCAGTTCAATCAGTCTTTTATTTATAGGAGCGCAGAGAAGCACTGGCTTCAGTGCCTCCTCTTGCATCCCTCGCCGGCTGCTCCCGAGTCTCCCCGTCTCTTCTGATCGCAGCCAGAGAGGATCAGTTCTTCATTGAGCCAATCAAGGCTGGAAAAACAACCCCCATCTACAAGGTACAGCTGGTAACGCTTATAAACCACACCTGTGATTCACTGGCTCAGAATACAGATGGCCTTTAATTCTTCTTTGGTCTCACTAGGTGTTGATGGGCAGCGTACCAGACAGAGGAGGGCGACCAGGGGAAATCGAACCACCAATGCCAGTGTGGGGAGATCGAAGATCAAAAGGAAACAGATCAGGGCGAGGAGGTGGACAGCATCAACGACATCGATTTTCAGATAAAACGAAGAAAGGGAAAAAAGAGTAACTTGTTTATCTCTCTCTACCTCTCTCACTGCTTGATTTGAGAACGTATTGATCATTTCCTTAATTTAAATCCTTATTATGAAATACAATATGGCTGCAGAATGCTCCATGGAATATCATTTTATTTTTATAAAGGTGTGCAAAATACTTAGTTATGGTACATATGCTTTTACTTTGTATTTTTCTAAGGTAGCTTTTCATTGCTCTAATGTACTGATATATGACCAGATATTTGTGTAATTTGTGTTCAGAAAAATCATTTTTGATTCAATTTTTTTTAATGTGTTGGGTTTGCACACACGCACACACATATATATATATATATAATTTTGTTTTACTAAAGAATAAACCTATTACCTAAGACAGAAATGTACTGTTATTTTGTGTTATTTAATGTGTGTCAGTGTTTCTGATGTTTTATGCTAAAGACTGTTTAATTACCAATTACCATTTAATATGGAGCTCTTATAAGACCAGAAAAAAGTGAATTGGTTTCGCTTAATTTAGCTGTGATTAGCTGAATTTGCCTTACCAGTGTATTGTTCAGCCTCCCAGCTTCATGAACATTGGGGGAAACCTGAGGAAAATATTTCAACAGTTTGATAGATTTCCTGATCAGAGTGGGCTGAAAGGGTCCTTCCCTTTGGTGGATCAGTATATAGCTACAGGAGTACATCTGCCCTACAGACATGGGGACATTGCAACATTACAGCATGAGAAAGTAGAATGTGACTAAGTGTCCCAGGCAGTGTTGCTGGTCCATTTGCCCATATAGGACACATGCACATCCTCCCACTCCCATATGATTTATTTTTAATCCTAGTGTATTGTAATTTGCACTCCTGTGCCCCAAATGATTAAGTGATTGATTTACCCCCAAAATATTTGTAATGAACGATTTCAACACATTTAAATTCATATGAGGCCTCTGAAGCACAATGTGAGCTATATCTTTATCTTACATCTTACAACTGGGTGTTTTTTCCAAGTGAATAATAACATTTGAAGTGTATAAATGTAATTTACAGCAGTCAAATAATACGTTGCACTCATGTGCATGAATTAGGGGAGTCCATTTAGTAAGTTACATAATAATGTGACTGATGAAAGCGTCATTGTTTATTTCGTCATACAGGTGTTACGTCGGAGGCTGTTTCCCCGTTAAATAGTGTCCCTCTCCTGCTGAAAGGTTGTTGGGCGAACACATATCGACGGGGGAACCTTATTCGACACAACACCGGAAGTTATCCGGGAGACAAATGATGTAACACAGAAAATTCCGGACTAGCTAAAGGTCGACGTATAAGTTAACGCAGAGTGTCGCATCTGTTTTGTCAGCCAGCAAACTCTTAGAATTTAAGAAAATGCCAAGAGGAAGCAGAAGCCGGACATCCAGGATGGCCCCTCCGGCCAGGTAGGATTTAATAAACGTCCTTTATTAATTAAAGGCACTTAGAGAGGATGCGTGTAGCTAATGTAGCTGCTAACAAGCTTAGCTAGCAGGCGTTGCAGTTAGCGTTAGAGTTAGCGAGTGCTAGTCAGCTAAGCTACGCTTAGATTTGCAGCCAGAACTAACTTATCATGATAGTTTTAAACTTCTAAACGTATTCCTTTTTACCAGGAGTTCCGTGGTGTTTCAAATGTCATTGATGACAGCAATGAAGGTCACGCTGTATAATCTAATTATCGAGATCAGTTTCGTGAAATACCAACGTCCAAATTAAACGTTTTAAAACTGGAATGACATAACGGCAGGCATCTGGGGTTGGTTTACCTAACATGCGTCTAAACCGACTTCCTGTGAGACTTTTTAATGTTTGTTAAGCTACACGGAACTCTGAGATTAAACCGCTTGATATCGTCTGATAATTTTTTGTGTGGAAACATCTGTATTTGCTTAATGTTTTCCTCGTGTCTCTGTGTTCTGACCTCATATTATTAACAGCCTCTCACTTGTTTGCATCTTGCTCTAATGCCAAACTGTCGTGGAGTCACCTCAAGTGACACCATGCCCCAGTGCCACCTACAGTTCCCACGCTGATATTATGCTCTTGTTTTGAATATCTTAAGATCGATCTAGCGCATTGATTGTTAATGTTTTATGTATCATTATGAGCTCAGAGGCTTCCGACTGTCAGACCTCTGCCCTGATGAAGGTCCAAAGACACAAAGCTTGGCATTGTGACGAATTGACTTAATTTGGCCAAAGTATGCAGTCTTCTTGTCCCTCTGAAGCATTAGCAGCTACCAGAGCATGCAAGTTGTGTTGGGATTGTACTTTTAAATTATTTTATTTGTTTACAGCCGGGCTCCTCCTTCACCACCGCCTATGGCCAGAGCTGCACCCCCTCCCTCCTATGCCCCGGCTCCAATGCATGCTCCCCCGTCTGCCGTGGGTGCTCCGGCTGCAGCGCCCCGGCAGCCCGGCATGTTTGCTCAGATGGCGACTACAGCCGCCGGAGTGGCAGTGGGCTCTGCAGTAGGACACACCATCGGCCACGCCATGACCGGAGGCTTCGGCGGAGGACACTCGGAGCCTGCCAAGCCTGACGTCACATACCAGGTAAATAAACTTTGGTTTAGCCGGTCATGAGACTGGTTTAGCCTCGGGAGATTAGTGTGTCTGACGCACTGTGATAGGAAGGTAGCAGAAACAAACACAAAAACAGGTGTGTTGGTGGAGGAGGCAAAGACGGGATCACTCATAAGATGTTAACGGGTTATTCAATAGGAACCGTGCACATACATCATTACTATATCAGTACTATTCCCATGGTATATCCTGCGGTATGTACTAATGTGTTGACTGATTGCACTGTACTTTCTTTCTTGCATGTCTTTTTAATAAAATAAATCTCAATGGAACCATGTAACGCTTAGCCATATATCATATACTTAGGCATGTTGGCAACTTGCACAACATATTACTGTGTTTTCAATATTTTATGGATGAATGCGTTTCATTTATCTGGCAGTATTGGCAAAACGGAGTCACTTATCATTGTGCTACAATTTGAAACAAACGACAAAGAAAAATCCCAAGAACTTGTCCTCCAAATACCACACTTACAGTAGATGTGTGAAGGAGCCCATCATCTGCCTTGTGTTTCAGGAGCCATACCAAGCCCAGCCCATGTACCAGCAGCAGCCACAGTCCATGTACCAGCAGCAGCCTCAGTCCATGTACCAGCAGGAGGTCCCTCAACAGCAGCAGGCGTGCTCCTATGAGCTCAAACAGTTCATCGAGTGTGCCCAGAACCAGAGCGACCTCAAGCTCTGTGAGGGCTTCAGTGAGGTGCTGAAACAGTGCAAGTTCTCTAATGGTGAGTGAGACGATGAATTAAATTAGGTTATACTGACTTATAACTTGTGGATAAGTGTTCATGACAGACTGTGCGCTCTTGGACACACTATATATGTTTTGTTTTGTTTTACACATTGTGTCTGCAGTCTTCTTATTTTCTGTATTTTTATATCTGATTCAACACCGTTAAAGCACTTAGTCATCCAGCTGTCATAGCTAGATGACTTTGCATTATGCACATCATGGGTTGATGTAATGTGATGCAATACACAGTATGACCATAAGGAGGCGTTGCATTAAAGGCTTTCTGTGTGCTTATATAACCAGCTTTTTTGTCTTTCTACTGTAGGATTTTGCAGTTTACCCAATACTGATGGGATGAATGAAAACGTGTCTAATTAATCTCTTCTTTTCCCTCCAGGTATGTCATGAGACTGAGCCCAACACCTGAAGAGTGAAGAACACGCACAAACTGTAAAAAAGCAACCATGCTGGATGAATACTAAGAGGGTCTGATTATCATCGTACAGCATCATTGCGTTCATTCTTAGGATGGTGCTGCAGAGGTTGTAATAATAGTCATATAAATAATGTTTATATATTTTGCTGCGTGTTGATTTCAGTTGTTGTCCGTGGTTTTCGTTACTTAGACTGCTTTTTAATTTAAAATGAAGGACTGCAGTTGTACATCAAGAGCTTCCACCTTCTTGATTTGGGACGTCTGCAGTTTGATTGATGTTGTTTCAAAGATAATAAAGCACTTGATGATCCTAAAAAAAAACACAATGTGAAGTGTGATGCCTGTTCTTTATTAGAGGACTTTGTAAGAATCGTTTCTATTTTTACAAAACACTCTTTAATTAGAAACGTGTGCAGCAGCTGTCAGTGTCGCTCCAGCGAGAGTGCAAACCTCCAGTTAAATGTTGTTGGCAAAGTAGGCCAACCCTGTCTGAAATGTCTCATGGCGAGGGCAGGAGCTGCAGGGTGTTATTTCATGGATCTGCTTTTTGCGCGCTGCCGCCGCCGCTGCTGCTGCGGAAGCAACTTTTTATTTTTGGCGTCTGACATTAAAGCCCACCCTTCGCGACGGCAGCGGCCCCACAGAGCCGCGACAGCTCCGGGGTTTGACTGGAGCTCTTTGTCCGTCCGCTGACCCTTCGTGAACAGACCGAGTGATGAAGATGATGATGATGATGATGATGATGAAACGCCTTTGTAACGCGGACTGACCGGTACGGGACACGGTGAGTGACCTTGTTTTCTTTAAATCCGTGTGTTTGTGAGTGCAGTCCGCTAAAGGTCAGACGGTCACAGAGGGCCAGAGGGATCTGGTTCACGCGCTGTCATGTGTGTCTTTATGTTTTTGCTGTGATATTAAGTCTAGATCCAAAAAGATCGATTTGTTCGCTTACTAGATCTGATCAGCACGAGCTGACATTTAAACGTCTCGGTGTAATGTTACAAAAACACGTGGTCGTGCGGTCGATACTGATAAAGGCTCTATCTGTCCCAGGTGACGTCACCCATTTATTTGACATATCTAAGTTGTTATTTTAAGAATAATGTGAATAACCCTCTCGACCACAGACAGGCCATGTATCACAGAGGGAGTTAAAGTGGACATGGACTTGTTACTTTGCAGATTAGGTTGTTGGATAAAACATATTTATATTAATTTATAACAGATTTATAATAAATATTCAACTTACACTGATAGAAATGTGAGAACGGCAGCAAAATCCTCACCTTTGAGAAGCTCCGACCAGCAAATGTATGGCATGTCTGGTGTAAAGTATGACTGAAACGACTTCAAACCAGCAATGATAATCACAGCACTTGCTGTCTGATAATAACGTTGTCACACTGGCTGTGTGTTGTCCTTGAAAAAACCCAAGCGGTTTCTGTCAGCGAGCTGTTGTGATCTGTGAGAGGGGAGCAGCTGTGCAGCTCTGGTGAAGAACCAGCATCACAGCCGTCATGACCAAAGAGGAGGAGATCCCCGACTACGTGGGGGCCCAGGAGTTCTACGACAAGTATGAGACCAAGGAGATCCTGGGAAGGTTTGTCTTTAATCAGCCTCAAACAGGAAATACACACTAACAGCCCACAATGCATGTCATCTTTATATGTACAGCTCAACACACAATATTTATTAGATGGTTGTTGAGCAGAAGTGAGCTGAATAGTTTCCCAGAAGTCCCTGAGAAATGCCAGCAGTGCCAGAGAGCTTTCTTTCTCATTGTCATTCACCGTCCGTCAGACGGAGGTGCTGTTACATAAAGCCCTGCAGGGAGCTGCATTCATGGATTCCAGCGTGTTTTGGACAAAGGGATTAGTGTTGAGAGCTGCCCCTGGATTGGACGGCGCCCGGTTAAGATGACGTAACTCCACTCCCGTTCTCACGTTAAGGTCACGGGGTCACCAGATTTGGACAATGTGTTCCGCTGCTCTGCTCAGCACAGCCAAACGGCAGACGGAGAGTCCCCTTCAGTATCCTCGAAAAGGACCTCATGTATAGAAATAACAATGAGGAGGTTACAGTCTTCACATCACATCAGGATCCCCTTCCATAGGAGTAGAATACATGGGAAAACACAGCATTGTGACTCAAGCACACACACACACACACACACACACACACACTTTCCTTGAGTCCAGCTGTACAAACAATAACAAGCGTCGTCTTCAGGGGAGTGAGCAGCGTGGTGCGTCGCTGCATCGACAAGCGGACGTCTCAGGAGTACGCGGTGAAGATCATCGACATCACCCCCTCGGACAAGACGACCCCGGAGGAGATCGAGGAGATCAGGGAGGCGACGGAGAAGGAGATCGACATCCTGAAGAAAGTGTACGGACAGGAGAACATCAGTAAGAGCCCCCCCCCCCCCATAAATGCAGATTGACATTCATGTGACCTTTGCCCTCCAGCTTCACCAAATGTGTCTCTCCTCTCCAGTACAGCTCAAAGACTGCTACGTGTCCAATGCCTTCTTCTTCCTGGTTTTTGATCTGTAAGCGTCCAGTTTCACTACAGCCTTTAAACAGAAACTCAAGCAAGCGGCTGTTCATGCGTTTTCTTTTCTTTCCCGGTCAGGATGAAGAGGGGTGAACTTTTTGACTACCTCACAGAGAAAGTTACCCTGAGTGAGAAGGAAACCAGGTCAGAGAGATGCTTTTATCACTATTGAACTATAAAAACCGAAAGCTGTGAATCCTCCAAAGTCTTAGGTGTGTGTTGTTGTTTTTAGGAATATCATGCGTGCTCTTCTGGATGTGGTCCAGTTTCTCCACAACCAGAACATCGTCCACCGGGACCTGAAGCCCGAGAACATCCTTTTAGATGACGAGATGAACATCAAGCTTACCGACTTTGGTTTCGCCATCCAACTGGAGCCGGAACGGAGGCTCAAAGGTCGGTGGAAGCAGCCGAACCGGCAAACGTTATAACAACATTTTGAAGACATGAACGAATGATCCAAAAGTGACCCAAATGGCTCACACTGAGGATATATAAATGTCCTGCGTTACAACCAACGCTGCAGTTACAGCAGCTGCTGGCACTCGGAGGGGAATCTGGTTGCACAACATGCTGCTCGTACAAAGGTTAAGAAGCAACAGGACACTCGGATCTATTTGCTGTAGTCTCGGACACTCGGAGTGCACTGACCTTTCATATAAGACCCAGAAAGCATCTTTATGAGCTGGCAGGTCAAATGTCTAATGCCACTCGAAGATGAGGAAAGTAACTTTAATATTTGGGTCAAGAATGTAGTTATTTGAGTCGATATTGAATTACAGAAAAGCAAACCGCTGCAGTTATGATTTTATAGCTCACACACATTCGATAATCTTTTTATGTGAAGATAGTTTCTAGTTTTTCCTTGTGAATCTCTAGTTAACTACTTCTTAAATATGATAAGTATTTTATTAGGGTGGTTATTATTACGGTGAAGAGGATGCAACTTTCATTTGAGTCGTTCAAAAGGGAACGCCGCAGTTAGTACTGCGAAAATATGACATAATATTATTAATATTTCTACTGAAATATGAGCATGCCTGGTTTGGGTCGATGTGGCTCAGGGCCCGGAGCGGATTGTCCTTTAATGCCAAGGTTGGGGGTTTGATCCCCACCTCCTCTCCTGCCTGCATGTTGAAGTGTTCTAGAGGGGGAGTCGATGCATAATTGAACTTTTCAAGCTTGGTAAATGTGAGTTTGACAACTTTGCCGTGTGTTGTAATGCAGAGGTGTGTGGGACGCCCGGGTACCTCGCCCCGGAAATCATCGAGTGCTCTATGGACCCGGGACACGCAGGATACGGCACTGCTGTGGACATGTGAGTGTGTAGAGACAAAAATCACACAACACAGCAGAAAGTCATTAGAATGTCCGATGTATTAAAGGAAACAATAGAAGCAACGTAGTATAATATTTAAATGCCAATGTATGTTTATGTTCTGTTTATTTATGTAGGGACAATAATTTAAAATGATCATCTGTACCAAATGTTCATGACTTCCTTGCACACTTTCCAGGTTGTGATCAGGATATTATTGACTTTCTGCTGGTGTACGCCTGTAGATGGAGTTCCGGGGTCATCATGTTCACGCTGCTCGCCGGCTCGCCGCCATTTTGGCACAGGAAACAGATGATGATGCTGCGTATGATTTTGACTGGGAGCTACGACTTCTCGTCTCCAGAGTGGGAGGACCGCTCCGACACTGTCAAAGATTTGGTAGGCTCTATTTTTTGCTGCTTGTAAACAATACTAAGTATATCTAAGTATTGATATCACCTTTGACAATTAGTGATGTTAAAGTAAGAAGCTAACGGAAGGTTTTACTGACAGAAGAATGAAAATCAAAAGCCTGCGTGTGGTTTCCTCAGATCTCTCGGATGCTGGTGGTGGACCCGAAGCAGCGATACACAGCCTCAGACGTCCTCAACCACTCCTTCTTTTCTCAGTATGTGGTGAATGAAGTACGAGAGTTCAGTCCGTACAGGCGCTTCAAGGTGAGACAGCAAAAATGATCACTCAAACTCTGTTACTTTCACATACACACGTAAATGTTTAGATTTATTTCCCACCTTCTAATGTGTTAAACAGGTCAGTTTGTTAATCTCCATGCCTGTACTTTGATTTGTATATATATGCAAAGAAATGTTAATGATTCTTAATTATCTATTGTGACTCATTACAGATTAGTTTTAAGGTTTTTCATGTTTCATTTACTGCATACAGAATTCTTCATGTGGCATAAAATATAAATATTTGTATTCATTTGTATCTGGACCTTCTCCTTCAGGTCATTTGTATGACTGTCCTCGCCACGATGCGGATCTACTGCAACTACCGCCGCGCCAAGCCCGTCACCAAGGAGGTGATCCAGAGCGACCCGTACGCCGTCAAGCCCATCCGCAAGCTCGTTGACGCGTGTGCGTTCAAGATCTACGGCCACTGGGTGAAGAAGGGCCAGGCTCAGAACAGGGCGGCACTTTTCGAGAACACTCCCAAGGCCATCCTGCTGTCGATGGTGCCCGACGAGCCCGTTCAACAAATCTGGTAACGAGTGCTCGTTCCTCAGGACAGATGTGCTGGAGATGCTCGACTACACAGCTTGGCTTTTTGTACCCGCTGTTGCTTAAAAAGGAAATGGACTGGTAAAACACACCAGACTACAACGTGGAGAGCCTGTTTATCGCAGTGGGATTGATTTACCTAAAGAATTGACAAGTTTAGGAAACTAATCATCTGCAGTTAAACACTGGCTTTCTGTTCTAAATATAGATTAACAGATTTACTAGTGAAGCAGCGATTTATTAGAATTATTTAATGTCAAATCAACCCATTCAACTATGTATCCTTTGGAAATGTACTTCTATTTTGATGCATGTTTCAAGCGAATGGAGTTTGCAACTGCCCTGTTATGTCATCAGAGACAGGTTGTTTCTTTAACACTATGCAACAGAGCCAGATCTCAGACAGACACGTGTGGGTTTGAATTTTAAATGATCACGTTTCTAAAATCACTTGTGAACCTGCATACTTGAAATGGCACGGACTTCTACTTTGGTATACTGTGTGGCTATTTGCTCCAGGATGAACAGATCTACTTTATTTTACTCAAAACAGCTTGACGGGAAGTTTTAGTCATAGAGCACTTTAAAATGTATGCTATGGATTTATTTATTAAAATGTGACTTTAATTTAAAATCCAGTCTTATCAGAACTTTCACACAACTTTTTGTGATGCTCTTATGATATCTAGGTTGTATTTTTTGGTGTCTTTGAACATCTTTAAGTCACGTGTGGAAAAAAATAATACACAAGACCAATTTTGAACAGTTACAGGTTTATTACATCAGATGAATGAGGTGTATTTTACAAGTTCCCAGGGCAGATGGTGCTAGCCTTTAGCACTGCGTTCCCTTGTGGAGCTGTGGGGAGTAAAAGCAACAAAAGTGTTTAGATCACTGCCTGTGTTACAAGTTATTTGGGCTTTTCATTTGTCATGTTCTTACCTTGACCGAAGGAGTTGAATATAGTTCCTAACCTTCCTGCTTCAGAAGCACCAACTGGTGACTCTGCAGGATTTAGAAGATAAAGATCAGTAAAACAACTGGAACGGTGGATGAGCGGCACCTTCCATTTCATAGTGCATCATTGTACTCGTTCCTGCACAGTTGGATGAGGCCAAGGGAAGCACTCACCCAATCATTTGGCAGAAATGAGACGATGCTCTTGCATGGTGTCTGACTGTTTCCACCACAGACCAGCTGGAACAGAATTCGTCCATGCCTCAAGTGTTGACTTTCAGTGATAAGAATACCAATTATGTGTGCAAACATACCGTCCTCAGGCCTTTCGTCACAGTCTGGAGGTCAGTTGTAGCAGCCATGTTTCCTTGGCCATCAGCGGCGTGACCGTGTGTACGTGTTGGTCTCCATTAATACAGTTTGATGGAAGCTGGGGACAAAAGTATAACAAAGGCTAAGAGTTTAATTTGTATGCAGACATGTTACTGAGCCGAGAAGAAATTGTAAGATTGTGTGGAAAAACGATTTTATGATCTAAATGTACTACATGAAAAATAATTAGATTCACATTTCAATAACCACATGTCTGTATTCACTCCAACGTAAGAAAGAGGCACATAATCAGCACTCTAATCTTGTTGTTGCGTCAGCGTGTGAAAACAATCATTTAGCATGGTGTCTGACTGCATTTACTATTACATGAGTAAAACAGAATTCGTCCATGCATTCAAATACGTATTACATAAGATCTTACCTCTCCGTATTGCTGCTCTCAGCCACATAAGGATCAAATATTCCATCTGCAGACACAGCCACCGTAAAATACAGGCCAGCAGAGACCAGGCCTTTCAGACTGGTCCGGTGATGAGAGGGGAACTGGGCTGATGAGTGCTCCATGGTGAGACATGTCTCCACACCTGATGAACATTTGGATCTTTAACACATGATTCACTGACTGAGGCCCTGTCAGGGTACATATCCAGCTCCATTACATGGCTCAGTTCCACTATGTGCGTGCCAGCCTGCACAGTAACAGGGCCTCCCCTAAGTCGAACGTAGCCATCATTAAATGTTACTGAATACATCTTATTACTACTTTACTACTACTACAACATATCGAAATGTTAATTTGTGACTTCCAGTTTAATGAGAAACATCTGCTCCCCCTCACCTCTACCACGTGGTGCGTTTCAGCCTGCTAGCTCCACCGTGAGTCAGGTCCGGCCATCGTCTCCAATATATCCTGTACGGTGATCGCACAATAAGGCTGACATGTTAATATCGCCCATAGTATGAGTCACATGTTGTATACATTACTTTTCTCTGAATGTCCTATGCGGCTGCCCTTCTATAATATCACATTATATGCTAGATAAGTTAGATAGTGGTGTTACAAGGAAATGTGTAGATTACTTTAACATGGTTCCCTATAGTTTTTTAACAGGTTGTAGTTATTTAACCACCATGTGTTCACCGCATGCTTTCGACTTCCAAATCCAAAACCGCTAATCGGAACTAGCTAACGTTAGCTAAAATTACCTGTGCGGCTTGATGGCTCGTATGGTTCCATTTAAACTCCGGTTCCGTCTCACAGCGACCCAGGATGGAAGAAAGCGACATTTTGTGTTGAAAATGTGCGTCGACGTGCTGCTAACCGCTGGTTTCCATGTGGAGCACTAACTGCAGCGCTCAGTCAGCAGCACGGATCTTCCTCGTTTTCCGCTTATCTTCTTCTTCTGTGGTTTCTTTGGCGGTCGGCATCAAAAACGTTGCATTACCGCCACCTACTGGATTTAAGCGAGCATCTCTCTTTACATAATGATAAAAAATAATCCCCAATTTACATTTAGGTAATTTAGCAGACGCTTTTGTCCAAAGCGACTTACAATAAGTACATTTGTCAAAGAAAGAAACAAAGAAACCACAACGTATCATTGCCGATAAAGTAAGAGCTAAACATAGAACAAGTGTTAGGTCCTCGTCTGAGTAAAGTAGTAGCTGTTCAGCAAACATACCTTAAGTATGTTTGCTGAACAGTGCTTTGATCAAAGTGCTTTTTTGGGGGGGGGGGGGGGGGGTGTTAGTGGGTCATGCTATGTAGAGTCGAGGTGAAGTCTGAACAGGTGAGTCTTGAGCCTTTTTTTTCTCGGAAGATGGCAAATGACTCTGCTGTCCTGACATTGGTGGGAGTTCGTTCCACCACTGAGGACCAGAACAGAGAAGAGTCTGGACTTTGCTGAGCGACATTTGTTTGATTTCAGCGATGGTGGTACCAGCCGGCCAGCTGAAGTAGAGGAGCGAAGTGCTCGCTTCGGGGCATGAGGTTTGACCAGTGTTTGAAGGTAGAAGGTGCCGTTCCATTGATGGCCCTGAAGGCCAGTGTCATCATCTTGAATTGGATGCAACAGGGAGCCAGCGGAGGTCACGGAGGAGGGGGGTCACCTGGGAGAATTTGGGTAGATTGAATATTTCCCTCTCTGGTCTAAATAATTGTATTTATTTAAATTGTTTATTTATAATATGACACACGCATGGCTTGATTTTGTTTTCAATAAGCGCCGTCTCACAATCATCGCGATAGCGAACAACACAGAGAACATGGCGGAAACTTTACAGACGAGTCCCGTCTGCACATATTTTTGGTAAACGGTAGTCGCAGACATCACCAGTCCTCATTTCTGCTGCTCTGAACACCAGATCACTCTTTATGTTGTTACATAGGAGTTAGCTAGCTGACGGTCATTATCGTTTAATGTTAATACAGTTTCTAGTACTTTTAAACCAAGTGATGGCTTTTTGGCTCAGCATTAAAGTAAGATTTCCATTCACAGTGATGTGATTTAGTCTGATGTTCTAAGGCCCCTGCGCCCGCCCCCTTTAACATGTGAAAAATAGCCCATTAGACGAGCTGGCCGTTGCTGTCGTCATGGAACCTAGCCAACCAGTGGGTGGGCGGTGCTTCACCGGCTTCCCTCTTATTGGTCCGGCACTCGGCCCTCTTCCTCGTCGGCGAAGCTCGATGGTGAAGCTGCTGTTAGTGCCTTACCGACGCTGCTCTCACTCGTAAGTACCACAACACACGCTTTTAACGCGGACAGACGTTTTGCGTGGCGTTGCATCTTTAGCGTAGTTTACGACCAACGGGAGGTGCGCGCGCGTGTGTGCGAACCAATCAGACTAAGCGGAGCGGAGACTGCAGCCGACAGGTAACTGTACATCCTCTCTGCGCGCGACTAACGGTTACACGTAACGTAAAGCTACGTTTAATGCAGCAGTGACGCGTTACCTTCAGCTACCGACTGGTCGTTTGATCGACTTTCACCGTCTTCGCGTTTGTTTTTTTGGAGGGGGGCTGGGGGGGTTCGACGGCAACAGGTCCTGTGCTGTGATTCTGGGGGTGACGCAATCCTCGCAGAGGATGTCCATTCAACGGCCTGTATGGTTTGTTTAGGCTGGTTAGACTGGTTTATGTAACGCGTTTGATCGGGGGCCATCACGTGTTGGTGTTTGAGACTCGCCGGTGCAGAAACGTTTGCCAGTAGGTATTTCAGTCAATTTGCTGCTTCGTTGGATAGAAGACATCCACCGCATGTAGGGCTTAGCTTCATTTATTAAATCGTGCAGCTGCAGGGGAGGATGCTGGGAAAATCGGACCTCACGTTTAACAAATTCAACCCGGGGGAGCTTTTTATGATTCGCCCTCACGGTACATCCTGGTATTCTATGCCAGAGATCCGTTTGAAAAGATACGTTTTTTTCTTCTTCTCACACTGTGTACTTTTTCTCTCCCCCCCCAGCATGATGGCAAGTCTTTCCCAGACAAAGGAGACCTTTAGGAGGGCAGAGGCTGTCTGCTTCGACGTGGACAGCACAGTCATCAAAGAAGAGGGCATAGATGAACTTGCCAAATTCTGTGGTGTGGGGGATGCAGTCACTGAAATGTATGTGTGTTAATGTTGCCAGCGTCACAAGGCCACCCAATGAAAAGTACACACAAACTGCCTAACCCCCCACCACCCCAAAAAATATTTTTGCTGTTTTCCACATTCCAGGACCCGCAAAGCTATGGGGGGCTCGATGACGTTTAAAACAGCCCTGACTGAGCGGCTTTCTATCATCCGCTGCTCCAGAGAACAAGTGAACAAGCTGATAACAGACCATCCACCTCAGCTGACTCCCGGCATCAGGTAAGTTCAGAGATGCCACTCAGCCTTCAGCACCACACAACATTATCATGCACATTCATCAGCTTTAATCCACCGGTTATGGTAGACAACTGTCTGTAAGGCTGCCGTGCTTTTTTATTGTTGTGTAAATATTTACAGTTTAGTTTAAATGTATCTTCTATATTAGGAAATATGAGTGATCCATCATTAATGCTATGCATGTATTTAGCATGTCATGCCTGTCCTGCCTTCGCCTGCTATACAAACATTAAGTCATTTATCCAATTTGAATCGATAAACGGCCATTTGTTTTCATGCAGGGAGCTTGTGGACCGTCTGCACCAGCGCAACATAAAGGTATTCCTCATCTCCGGTGGTTTCCGCTGCATCGTTGAACACGTGGCCACTCAGCTAAACATTCCTCTGCACCACGTTTACGCCAACCGGCTCAAGTTCTACTTCAATGGTAACAGTTCGGCGTGACTTTTAGTCATGAGGGTGTCCGTCTTAAAGGATTTGTTATCTGAATCAATCACTGTTTCTAAACCAAATCATGTGTGTCCTCCAGGAGAGTATGCTGGTTTTGATGAGAGCCAACCCACAGCTGAGAGTGGCGGGAAAGGCAAAGTAATCAGTATGCTGAAGGAGCAGTACGGCTTCAAGACTGTGGTGATGATCGGAGACGGAGCCACTGATCTAGAGGCATGCCCTCCTGCTGTAAGTGTACACATTGTGTCTTCCCTTACTCCCTCTCTCTCAGAGCTACAGAGTGATTAAGGTGTCGTCTCCTTCGTCCTCAGAATGCTTTCGTTGGATTTGGTGGGAATGTCGTCCGGCAGCAGGTTAAAGAGAGGTCTTTGTGGTACGTGACAAGTTTTGGGGAGCTGCTAAAAGAACTGGAAATGATATAAAGCAGCTCAAATAGTAGTTACTAATTTTTTTAACATTTTATATATTACACCTAAGGGTGTACCTCTGATGGTTTGATCACCTGCACGTCTTTTCTTCTACATCAATAGATTTTTTATAATGAATGAAAATGTGAGACAAATTTTACCTTCACGGGGATGTTGTCCTCCTGGTTTCTATACTAGAAAATACTAAAAGAATAACACTGTGTTATGTGGAGGTTAGGCTTGTTTTAGTGTTTTTTGCACATTCTGCGTCTAAGCCTTTAGGTAAGCTCATACAACTGTTGCATATTATTATGCAAAGAGCAATAGAAATGTTTTATTTCTGTATGGGTACCGGGAGCTGTAACAGACGCTTCAATGGGTTTGTACGTCCTGTAATGAACATTATTATTAAACATAGCAACATGCTGTCAAAAGATGTTGTTTGAACTGCTTTAATCTGTGTTGGAGCTTCTGTCCTTCCCTCCAAACTGTTCCCCATGAACGACAAGATAAACATGCTTCCTTTAACAATAAAAACGGACATCACAAGCAGCAGCAACGCTGCCCGCTGATAATTATGCCCCATTTAAACATGTTGGATGGGAAAAAAAACCCAGACATGCTATTATCACATGAAAAAAAGAAGTTACAAACACATCACCATGAAACTGCAACATCGACATGACAGGGAACTTAGGAACAACTGAAAGGGGAGGGGTTTGCAAAAAAAGCTTGATTTATAGTAGACCAGAATGATGAGGTCTACATTTTACACCGTATCATACTTTATCGTCTTCATCACAATTTTCCTGAATGCACAGAGGCGTTTTCTCATTTCACTCTGCAACGGCATGGCGAGTGCCACACGTCAGCACCCTTAAAACGTACATATTCCAAATTTACATTAAATAAATAAATAGCTACTTCCTCAGTGCTTTTGTTCCTATCTGACCTCGCACACGACACAGCTGCTCGTCTTTTCAAGTAACTTTGGTTGGTTCTAAACTGTAGAGATGAGCTCTCTTCTTGGACCAGATATAATGCAGCACCAGACGTTGGACATTAACAACCATCAGGAGGTTTTAATTGGCCAAATTTACTCCAGAGCTAAAAAAAGAATGGAGAAAGAAGTTGTGCATTGCCAAGGCCAATGAGTGCGTTTAACTGTTTTAATTGCTGATACATGGTCGGCATGGTTTTTACCTCCTCTTTCCTGATGACATCTTGAAGTAATAAAGCACGGACAGGAAAAGAGAACGGATGTTGTTTGGCAGCACTGACAGGAGGTGGAAAACATGACGGTGATGCTCTGGATGGATGTAACATTCAAAAAAAGTGGTGCCACTTCCGACTCCGGCTCAGATCTCGCTTTACTTCAGTGGGGAAGCCTTCGTCGGGATCATGATCCTGGAGTCCATATGTTGAATGAGAGGAACTGGAGAAAGCAGAAAGGTTTAGAGCTGATTCAGTGTGTCCTCATAGTTTCAAGTCTGTTTAATATTGATCAGGCTCAGCAAGCTCTCAAATTCAATATGCTGTTACTCAACACAGGTGAGATAAAGAGTCCAGCCACACAGCTGGGAGTTTTCATCACCACTCTTGTGTTTAGTTAAGGCTCACCTGTGTAATAAACCACTTCGTCCCAGCCTTCCTGCTGCCAGGCGCCACTCCTTGTGTCTTCTCTGGACTGAAGGTCTTTGTAAGCTGCAACCAACAAATCACTCAATGTAACTCAAAGTGGATTCTTCACAAGTGAGCGGGTTCAAATTACTCAAAGTCACCTGATCCATTATTTGCTTAAAAATATCACTTGGTGCAGTTCTTCAGAAAATAATGTAAAATGACCAAGGAGACAAGTTTATGGTATTTCTTGGCCAAACAATAGAAGAGAGAAAATCTATTTTTGCTACATAAATGACTAAAATGGTCTTTTTTTTTTTAAAACGGGTGATTAATTTCCTGCATGACACTAATTATTTCAGCAATTGCTTGATTATCTACGCGGCGACACTGTAAGTATGTGACCATACCCCAGAGGTGATGAACCATGTAGAGGTCGCCGATCTGTGAGAAAAACCCTCCCACGGCTTCCCTGTTGTGCTGGCGGTATCCGATGGCTCTGGCCCTGGAGACGATAACGGCTTCAGTTAAACAAATCCATGAGGCTTCATCAAGTACTTCAAATGAGAATTTCAACATGGTCTTTGACTCGGTTCTGGACTGGATTAAGAGAACGTAAACATCCGTAGCTGCGACTATCCTTTGCAATGCACGTCCAACCGTAAGATGTGATGCCATTACTTGCTGTCTACATCTTTATGAACAACGCTGTGAAATGGGTGGAATATTTTATGTTTTCCCCCAAAGCAAACAAGTACATATTCAAATCATAATCACTGTCTGGATACCAAAATATAAAGCTTCAGTTCTTCATGTTGTTGCAGCTTGAAGAAGAAGGTTAAGCCTTCAACGACTCAAATTATATTGAAATTGCCTGAAATTGCTTCGCTGGCATAATCTGGGTGTCATAGAGGTTTGTTCAAATATGGGTTGGGTAAAATAAGCATAAAAGCAAACCAAGAATAAATGTGCTGTCCTAACGTGATCTTTTCATCAAAGGTGCTTATTCAAATAGTGTCTCTTTTAAAAGGGAGAACGTCAACGTGAAGTCTCAAAGCAGGAAAGCCTGGATGATATTCAAGTGTTTTAAGTCATGACAAGGAATTAAGACAAATAGGTAGAAAAAGAGACAAAAACGTGGACAGCATGATAACATTTCAGTGACACTGGAGTTATCGGTTATAGCTGACATCATGCAAAACAAGACAAGAGCAAAGACCAACACAGAAATCCACTAAAGGGCAATCAGAGGGAGAAAAAACTAAAACGATGGAAAACTAAAGCGTGTGCAGAAAACTCACATCATCATTTCAAATCAATTGCACTAAACCGCATTTCACAACATGATAAATGTTGACCTGTTGGCTCCTTCAGCTCAAGAGAAGGATAATTACGCTGAGCTATTATGTGTGCATATTATTGCACATGTATTTGATTCTTGGCTTGGGAGCATGACAGTTCAGCTTTAAAATAGTGCCTCTCTGTGGAATCGCTCTTATTAATGACAGCGTGGTGAGGCAGGTTTCATGTAGTGCAACTGGTTCTGTAACTACAGTTCAGAGAATCAAAATGAATTCAGGCTGCCTTACCAGTAATTACCCCACTCAATCATGGTTCCTGGCTGGAAGACACAAAAAAACACACACAATATTCTTTATTGGAATAAATTAGGTCTCCAAGCTACAGATTCATATCCCACCATCTTCTTCTTTCAGGAGTAAGAACGTTAAGGCAAACACATGGTAAGGATGTAACACACGTATTTTATCATTGTGAAGATAAGCTGCAATAACAACTACACCCGAAGGCTTCTTCAATCATTCTCTGGTGCTTCAAACAACCAACGCCCTGACGCTTCGAAGATGATCCCCTTCCATTTTGTGGAACAATATCTTGCATTCGCATCAAATGGAATGCAGATCTAGAAACAGGTTTTCCTGTGAGAACAATTTAATTTGAGGGCATGATGGCTTTATGAAGACACAATTGTTTTTGTGGTGGAAAAAACACAAACTGTTTGAGCACCACCCTGCTCCTGAACGTGTGAGACACAGGGTCACTACTTAGAGGTCACAGAAGCCAAGCATGCGTCTCAGCTTCTGAGGAGCTTCTCAAGTCAAACATATACAGTAAGACTTTAGAAACTCCTTGACTCTGTGACTTTCTCTGTGAACAATAGTATACAAAACATCCTAAGTTTAAGTAATTTATATCATTAAAAAAAAAAAAAAAAAAAAGTTGGCTCTGGGCTGAGGATGTGTTTTACAAACCAACCCACACAAGGCTTTTTTTCTGACAAGAAGGAATCTCTTCTCTGCTGCTCTGCCCGAGGCGTGTAAAGCCCTTTTAAGCAACTGTTTGGACTCTAAAAACTCTGAACTCACTATTAGCTGGTGTATAAATGTTTGCATGGAAGTGCTGTTTCCGTTTGTCCGTCCTTGGTCAGTCATCAGGTGGGGCATACATTTAGCCCTACTATTGACGAACCATGCTCTTTGGCCTGTTACTCACCCTGAGCTGGTAGGACCTGAGCTCGTAGATGTTGGGGCCCTCTCGAGGAACAGGCTCGTTCCAGAAGCTGAACTCCAGCAGCAGCTGGTTCTTGCGGGACATCAGCATCTTACCCCGCTCCTTCCTGTAAGCTGTGAACTCCTGCAAATGGGACGGACACCAATCAATGGTTATACTCTGTCATTACCACACGACCGAAGCACTAAACAGGGGAGACCCAAGCAAGACGAGGGTCTTTACCTTGTTCTCCTTGAGCTTGTGCATCACCTCCGTTAGAGCCGGGTATCCACCTCTGTAACGCCACAGATGAACTGGAGAAAAGGAAAACAAATATAGGATGAAAAATGCAAAATCACAGAAACTACAGAAATGCAGCTGATTCAAAGCAGGATCATTAAACAAATGTTTGAAGAAGAACATTCGTCCAACACTATACCCTTTTACCACAATTCTTGTTATGTTATGTTAATGCTACGCAATGAGACTGTGTGTTTTTTCATGGAAATGTGACTCAACAGTGAAAGATAAAATAAAGGGAGTGTTTCCTTTGTCTCTCGCCACCACTGAGCTGGTGGTTAACCGCGTTAACAGTACACAATTACGTCAAGCGTGCTGGCAGAGTGGGCCACGCTCACATGCATGAACATGCAGTATGCACGGCCCTCAGCTATGTCAACAAGGCAAGGAGAAGCTCAGAGGGAGAGCCAGCTCATTCTCTGCTCCGGTAGATGTTACTCCATTACACCGGAAATCCTTGTTTGCTGCTATATTAAAGAGCAGATGCACACTTCAATGTGTTTTTGAAGCTATAAGCTAAATTATATAACTGCACTTTGATGAAACGCATCAGTGAATGTTATAAGTGTCATTGTATTAAACTACTATGTTGCCATTTCTTACCAAATGTAATACAAATTGGCATTTTATGGTCAAGGTTGGCTCAAAAAGCCAGTTTCAAACCAGCCCTGATCTTGTGAGTCCGTTTCTGTGTCAGAGCCGACTGTTTAGCACTACTAGGTGAGTGTGGGTACGCAGCATAACATCCCTGCTGAAACTGACAGACCTGTCACACTGCAGATGTCTTGATATTAGTAATCCTACCAGCCTGGTCTTGTTCTCCGTACCAGGTATTCCAGGTGCCCACCAGCTCACAGGGGTAGTACTTATCAG
>CM056828.1:21372108-21524608 GCA_029853015.1 Chelidonichthys spinosus | reverse complement strand
GTGCCCATATAGTGACAAAGACCAAGAGATTTAGTATTTTTCTGGGGGGGGGGGGGGCTGGCGAGGTTTTGGAGATGAATTAGAGATGGTAATCCCTACGCATGCATGTGCGGTGAGTATTCACAGAGATCATTCCAGGGAGTTGAGCTTGTGTCACACTCGCCCGTGTGGGGCTTATCTGAAGAAGCGGCTTAATCCCAGCTGATTACGCTGGTCTTTTCCCTCCGTTGGCAACGTTGCTCTGATCTCGTTTGCAGATTTTTTTAAACTAGAGAAGAAAAGAAAGTGTGACTGAGAAAGAAAAGCTCAATAGCAGTAATGAATTGGCTCATCAGATCTCTGCTTTTGATTCGTCGTGTCGTCTACAGAGTGAATTCAGAGGTAGTGGGGTGACGGGTTACTAGCACTTGATTGCATTTTCCTGGACATTAAAATAATGCAGATTCTCTATCAGATTCCTGTATTATTCCATCTAGATATTTGTGTTGTTCATTTTCTCTCGTGGTGTTTGTAATCAAGATGGTGCAAAGCCAATTTTAAGGTGTCCTTTATGGGGGAAAAGCTGTAGATATGGCCTTTTATGGTGATTTCTGAACTTATTGTAAGTAAGTTCAGCTGCGCGTGTTCTAGTCTGTGCACTAGACTGTGTGGGTGTTGGTGAGTCATCAGTGGCCCTGCTACAGTGCTACTACACACACCTTTCAGAGTGTGCTGATCCAGGATCACACGCGTCATCCCATCTCACAAAACTTCATTCTGTCATTTGTAACGCGAGCGCTGATCCCACATCAGCTCGTCCGACTTTGGGTACGTGGTCGTCTCGTTGGTAACCGGTATCCAGGGAACGCTGAGTTGGAGGACTATCTGTACTAATTAGAACAGCTCCATTAGCCATTCTGCCTCATCATGTCTGGAACAGGACTGGTGACAAATTGAACTTCCAAACTTAAAATACCTCTCAGTTGACCGGATGCTGAGGACAGCGTGTCCTCCCGTCACATGGCACCAAGGGAGAGAAACACAAACACAGGCATTTTGGATTTCAGAGTTAAAGAGTTTACCGACAGGGTACCATTTACTAGATTGATTACTTTATACTTCATTTTTTATATATATAGTTAGTGTAGTTGAAAGTAGAAAGAGTTTTATAATATATAGAGAACAAAAATACCTAAAAAGGTGTGCTGATATCCAAAAATAAAAGATTATTCAGTGTCAGTTTCCGGCCAAGTTCAATGTCAAACCTGTCTGTTTGGTGAAGCTGATGATAAAAAAAATGTCTTTGTCAGAGCTTGTGTGTTTAAAAACAGTTGACTGCTGAGTGAACACATTCTTATTGTAAAGTCTAGTCACCATTGTCCTCAAGAGTTTACATAATCGAGATAAAAATATGCCAACATAACTTTTTGCTAAATACACCATATTGCAATACATTGCCTTTACTCTCTATCCATTATGCAACACTACACCTGTCAGAGACAATGCTGCAATAATGATGGCTCATTAGTGTCAAACGTATGCTGCTCACTCCAGAGTCAACTTCAGAGTGCTTTTTATGAAGGCGAACCGAAATGACTGAACGTTTGCACCCTCATAGACTTTATCCCTGCGGTTTAGTCAGTCCTGGACCTTTTTTGGAGCCTGGCGTTTGTCCACTCGCTTGAGGTATTACAGAACAGACACTGAACAAATAAGTCAAAGCAGTCGCTCACGCTGGTTTCTCTTAAGCTCTCCTTTCCTTTCTCTCCCTCACAGTCTCCCTCTGACACACAGTTTGTAGGTACAGTTTATCCGTAGTGTAGATAATGAAGCTCTCCAGAGTGCAGTTGTACCTGAGAGAAGGGGGGGGGGGGGGGGGGGGGTTCATCAAGCGTTGGATGTGCAGTATTTATGAAGCAGGCTGGTGCAGCCTGCCAAGCCAGAGGCAAGACAGGCACTCTGCTGAACTGAAGGCTGGAAAATAGCTTCGGCTATGCGGCTTTATTTCTGTATTTCTTTTTTTTTATTATTATTTTTGAGTTGAGAGGGATTTATTTTTTTTGGTATTGCGCTGCTATGCAGAACAAATGAGTTTATTCTAATGTAATGAGAGGTTTCTATACTGTTAGTATGGTGCCAAGTTGAGTCTTAATATTTGAGGGTTTTGACATGGATTGTAGTCCACTTCTTTCAGGCCTAGCTCCACGCTGTGCGGTGAACAGAAGTCGTTTGTCTTTTAGCCAGGGTCTCAGTGGGATGGGGATTTTTTTTGGGGGGGAAAGGCTTCTGCTAGCATTTTTTTTTTTGGGTCACATGCAATTGAAAAGCACTCGCTGTATGCAAGATAACAATAGCTATAAATAGATTTTTGTTGTACTACAAATGGAAAGTAGAAAGCCTTAGCACGGTGACACAAATTAAATAATTACCCCCCAAAAATAATGAAATGTATTTTTATTTCTACATCTTTTTTTGATAAAATATGGAGGCCAGAACATGAATAAGGCCATACTGTGTTGCATAACATAGTCATCATCTCATCATCATATAGAGTATCTTTGTGAGGGAGGAGGAGGAAGAGGAGAAGGAAGAGGAGGAGGAAGAGGAGAAGGAAGAGGAGGAGGAAGAGGAGGAGGAAGAGGAGAAGGAAGAGGAGGAGGGGGGGGGGGCTCATGTGCTCAGAGATCTATTTGAGGGAAGGCCCACATTCTCTCATTGACGCAAGTACATTTCCAGGGAGACACGCACTTGTTCTGGTTGCCGGAGTGAACTGACTTTGTCTAACATTGGTTGAGACTTATTAGACTTTTTTTATACATTTCTAATGAATACATAACACAGTGACATTTAAACAACCCAGAGAGGGAATTAGTGCAGCATACACCCCTCTATTGATGACTTAATTGAATAATGCAGATCACTCAAGTAAAGCTGTTGGTATTATTTGCTCATTAAATAAGACCAATAAGCCCAAATGGGACTCTTGTCTAAAGTAGAATAAAAAAATGTGAGGAAAGAAGTGTAGTGAGATTTGCAGAAATTAGGCGAGCCGAAGGAAAAACATGGTTAGAAGGTAGGAATTTAGTAGCCGGGTCTGCACTGCCAGAGGAGCAGCCGTGGCCTTCTTGAATGGAACATTTCATTCAAAAGAAACACAGAGGGAAAAGCAAGACAGGTAGACGGAGCGACAGACGCCGAAGATAATGGAGCGGCGATGGAAAGACGGGTTAAAAAATAGGAAGGAAGACAACACACTGGCATTAGCACAGGCTGCATCCAGCAGCAAGCAGCAGTCAAATAGCCACATGCTTGTGAGTGTGTGTGTGTGAGGGAGGGAGGGAGGGGGGGTGGACAAACTAGCTTTAGGGGACCTAAGGCAGGAGCTGCTGCGTGAGAGAGGAGCAGGGAGGCAGCGAGAGGAGGGGGAGAGAGAGAGTGTTGAAAGATTTGCTGGGGAGGAGGGTGAGGGAAAGCGGGGGAGTGAGAGGAGGTTTTGCTGCCAAGTGCGGCAGAAGTGTTGATGGTAAAAGGACAACTATCTGGTCCCCGTGTTCAACCTCCCCGCTGCCATTTCTAAACACGCCATCCCTCCGAGCTCTCGCACGGACTCGCAGACGCACTGCTGAGGCAAGTCTGTGTCCAACGCATGCAGGGTTTTTTTTTTCTCCGTGTGACAAATATCGTGTGTCTGTTTTTGTGTGTGTTTGTCTCTGCGTAATGTGAGTATGGCTTTATGCCAGATGCTCCCGCGGAGGGAGGAGAGGGAGAAAGATCTCAGAAACTGAGAGGGAGAGAGAGAGAGAGAGAGAGAGAGAGACCTCCACAGCTTAATTCTGAAAGGCAGCAGCAAATAATTTTAACCTGGCCTGGCCACGACTGTATACACGTGCACACACACACACACACACACACACACGCACACACGTACAGTGGCTTTCCTGCTGGCTGTCCAGATGAGGTTTGGTGGCCTTGGACAAGGATTGCCTTGTTACTTGTTTCAATGGTGTGTTTTAGCTCCAAAATATGCTTGGTGAAGGGGGGGGGGGGCTTGGCCTGGGCAGGGGGCAGCATCGACGAGCAGAATCTGGACTTGTCCATACGTCCGTCTGTCCGTCTGTGGACTTTTCTCTCTCAAACACTCAGTCAGCAGGAGAGACTCATAAACAGTTCTGCTCTGACAGTTTTATGCGGGTGCTCTACTGTTTTTATTACGTTCGTCAGTCTGAGCGTTTAGGAAAATAAATTTCACACAACATAATCAGGGATTTCCTATTTGAACCTATTGGTTACTGTGTGGACAGTCTGGACTCACCACGGGCAGTTTGTGAACCTTAAAACCATTTGGGGGATAAGTGGCAAGAATGGTTGGCATTCATGTGTTCTTTCACAAATACGCCGTTGGTTCGCCCACACTAAAGGATTTTTAAAAGCCATGTACAACTGCTGCTCCTTCTCCGGCGACGCCATGTTGAGAGCTGCTGAGAGGCAATCAAAATCCTCGTATTATGCCCTTTTAAATGATGTTGAACATGTGAGAGATGCTGAACACAATGACACGTAATGATACATAAAACAGTTTTGTGTGAATGGTAAAAATAGAGACTGATTCTCGTATAGTGCTGACCTTCCTGGAGCGTTCCTGTACTACACTGTTGCAGACTGAGCTACCTACCTTTAAAATAATGCTGACTTTAGTTTGTCTTTGTATAATTACCACCAAAAGCAACACATCATTTATCCTGTAAACAAGCGGCTCCAGGCGACTCAGTGTCATTATCATTTAAAAACCATTAAAATCCCGTTAAAGAGCCAAACAACTGTGTGCCGCGTCTCTTCTGATGATGCACACTGACAACACGGTTTCCTCTCATCCCATCTGCGTTGCATGTATTTCCTCGTGTTTGCAGGATACACTCATTGTTTGTTTTTGTGTTTTATTGTCATGGGATTTGTTGAAAATAATAAAAAGATAAATCTAGCCTAATCCATTAAAAGCAATACCAGTTAATCTTGGAGGAAAGGGCATTACTTATTCAGTAATCTCGCAGAGTGACACAATTTCGGCGGGGGGCTTTTGTTAGAATTTAAATGTAGAACCAATTAAAAATTCTGCCTTTGGCCTTTATCATCCTGCATTTCGACGGTTCTCCAAAACCTCTGCATAGATAAGTGAGATCAAAACAGCAGAGTTTCGGTAAACTTAAAGGGAGTTCAACCTTCGCCAAGGTCCCAGATGTGCTGTCCTCCTCGTAAAGCAGGACCTCTATTCTGAGTCGTTGAGGGTTAGATCACTTACCCAGTCAAGCAACGTCTCTGTCTCACACACACACACACACACACACACACACACACACACACACACACACACACACACACACACACACACACGGTCAGCTGCCGGCCTCATATGTATGTATGTTGCAATACAATCAGCAGCTCCAGTCTCCTCAGCTTGCCTCCATAGTACGCAGCTTCCATGGAGAGAAAAAAACCCTCTTGTTGCCTCTCCCTCGCACGCACATACAACACAGACACAAATGCAAATTTTTTTTGTGATGAATACAAATCACTGCTGCTTTCATTACAGTCTTCCTGCTTGGCGTTCAGTCTATCTATGCATCATTGAGCACCACTCAAATACAGGTGTGTGTGTGTGTGTGTGTGTGTGTCCGCTCTTCCTCGTGGTTTATGCTCGGTCAACAGTCTGCTGACAGTGTGTTTGTCTTGGACGCCTCCAGCCTGCCTGTAGATGACCCAATCAGATAATCAAGGGTATAATTGCATCACATGCATCTGGGAGTGTTTTTCCCTTCCATTATCCCTCATAACGCATGCATACACGTCTCTCTCTCTCTCTCTCTCTCTCTACACACACACACACACACACACACACACACACACACACGGACACACTCACTTGCTACAGACACACACACAGATGACGTACATACAGCAGTTTATTGCCAGAGGTTGTCTCGGTTGAGACCGACGATGTCCAGTCGTCGTCATCTGGACATAAAAATGCAAAAAGAGCTGACACATCGTGACACGCATCACGCACACCTGCTCCTTTCAAACTGAAGTTCTGATGGTGATGACGAAGCGGAACGTGAAATGATGGATAAAAGAGTGCAATGTTACTCTGCTTCTGATGTTTAAAATAACTCGCTATGGATATTTCGGTATGAGATTGCCCTCATTTTTATGTGGTAATTCAAATGCACTCATTTAGTTATATTGGACAATCAACGAGGCTTTGCTTTTTATACTTTGCATGCATCGTTATACCAATATAATGCCATTATGTGTCATAATGTAATGAGATTAGGGAGTAGTTTGATAAAAGTTACATAACTTTAATTCAAAACCTATTATTAAAACGCTGATTTGGAATCCTGTCCAATCCTGTACATATAAAATGCAAAACACTTTGCAACATGCACCATTACTACCCAAAAGTCTTCAATGTCACTTAAAATGTCTGTGTTCCAGATGTGAACCCTGAATCTGGGTTGTTGTTGTGTACATGGAGGAGCAGACCTCTTCTTCTGTGTAAGGTGGCTTCAAAACCCCAAATGTACCTCATTCTGATATAACTGTTTTGCAAAGGTGACTTCTGTAATGCTGAGCAAAGTTAAGCAGCTATTAGATGAACCTACATTAAAAGTCCTTGTAGTCTAAATTGGGATGCATCTGATCTCCCGTATTAAAGTAAGAAAATAAGTGCTTTTTAAGAGTAGTTGAGGTAAAACTATGATGAAACATTTATGAGGAGTCATCTTAAATTAAAAATTAGCAAGGCCCAAATCTTACTTGCACTTCCCCAGTAGGTCTTGTCTCAGGAGGAATGTACACATCTGATTACATCCATTCTTTACATGGTCTAATCCAGTATGGATTTGTAAAGCGGGTGTAATTTGCTTCAAGCTCTGAAGCATATTTGAATGCTTCATTTGTATAAAAAGTATTTTGGTGCATTATTTCTCAGTCTGGAGCTACAGTAGACGACGGAGAGAAGCTTTAGTGACTTTAGAGACATGAATATGACTGGACTGCATCATTAATTTGGGTAATATTTTTCCCTTGGGCCATTTTGCCTCAGGCAATGGACATCTATAGTACATCCCTTTATCTGTTTGTGTCTCTTGTATTATCTCTTGTATTCTCTCAGCCTTTCTCTGCCTTGCTTCCCCCCCCCTCTCTCTCTTTCTCTCTCTCTCTCTTTCTCTCTCTCTCTCTCTCTCTCTCTCTCTCTCTCTCACACACACACACACACACACACACACACACACACACACACTTTCTGTCACTTTTTTTGTGTGCCTGTCCCTCTATGTTTTCTCTCCCACTCACCCGATTTCCTCTCTGTCCAACTTTCACAGGACAAATGCCAAAGGCTCTATTATTGTGTCCTCAGCTGCCATCACTCACTGTGTTATGTAAGACATGGCTGATGTGTGTGTGTGTGTGTGTGTGTGTGTGTGCATGTGGGCTTGTGTTGTTGCCTGGCTGCAGTCCTAATAAGTCTTCTCTTAGTTCACAATCATCCCAGTGTATTCTAACTGAGGTCAGGCGTGTTTTAGTTCTCCTGATGTGTACCGTGTCTGAACCTTGACCTCTTGTTCTATGGCGATGCTCAGTTCTAAGTCTATATAAAAATTGCCAGGAATGTGGGGTTAAGTGAGTACATGGAACCATGTTTATAAAAGATGCAGGTTGTAGCCTTGATTATACTAAAGCTGACATTCTATAGCCTAACAAGGTGATGTTTTGTCCCTTATTAGACCAGGTGTGGCCAACAAAATGGTCTGTTTAAAAACTGTATATGATTTTGATGAAAGGGAATCCAAATCAGCACAACAGAGTGACTCAAAGGGACACGTGAAGACACTTTGCAGCGGGACTCAAGCACTTGGACCACAAGTTTAATTCAATGAACAAGCAGTTGACAATCATTGTCGTAGATCACTGTGCTACATTGTCATACATCTCCCTGATGTCTGAGGCATATTTCAGGGTATGTTTAACCAGACCAGGTATGGAGCGGAGAGTCTATTTCAGGTCAAGTTTCAATATTCAGAAATAATTGGATCCCTTCTATAAATGGCACGCTGTTTTCTCTCCACGAGCTGCGGTAAGGCATCGCCAAGTGAGCGCTTGGTTCTCTGAAGAGAAGGAGTCGGCCTTGGGGGCTGTGGTGTGTATACAGGATGGTACGCACGCTGCACACACAAACTCTGACTCTCTCTCACACACACACACACACACACACACACACACACACACACAAATGCACACAGAACTATATACGCACAAGCATATATATATATATATATATATATATATATATATATACTGTATGCGTGGCCTGTCCCTTTAGGCCTGATGCAGCTTGTGCTCATGTCAACCTGTTCGCCTTCGTTCATTCAGCTTTTTTTTTTTCTCCTCAACATCTTTCTCTTTCCTTTATCCGCCTCCCACTCTTTTGCTTCTCTGTCCAATCTCATTCAACGAGGAATTCAATGAGCAAGCCCTTATTGGATGAAGCAGCTCTGTTGTGAACCAGGCTGAGTGCCCAGAAGAGCCTCTTCCTTTCTCTGGATTTGTTCTCCTTCAAGTTTCATACTCGCCGTCTTTCTTTTTGTTGTTGGTCTTTCAGTGTTTGCTAAGTGTTATCTTTTGCACACACAGACACACACACACACACACACACACACACACACACACACACACACCACACACAGAGTCATAGCTTTTGTATGGACTATATACCAGCCGCAATATAGAGAAATAATCTTATCATCTTATGTCATGGATACTTGTATGTAAATTGTTCAAGGCAACATTGTGGTGCTTTTTTAAATTTTTGCTTAGATATGAATCATATTAAACGACTAATGCAGGTGTTTTCACTTATGTTGTCCAATTAAGGCTCTTCTCAGGACTCTGTGGGCGTGTACAGACTTTTGATTGACAGCTCCCTCGCTCTATAGTTAGCTTTGTTGCACCTGTTAATCATTGTAAGTAGTTTGTAGGGTTTGATTGTAGTTCCGCCCCAACCAAAGAACTTGTATTGATAAGTGAAAGCCGATTGAAAAGTACAACCAAAGGAACAGTGAATATTTGAGTGACGTACAGTTACGGTATTTAAATCAAATCCTTCACATTTAGTTGATTGATGCTGAAAAGTGGGCCTGATTAGCAGAGGACTGTGATTGACTGTGATCTGATTGATGGATGGATGTCATGTTAGTATTGGTTGAAATTGGTTGGTACCAATTGGATGTAAAGCACACGTCATTTTTGTTTTAAAAGAAGAGGATAATAAAAGTAAAGCCAATCCTTTCCCATCATGCATTGAGCTCCTGCATGTGATGGACGAATGATATGCAGGACAGGCTCTGGAAACTGCAACTTGTGAGAACATTACGGTAAGAAGGACAGGAAATGTTTACGGGCATGCTGCACATTGTACTGAGAAATGCACCAGGGATCGATTCGAACAGCAAGCACTCCGCTGGGTCCTAATGCCCATCATATACGTCCCCTGATTCTGAGCTTTATTTTATTTCACATCATAAATCAGACCAACAAAGCACGGTAATTACGTAGGCAGGATGCTATCCCTTTTATGATTTCATTAAAGTTATTATGCTGCTTCACTTCAGAATACGATGGGGTTTATTTCACACCTCACAATACGTGCTTATTCAGCAGAAAGCTGAAACGTCTTAATATCCGGGATCCTCAAAGAGTATCATCTAGCTTTCAGGAAGCACAGACACAAAATGGGATGTAAGTCATTATGCATGCAGCTCCAAATGGAAGACCAGTGTCTGGACGCTCACGTTGTTTTCTCGTGGGACTCAGCCTGAAATGCTAACGCCCAGCGACGTCGGTGTCAATCAGCGAGAGCAGAAAGCTGACGGAGAGAGGTGGGTTGTGGGAGCTGTGACGCACTCCCCTCTCACAGTAATAAGAGTAGAGAATGACAAGCTGGCGTCAGTAGCCTAACATGGGTACAACAACACGAGGGAAAAGCACTCCACTTAGCCGTGGAGCCTTGGAGGGAGGAGGGGAGGGAGGAAGAAGACGGGAATTAAATGGTGTGTGTGTGTGTGTGTGTGTGTGTGTGTGTGTGTGTTTCAGATGAGTTTTGTGCATGCATGAGGGCCCGTTTGCATGTGATTCATCTTACTCAGTGAAGCAAAAATGACAAGGAGATCGTGCAGGAATATGAACGCATGCTGTTACCATTCTATGTGTTTTGAATGGTGTAATTGCATTGTGTTATTGTTATTAATACTCTTGTTATTGTATTCTGTTCAGTGCATTTATCAGTACTTCATTCATTTATTCATTGCATTGCAGGTTTAAGTTGTTATGGTGTTCATCAATATACTATTATTCCTACTCATTGTTAACGCCACATTCTGGCAATATGAAGATTATCTTGGCCAAAATTATTGTGATTCATGATATTATCCCGATTATCATAATAATATGCTTAACATGGCACTCAAAAAATCACTTAAAATGTTTAAAAAAACAAATATGTTTTATTGCATAACAGATAAAACACACCTTTTTTAAACAATCAAAATAATCTAAAATCAAAGAAAGTCAAAAGAGTATCTTTCACTGCACAAATGTCCAACAAATAAAGTATCATAGAGAGATTCTAAAAAAAAGAAAAGAGGTCAACATTAGGGTTGGCTTATAGAGATAAAATATCCTACTATAGTAGCCTATTTGTAATTTGATATAAAAGCAATATATCATGATATAGTACATCTGGAAATTCAATTTAGAATCAATATACAGATGAACTAACCAGATGGGAATATCTTTTCTTTGCTAATCCAGTGATTTAAAAACCTAGGACCAACTTTCATTGCAAGGATTTAAAACATTGACCATAATGAACCTAATAAAGGCATATATATATATATATATATATATATATATATATATATATATATATACATGGAAAATGATGTAGTTGTTGTTTAGTCCTGAGCATGAAATCTTACAGGAGCATCGTTATTAACTCCATTTTAAGATGCAACACAAACGCCTCTTAATCCATTAACTCAGAGTGTTGAACTTTGGAGCATGGCGTGTTATTTCTCTTCCTTATATGAAGCATTCCACACGTCAACAGATCCAAGACATCATGCTACAGGACATGACGAGGATCACATGCAACCACACAACCGCTGCTTTCTGAGCTGCTGTTTATGTGCCGCACATGAGAAGGACATGACCAAGATGTAAATCTAAATGTGCGACTGACGCATGCATGCATTTACTTGACAGTACATGCAAAGGCTTAGTCATGCAACTCCGCTGTGAAACACACACACACACACACACACACACACACTTGCCTGAGGCTGTGTTGGTGGCTGCCGTCAGCACAATTCATTCACAGGGAACAAAAAAAAGAGCGGAGATATAAATGAAAATATGAACATAAATTAGCTTTCTTTCCGACGGTAATGTTTCATCGATGTATTATGTGTGTCATGTTGTAATGTAGGCACATATCCTGTAAAGTATTATGTGCTACATAGTGAGAGAAACGTGCTGTCCCCCAGCTCTGTAGCCTTACTTATTCATAGCTACTGTAAACAAGTCCTCTTACTGTGACTTCTGGGAACACGGGGGATTTCGGGGAACTTACTCTGGTGATTAATGATAAACGACAAAACTTTGTTTGTCACGAAGATGGTTAATTATACACAACATTTGGACGTACTGTCTTTTCCTATTGCGCTTTCCTAACTGTAACTAGGGATGGACCGACTACTGGCCTCGCTAAGACGGATTCATTTGCATGTAAATTTGCATTGTTTGGTATTCACTTTAAATAGTAGCGTTGGGCACAGCGCTCTGATGGATGTTTCAGTCGGCCTCTCACACACGTGCACAGAGAGATCAATAAGGAATCGGCAGTGTGATCTGGTCTCACAGTGCATTGACAGGACCCCTGATACGCTGATTGGAAACAATTAGCATCAGTGAGCAGCGCTAACATGGTTTGGACTGATGGTGATGAGTCGTGCCTGGCGTGTGTGTGTGTGTGTGTGTGTGTGGGTGGGTGAGTCATCATCAACCAGCCCAGGAGTCCCATCTCTCTCTCTCTCTAACACACAGACACACACACACACACACACACACACACACACACACAGGCCGCTTTGCCAAATCTTTTTGGCAAGCTGGTTGTGTTGAGTGGGTAAACAAGGATTCTTGGGGTTACTATGAACCAGTGAGTTCAGTAAACGTGAGCTGTGTCATCAGACAACAACACCACGGTACAAGCAGATCTACGTTGCCTGAAACAAGGTGCAATGATCGTGACAGTTTGAATGTGCCATGTAGTGCCAATCGTATGCAATTTTGCACACTTTTGCCATATCACCAGATGAAGAGAGGCGAGATGAGGTAATGATATAGCAGCCGCTCTTTGGTGTCTTTCATCGTTTTCACTTCAATGAATCACGTTATACAGTAGTTCATCGGGAAGGTAATTATAGAGGAGGTCATTTTTTTATTATTATTATTTTTTTTAATCTAAATTTTGATTTGCGATCATCCCAGAAATGTCCCGTGTCTCTGCTGAGATCTATAAGAACAGTTGCTGGCCAGTAGGGGTTTTGGTTTGGCTTGCTGGGTCCTTCAGGAGTGTAGTGAGCCATGACAAACACAAGTGTGTGTGTGTGTGTGTGTGTGTTGGTGCATGTGTGTGCCCTACACGACTTTGTCATAGTATGCCATAACATGCACAGTTACACACACACACACACACACACACACACACACACACATTCACACTGCTGTTGGTTTAAGTAAGAACACAGGGTTTAAGCCTTGTGTCTCAGTCCTGTAAACAACCCCAAATGATTTGACACTGACAGAATGGACCTCACAATACATCGTATTTTTCCACGTTGTAGTTGTGGTGGATCAAAGTAGTATTTCTTTTTACAATGTGTTCCTTAAGCCTAGGGGGCTGCTGAAGAAATCGCTGTGGTTTGGAATGGTAATGATCTTGTTCTAATAATGAGATTGATGCAGCACTTAGATGTAATTTAGAAGTATTTACGGGTAACATAACTCCTGTTTAACATGCATAATAGACTACAGTGTTTAATGTAGTATTTGTTACATTCTACTTTAATTGAGAGAGCCGGATAAATAATGTCTTGAATTTGTAACCGAATTGTTCTGCGGTTTGTAGTATTATCCCAGTTTGGATCACTGGTACTCTCTGGAGGTATTGTGTTTTTGCGCGTTTTAAAAATGTGAAATACAAGGCAGGTGAAACTAAAGGGACTAAGTCTAATAGAGTTTTGGTGTCTGGGTTAGTACGTTGATGGACTGGTGACCTGCTCAAGGTTGAAATACTGTTATCCATCTGGTGCATGATGGGATCAGACTCCTTTGAATGTGAATGATTTTTATTTAATGTGATGTGAATTCACAGACTAAGTGTACATTTTATGTTCTTGTTCATGTATGGATTCATCACACATACAGCAGGCGTGTCCCTGTGAACTGATTTAAGTTCTGCACACTGCAAAAACACCCCTGAGATGAGCCGTTTTCATGTAAACAAAAAGAGCTCCCCCTGCAGTGTGCAGTGTGGTCATGCATGTGTTGGCCATCCTAGCAATGAAACACTCAGGCATGTGTGTGTGTGTGTGTGTGAAGTTGAACCTTCCTTACTGGCACACAGTGTTTTTACCTATGCTGATATGGAGCCATGCTGAAATTTGCATGAGTGCAATTAGGAGCAGTCTACTTAAGACTGAATGATGGAGCTGTCAAAGATTATATGGCTCAGAAGTGCATTAGGCCTTTTTGAGATTTCCCAGCCTCTTATAGACTTGACATGAGACGCGTATTTGAGCCGTAATGGAGGCCTTCAAGGAACAGCAGAGCACAGAGGAGGATTTAAGGGCCTGTAAATGATGGGAGCTGAAATGTGTGGGTAGTTTGGGATAGAGGGGAGAGGGACTCATCAAGTCTGATTTCTGCCACGGTGCCGCTCTGTAACTGCATAATTACTTCAATATAGCAGCCTTGTTTTCCGGCTTGACGGTTAAATAAACATTGGAAACACAAAGAACATATTCCAAAATGATGTATATGTATTTTACATGATTTTGGAGTGTGATCCAGCGTTACAGTGGCTTTTTCTTCTTCCAAACAAGCTCCCTTCACATCCTGAGGGGCTCACATAAAACATGAATCCGCTGTATTAGGCAGATTATCTCATCTGCCATTCAAGATGCAAAGTCATCTCCTGTGCATGACAGTTGCACTGTCAGGTCGTCTCATTTTATTCCATATTATACAGCAGCCTACGATCTGTGACAGCGAGGGCGGGCCACAGACTCGGCACACACTCGCAGACTCAGACGGAATCATCTATTATTAAAATTGCCCATTTCTTTTTGCACAAGAAGCATTCTGCACATTGGCATTTGGCAATCACTTAAAAGGAAGATAGAGTAGAGCATGTTTGAACATTAAAAATGAATAGAACGTGAAGCTTAACTTCACATGAGTGTCATTAAGCAGTTAGCTATAGCACTCAATTACATTTACAGACTGTAGGTTTAACCTTGTCAGGCAATTTACCTGCAAAAGTAACCTGAAATTAGTCATTTCTTTCCACAATCACTTTAAAATGTTGTTGTTTTTTTAAAGATGAATTCATATTAAGTATAGAAACTAATGTACTGTCTCACTAAATCAATTTGAGTAGGTATCACTATACATGAAGGTGCTTATTATCAAGTTAAAGAAAAAATATTTATCTTTTTTACACATTGTATGAATATTACATAACATAAATCCTTGCATTGACCTAATGACAGAACTTAACAAGCCTCAGACAAACCCTGTAAGGCAAGGCACAAAAATAATGTAATGCCATGTGGTGTGAATCTCCACTGGACATCATATTTTAATGCAAAAACCCACCCAAAACACTCATGTTTATTCCTTGCAGTGGGGATGCAACATGGTGCCTAGCTGGGATGTCACAGTTTCCAGATTAACCTCTGCTGTCAGACATTATTTCCAGTGTCAAGCCGTCTCTATGTTCATAAAATAATTAATAAAAAATCAAAGTGCATAATGCTAACATGCTCCAATACAGCAGTGGCTAGTTCCTAATTTAGCCTTAAATGGGCTTCCCATGTGTGTCTCTTCATCCCCACCACACTAGCTGTTATTAACGTGACTTATTGGTCCGGGGGGTCACACCCTATGATTTCTGCATTGTTTTGACAGTAACCTCTTGCTGCCATTTGAGGCCACTAGTTTTCTGCTGCAGCTTTTTAATATTCTGGGTGTAGTAAAGAGATTGGTCTGGGATGTGTAGCTAATCTAAAGCACAAATACTGGAAACGAGGAGGATCTGGTCAACCTGTCTCTGTCTTCCATAAGGTGCCAGCGTTTAGTAAAAGCCAGTCTGAAACTCATCGCCTGACTGTGAAATTGAATAATAGTTTTCTCTGACTGAAACAGTTGCAGTGAGGGGGCAGATAGAGGGGTGGTCGTGCCGGGGAACCGTATGCAGAGCAGCCCTCCAGCATTAAGGCTGGTGTGTCCTTTTATTTTCTTCATCACGAGTGCCTGCTCTTCCTATATTTTTAGATGGGTTAATGGAGAGAGGGAAGAAGGGAGGAGGAAGTAAAGGAGACGACAGCAGAAGGAGAGGAAAATAAAGTCCTGTGCTCTGATAGCGTGACGTCGTGTCACACAGTGATGGGAGCTTTCTCTTCATATGCTTCTGTCTCCAGATTATGTGCCAGCCAGAATGCAACTACAAGTGAGCTCTGAGCAGATCCCAGGTCAGTGCAGCCCCGAGGGAGGTGGCATGCGTGTTTGGCATAGTTCCTTCTTCTTAGTGTTGTAGAACACTAAGAGGAACCGTTACCATGGGACATTGTTAAGCAGCTCATTTTAATTAGTTTATCAGTTCACAGATTTGTTCAGTTTTTAAGTATTTTTTTGGCTGGATGCCTAAATGAATGTAAAGCAGATTTGTGTGGTGCTGCGTTGTAACGTAAACCCGATGAGACTCCTTAGCTCTCCTAACCCTGAGGCCAGCAGGTCCTGTTGTGTCTCCTACTTTAATATACCTTCCCATTTGTACCAAACACTCTTAGTTATGATATAATTAAGTTTAGTAATAAAGATTCAGGTTAGAACGATTAATTCAGATAATAACACATAAAATAAAAGATGGATTTCATTTTAGATGGAAATAAAAACAGGTGATGTTCATCAAGGACACAACATCATAATGATGTTTGTTTTTCTGGCTTGCATTTTTTTTTCATTTTCTCAAAGTAAGTTGAGAGTTCATCATCATGGGAACTTTTGCAGCACCTCCACTCTGGAAGCAGGAACAGGTCACATGAGGCATGCCAGGATGCCTTAACCACAGTTATTACCATTGTTTTAATGATCATAGTTCATTCCTTTAATTCACTTTCACCATAGATATTACTTGCTTGACTTTTAACACAAAAGCTGTCAGATTTGAAAAGTCATTATGATCTTTTCAACAAACCATCGCAACCTGTCTTTTTTTTTTATTATTTTACTCACCACATCTGCATTACATCAGTTTAGGTTTGATACTTAGATCATCCATAAACCTTAGCCAACAATCATCCTAATAGGCTTTTAATAAAACTGTATGTACCTGGGTTTCCTGATGCAGAAAGCCTGATCCTGATAATGAACATTTCTCGCTGCTCGGTTGTCATGCATCACCTGTTGTCACAGGAAACACTTGACAAGTAGTGGGCGTAGTATAACTGTGGCCAACTGAGCCCCGAACAACAATTTTATGGTCTGTGGTCGAATCACTTTGATCTTTGTCCCGGCGTTTCCTAGCAACCAGGTATTTTCAATACAACTGATTTCAGTGCAGTGCAGGTCTGCTCATCCCTGAACCACCAGAGAACATTTGCAATTGGCAGACGTGGAGGGAGGCAGGGGCGGGTGAGAAGGACGGAGGGAGGTTCATGAAGCAGCAGAGAGGAAGGAGAGCGGGGGAGAGGAGAGAGTGTTCCTGGACCACGTTACTTAAATGTCAGTTGCTCTGGATTGAGATTCTCGCCACTGTGACATTTCAACTTGTGTTAAAGGGAGGGAAAGAGAGCGTAAAGCCGCCCCGTCATATCTAAAGGAATCCAGGTATCAAGATCGGCATCGAACGCGAATGATGCAGAGAAGGCACTCGGCAAGCATCATGGGACGTCATCAGGACAACACACACCCTCCTAAACAGGTTCAGTATTGGTTTGACTGGAGTCTCTCCCTGTCAGTGTGGGTGTGTGTGCTGCATGTGTGTGTGTGTGTGTGTGTGTGTGTGCAGGAAGAGGAAAGACATTTAATCAGTCATGATGAGATGGTCTAAATAGGACAACTTGAAGCAACGTCTAAATTAAGCTTCTTGAGTTTTGTAGGTCAGTTCCGCTTGTGAGACTCTGGTGTTGGTGAGCAGGAGGGCGACGCCACAGAGACTCCTGTCACTCGGATGGGTGCTGTTTGTTGAACGCCGTGTTCTACGAGGCCGGGACGTGTTATAGATCTGTGTTATCTCGCCACCAACCCGTCGGGGGGTAACGTGCATAGTTTCATTATCTTCAACTCAAACTTGAAGAACAGCCGCGTCGATACCTATCGATCTCGCGTTAGCGCCGCCCTTGAACAATGTGAATATACGAGACGGGAAGATTCATTGCAAAACGACGAAGGGATGGTAGCGTCTGCTGTTCACACATGTCGACCGGCTCAGACAAAACGCATCTCCATCAAAAACGTACTTTCACGACATCATTGTTATCAAATCAATACAGCTGTTAATGATTAATAGCCCAGCAACTGTGAGCCGCTTTTGCTCTGCGGCCCTCCAACTCTGCAATCGTCCTCCTGTATCCGGAACATGAACTTGGCCCCTGGCTCGCTCTGTTGGCTCCTACTCCATCGCCATTCATTCTTAAAGCACGGGGAGGTGTGAAGGCTTTCTACAAATGTACCTTTTTTCTGTACTGCTGGTGTAGTAGTACAGAAACAATGGGCAGCTCCCGCTGTAGCGCTGTATTTACAGTTGTTACATTAGACCGTGGAGGAGCTCAGCTGGCCTGAGTGAGCTGTTCTCTTTCCGCTTGACTGGCCATGGCCTGCCTGTGGACTCAGCTCCTGTCTCCCTCTCTCTCTCTCTCTGCCTATCACTCTCTTCCTCTGTCTCTCTCTGTCACTCTCTATCGCTCTCTCTCTGCTCTCACCATCTGCCTTTATGCCTGATCTGCCTACATATCTCCTAACTGTCTCTCACGAGGGCTGGGGGATGGGGAGCCGAATATAAGGAATAGCAGATATGAGAAGAAGGAAGCTGGGAAATAGGAAACTGGAGGGGAAATAATTACAAGAGGGGGAGAGCGAGAGAAAGGGGGCGATAGTGTTTCAAAAGGGAGTAGTCCCATAGTGTGTGCGGTAAAGGCATGATGACTGGAATCTTTAAACAGCATTTTAAATGCATGGGCAGTCTTTGCCCTGGTTTGCTCTTGTGCGTGTGCTGATTCCCCTTGTTTTAGTTTCTTAAACTAGGTTGCCTTTTAACGATCAAATATTGAGGTCATTTAAAAGAGTAAAACAATATTATGATGGGGATTTTCGGATGGTGAAGGATTATTTTTCACTGCTACTTTTTTTTTACTTTTTCTTGAATGTAATTTAATTTAGTTAAATAATCCAGCAATAACTGTTATAAAGCCAATCTGGCAGATGCTATCACACATGTGTGTATATAAATGAAATGTCTTTGTGTTCCTCTGCCTCTGTAAAGCATTGTAATTGCCTTGTGTTTATTGTGCTTGAACAGTGCTATACAAATAAACTTGCCTTTTAACATTGATGATGTGGCTTTGACTAGTGATCCATATCAGCAGTTCTATTCTTAGGAGCTTGTCGTACGCGGATCCTCGTTACTTATCGTTCATCATCGTTCACAGACCAGTGTTACATATTGTCTCCTGTTACAATGCACTGCATTTGTTGTGGGATTATGACCCATTTTTCTGATGTACTCTATAACTCTGTAAGCCTGACAGAGTCCCAAGGGGCAATTCTGGTACATGGATGCCTGTGTATGTGTTTATGCACTCATCTGCGTGTGTGTGTGTGCCCACTGTTGATTTACTCATTGACCATCGCTCCGCCTGCTGCCTCCTGTGGGCCCTTATGCTGGGAGGAATCGATAACCTTCTCCCTCGCCTTGCCTCTCCACTGTGAGTCTACCAGAATGGTGCTCTGTGGCGCTCCATCAGCTCAAATGCTTATGCACTGAACGAGCTTGCGGATGGACACATACTTATTTTTTTTTTAAATGCTCAAATATCAGAAATCAAACAGAGAAAAGTGTCATAAAACAGCTTGCAACACACACACACACACACAGACACACACACACACGTGAGCTAGAGGGAGAGCGTCTCCCTCTATCTCACTCTCTCCATGACATTAGCTGAACAGAGACCATTACTGCCAGGTAATGGGTGAATGTCACAATAGCAGGATGTCATAAAGCTCTGGAGTGGTCTAATGGGTTTTGTTCAGGTTGAGGTGACACACGCACACACACACAGAGACACGCGCTCTTCCAGGAAACTATCTTACCGGGTGCTCCATGCATTTACTCATCACATCGCAGCCCCGAGCTCTGACATATTTTAAGAGCTAATGCAATCTGTTTAAGGAAGCAATTTATGAGAATCATCTGTCATCGTATCTTTGTTTGAATACAGAGTTGCCCCACGCACACCTTTTTCTACATGAGGTTAAGCTCCACCAGAGACATCAACACTCCCAGGCTCAGGAGATGAGAAACTTGTGAATGAAATCACAACTAAAGTGAAGAAGTTGGGCGCCGATACAAGCAGAGTGGTAGAAGCAGAGGTTGCTGCCAGTCGCCCAACCTTCAGCCTCGGGAGGCAGGCAGATGGGAGGGTGAGGGCTTATGGATGGAGTGATCGCGTGAGCTGTGTTGGCACAGTGAGGGAGAGGAAGGATGCAGGAGTGGAAGACGAGAAAACCCCAGAGGCAGTTTGAATGTCGTTATTAATCCACCCTAGCGATCCGTGATTGTTCCATTAGCTTTACTATTATTTCTGGACCTTTTTCTTTATTTACAGCATTTCATTTTTGGTTATTTTCCTCAAGGTGTCGAGTAGTGACAGATGTATTAATATTATAAAAATACATTCATGTTGTCAGCTCAACACAGATCTTAATGTTGTCCTCAAAATAAGCGTCTTTATGGCTTGAACACATCCTGGTTGTTAGGTAGGTCTGGGAATGGAACCAACTGAAATGGGTAGTTATCAATTGGAACCAATATTTATTTTATCAGCACTAGGATCGTCAAGTACGCAGCATCCGCCCCCTAGTGTTTGTCTGAAGACATGCGTTTCCAGTCACTAAGCTGAGGTTCAGTGTTTTATGTTTTAAGATTTAGAATGTGATTCAAACTTTGGCTTCCTGGTCCGATTTAAGATTATTTTAAAGATACACAAGGATTTTATGGTGGAAACTAGAAGTGTCAGTATCACAGGCATGAGTGGGAGCAATTCAACAAAAATATCTGAGATCAGAAAAAAGAGGAACTGTATGATCTGCCTCGAGTTTGACAGTATTGTTTTATAACCCGGTTCATCCAGAGTTCAGTGGGGAGCCAGCTGACTCTCCCAGAGTTCACTCACCTCAAACTCTCCCTGCAGTGTGCTGTCGTGTTGCCTCCGCCTCGTCTATGGAAACCAAGATGTCTTTTTCTTTATTTTTTCCCTCCCATTCCACAGACATGTGTAAATCAATTTATATTTTGGTAGTCAACCAAGTATTTCTGCTGTATCCAATCTATCAGTTGTTCGAGTTGTGTGAAAAATCAGCTAAAGTTAACGAAAACAAGTTGTAATGAGTTGGACGTCTCGTCTTTAGTTAATATTGAGCTAAATCTCCAGCTTCATGGTAAATTACACATCTGTCCATAAACTAAGTAATAAAATAATACTCCCTTCATTATTATGATTTTAACTTTTGATTTTTTTTTTAGATTATAATTAACACATTTTCATTTTCCATGATTCTATAATTTGTGAGGTTCATCCTAAGTCAGCGGTATCAACTCCTTATTTTTCATCTGCCAATTGCGTCTTTAGCTTTCTCCGCATTCATATGGATTGACTTTGCTAATTACAAATGCAAAAATGTTGCAAATGTGTGCACTTACACATACACATATCTGTGTGTGTGTGTGTGTGTTTGTGCGTTTCAGAGAGTGTGGACATTGATTATAAGCTAAAGAGGAGCTGATTAGCACATGTTGACATTCATGGTGGAATCCATTACTGAAACCTAACATGGTTGACCTTTTGACATAGATGAGCCTTTGGGCTTATCAATCAATATGATGAGTCAGTGACAGCTAAATAAAGGCAGGAGGGGGGCAGTGGGGTGTGTATTCTTGATAGTAATATTGGATGTGTATTATGTATCACATTTTAAGACTAACCTGACCAAGCAACAGATCGTTAGTTTCTTCTGGGATTGTAAAATGTTTTATTTAGTAGAAAACCAGATGCTCACACACAAACACAGTAGGTGTGTCGTCTCCAGTACGCACTCAAACTCTTTCTCCGTCAGGTATACAGATGAAGAAGCTGTGTGCGTCAGTGCAGCATGACGTTCGTTCAGAGCATCATCGCTTCATTACATCAGAAAAGATGAACAAAGAGCGATTATCTCATTCTCTGTCTCTCCCCCTCCTCTCTCCTCCAGTCTTCGGGCACCAGCGTGGTCGTGGACATCGCCGTGATGGGTGAGGCCCACGGTCTGATCTCAGACCTGCTGGCGGACCCCTCGCTGCCCCCGAACACCTGCAGCTCTCTGAAGGCTGTCAGCAACCTGCTCAGCACCCAGATCAGCCTGCAGCCGCTCCACCGGCCTCGCATCCTCGCAGACACACACACCTGCTCTGATTCTGAGGAGGGGACGGAAAAAACCGAGAGGCTGGCCATTCCAAAGGTAAACGATTGTCTGGCTTAGAAATGTGTTTTCATTCTTTTTGTCTTTGGTTCGGTGTTTTGGTAACGTCCGATGATGAATGAATGAACCTCAACTTCAAAGATCTAAATTGGAAGTTCACTCACTAGAAAGCATTGATTGTCCTCCCAGGATGACTAATTGAAGAAGTATAGTTATTCTGCTCAATCACATCTATTGTCCCACAGATAAGAAAATCAACAACTGAGTCATCTGTGCCAGTGGTTCCCAACTCGAGGGTCGGGACCCACAAATGATCCCCCCAAAAAATCCAACTCTAAATCAGACGAGTCACAAGATGAGAAAGAAACAAGACATTATTTTTTGCTTTTATTCTTCTTTTTTATTCCTAATACGCTTCCAACTCCCCAGGCCTCTGGTTGAACTGCTAACAACACTTAGACCATCGCCTGCTGAGTGGGCCACAATTAATTATCACTTCATATAAGGGTTTCCCACAGATTTAGACTTGCACTCCTGTCACTTTAAAAATCATGCAGCAGAAGAAGATATCTTTTTTTTACACACCTTCTCCTTCCTGGTGCCTACATCACCCATAATGCTGTTCTGTCAGAAATGCATGTGTGTTATGCTTACAGAAGTCTAGTACTCTCGTTTCTCTTTAACTCTGCACCCCAGAGTCGTCTTCATGTAGGCTGCAGTACATGTCAACACACACACACACACACACACACTCACGTGCATATGTCCAGGTGTACCGCTGGCGTAGTGTAACGTAGCTAACAATGACGCACGGTGTTCCAGAAGGCTTATTTAATGTTTTACAAGGCCGGTGATTCAAAATGTCTGCGTGCACTTAAGGCGGCAAGGAAACGAAATAAAGCGTGTGATGCAATGCAGGATCGCCTACCAGGAAAGTGACAAGCAGCTTTAACACTGCCTGAGTGCACTCGATGCTCGACCCATGTAGGGAAACTCAATGAGATGCTGTTTCATTGGAGCTCTACGGGGATTTGTGAGTCTGCATGAAGCAATAGTTAAAGTTGGTGATTCAGCTCACTTGTGCTGCCCCGCTGTATAGCTCTGGTCTGAGGACGGAAATAGCCGTTATGTAAGGGTAGTAATAAGAAATGTTGATGACTGAGGCCATTTGTTTCTCTGCTTTTGACTCGGCTGAAACACTGTTTCGTTTCTTGTTAAATCTTGGGATCCATTGGCCTTCGCCTGGTTTAACTCCAGCGCTTCTCACCATATGTCAAGTTTACGGCAGCTCCCAGAGGTTGAATGTCACATTTGTCTTTTATAATACTTCATATCACAGCCACGCATTTTCCAAAGCATACCGCGGTGGTTGATATTTATTTCACTGTTATGTAAAATAACCAAGATGACAGTCAGCCATCCATCACAGCCAAACATCATGTTTCCTCATATTATTGTCAGCTATATTATTGCATAATAACTCAGTGCAGATGTTTCAGATCGGCGCTAAAAGCTGCGTCGCCCCACAATAATTGAATCCACAACAGCAAGAGCAGGCGTGTGACTGATTACCGCCAAATGCCTGTTCGCTCTCTTTTCCTCTGTCCTTTCTTCACACATTATGAGATGCCTTTGATAAGCTTTCCTTCACTGCAGGAGGGAGGAATACCACAGAGCACCACGAGGTCTGTGTGTGTGTGTGTGTGTGTGTGTGTGTGGTGTGTGTGTGTGTGAGTGTGTGTTTCCCTAAGAAGTGAACAGACAAAGAGGGATGGGCATGATTTCTTCAGTACTAGAAGTTTGATCATCTGCTGCCCTCTATTGTCCAGAATGTGTGTGTGTGTGTGTGTGTGTGTGTGTGTCAGAAAGAGAGAGAATGTGTTAAGCTGATGGCTTTACAACATTTACAACACTGGATATATTGACTCCGCAGGGGAACTAGATCTTATTCTGTCTCTCATATGCTTTATAAAAACAGGAGCGGTCTGGAAGTACAATATGGCATCCTTCCAGTTTGATGTCTGTTTTTTGATGGAGGAGGCACAACAGCTGCTCTGTGGGACAATATAGCTGTCTTTGTTAAATAAAACATGTCCCTGAAATGTCACTTTAACTACTAAATGGAGCCATATTTACTGGTCCTGATACTGAGACTCTGTTGTGTCTCTCACAGCAGAGGTGAATCACTAAATATAAGCAGAATGAAGTCACATTTACAATATTTGCTTTATGCATATAAATACGATGAAACCACCACTGCTATGAAAACATTGACAACATTGTGATATTTGTGAATTATGTGGAGGATAATGTATGTATGAAGAAATGGAGCAAGTAAGGAATTTGACCTGTTAATGCAAAGTTCACTCGATTATTTCCCATCCCAGGCTCCAGGGGGCGTCACATATTAAAGTGTTTAGATAATACATGTAGATAATATGTGAAGAGTGTGTGTGTTATTGTTTCCATGTATCATAACATACAGTATATACTCGTCATACAAACAGACAAGGTCATATCTTTGTAGTTACTAACGATGCACTACTAGTGGCTTTAATCCTAAAACACGTTGTTTGTTTATGCAGCGCCTAAGAAGAAGTCTTCCTCCTGGACTGCTGAGGAGAATCTCATCAACTTGGACTACAACCACCTCAGCTACGGGGCTGCCGACCTTAGAGCCGGGCCCTGTACGCCGAGACCGCTCAGCGAGCATCAAACACACCACAGAAGGGTAATTCTCACTTACTCGCTCACTACTCACTACAATCACAGGATTACAGTAACACAGATGACTTTCTTCCACTAAATCAGTGAATCGTGGACCAACTCTGTGATGATGACCATCTCAAAGAGTCGCTCCATGTCTGCCTCCTACGCTGCCTCTGGCACCTCCAACCACGTCTACAGCAAACCACTGGGAAGACCAGTGTGTGTGTGTGTGTGTGTGTGTGTGTGTGTGTAGATACAGACAGATAAATACCAGTATAAAAAGCACAATGACGTAAACATCAGAGTCATTCTCGCTCTCTTTTCCAGGTTTCCCCCCCTCCAACGTGTCACCTCTGGGCTCTCCGTGCCCGTCTCCTCCCATCCAGGGCACACCCGTCTCCAGCCCAACCATCAAGACGTGTTTAGTGCAGCTTCCTGAGCCGATTGGCTCCCTGACAGAGCGGCCCCCCAGCTCTGTGGCCCCCAAGAGCCACCACAGAGCCTTAACTCACAGTCAGAGCGCCCCGAGCTCCACCACCCCTCACTGGCGGCCTCCATCACTCTGTGGCAGGTAACGTACACGCTGACAGGTTCATCTGGGAGAAAATGAGGGAAATGAGTCATGGTTGTACGCTGGGAGGACAGGCGGCTGTTTCCTTTATCGAATGAGAGAGAGTGATGATGATGTGACGAGCATGTATCCTCTGAATGTGTTGGTGCTCCTCTCCTTCCATCAGCTGTGGCAGACCGTTCAACAGTCGACTAACCCATGCGGTAGAATCTGTGGACAAAGGGGACAGGATACCCCATCCAGGTAAACATGAGAGTCCAGGCTAACCGTCGCCGTGGTTACATTAAATCGCATGTCTAACGTGTGCCACGTCTGTCCCAGATGAGCGCGCCGTAACTTCCTCGGACTACGACAGCACCTACGACAGCACCTATGAGACCAACCACAGTGACAGCAGCGACTTTGCACAGAATGAAGAGGAGGCGGAGGGAGGCAAGAAGATGCCGGAAGCAAGGGAAGGGTGCAGAGAGTATCTGGCAGAGGGCATCGTGCTCCACCCGCTCCTGCCATCACCTGAGGTAGCCAATCAGAGAGGCTTGGTAGCAGGGAAGAAAGCCTTTTTTTATTCTTTTAAATGCTTTTAATCTACCTAACTGTTATCAGTTAGATATGCCGCTCATTTAACAGAATATATTTTTAAAAATGCTTTTCCAAAATGCCAGAAACCAAGTGGTGGTGCAGTCTGATAACATGTATCCACAGAATAAATGGTGAAATGACCGAAGCCTGTTGTTAAGCTTCAAAGAGTGGTGAATGAGAAGTTATTTTACTGTGCTTGCAAGTATCTTTCTGACCACTGTACCTCCTGCCTTCACCTAACAGGACAAGCCGATCTCGGACGCGGAGCCTTTGGTGTCCCCAGCGCTGGAGCCTCTGATGAGTCAACTCAACAACTGGAACTTTCCCATTTTCAGTCTGATGGAGACGACCCAAGGCAAGACCGGCTGCATCCTCAGTCAGGTAAACCACTCATTAGTGAGGAAATGTTGAAACCCGCGTGACATTTGTTTAAGATGGAAATTTTGATTTTAGATGTTTTTATTGATTGATTTTATTGATGATAAGCAGCTTAATGTGACATTAGCAACAACAACACCACAACATAAATCAGTGATACATGCAGTGTTGTTTGTGAATACTAGAGCTTTCTATCACTTAAAGTCTATCCATTTGAAGCTCTAAAAGATGAGGTCTGACGGTTTTCCCCATGTTATATCGCAGGTTTCCTATAAGCTCTTCGAGGACACAGGTCTATTTGAGACCTTCAGGATTCCTGTACAAGAGTTCATGAACTACTTCCATGCTTTGGAGAACGGATACAGGGTCATCCCTTGTGAGTAGCAGATTATTGAAGTGAATTATTGATATCAAGCATTACCGTTCTCTGACACAAGGGGGATGCATTGCATTGTCATAGTAATAAAACACCAGGCCTCCTTTCTGCTTGGGTGATTCATGTAGTACTCTTATTGTTCACAGTTGGCAAGTTTCCTGATATCAGTTCATATCTTTTCAAATTGAAGCGAAAGACATACACAATAAAAAAAAAAAAAAATAATAATAATAACTTTGAAATAAGTATAAAAGAAAAATCTTTCAATAAAACAATTGCTTGGTAATGTTATATGTAATGTGATATTTAGGCATTTCAAGATGAAAGAGATCTTGAAACAAGAAGAGAATGTTTTTTTTATCAAGTGTTATGACATATTTTGACTCTTAAAATGTTTTTACTTTTGTAACTTTTGTGTCTGGATCGCAGACATTACGCAGAAGGAAACAGCCCTATTTTCCTGTTTTTTTCCTGTTTTTTCCCCTGTCATTTACATGTATTGCCTGTATTGCCCCAGTGGTGCATGCCCAATAACATGGGGCTATTTTGTGTTCTCTCATTTGTGCATGTGTCAACATGGAATTTTACCATTTAATAGATTAATGTTAGAAGGTTCTTACTTAAGCAATGTTAGTCCTCCTCCAAAGTGAACTTTAGTTATTGTTGTTTTTTCCTGTTTAATAACTCCAGCTGGGATCATCACAGTGGTCTTACTGCCCTCCACTGGCGTGAATTAGCATTTTATTTTACCGTCCCCAGATCACAACCGGATCCATGCCACTGACGTCCTCCATGCTGTCTGGTACCTCACCACCCAGCCTGTGCCAGGCCTGCCCACCCTGCTGACTGAGAATGGCATACACACTGGTGAGAGTGTTAAACACATGGAGATGTTCCTTAGTTCATTATTAGTTTATAAAATATATTTAAAAACAAGAATAAAAAAAAAAGAGTCAAGATGCTCTGTTCCATATTTAGCTACTCGCTCATTTCCATGCCTACACCCTTACCCACATATTCTAGGCAATTTAAATCTCTCCTTTTGTTTCTAAGCTCAGACTTAAGCGGCCTCCTTCTGATTGGCCGGAGTGATATAAAGGATGTGTTGTCGATCACTGTTCTCTGTCATTGTCAAACAAATCCACCCTGTGGCTCAGGGATTAAGATGTCAACTATGAATCACAACATCCCTGATTCATATCGAGCCAGCGACGTGCTGCATGTTTGTGTTCATTTACATCATAGGTTTAGTGTGATGGCATAGCCCCTGGTCATATAACTCCCACCTTCACATGTCTACACTGTAGTTATTTTACTGTGGTGTTACACCACCTACAGAGGAAAGAGCACCACCAATGACTGGTGCATGAGCTGTGTTTCTTTTTGACTGCAGACTCAGAGAATGGCATTATACCTGGAGCCACAGGCTTCCTGGCATCCAAGATGAACTCTGTGCTGGAGGATGGCTATGGCTCCCTGGCCGGCCTGATCCCTGGCCTGGAGCTTATGGCCCTGTATGTAGCTGCCGCCATGCACGACTATGACCATCCTGGAAGAACCAACGCCTTTCTAGTAGCTACTAGTGCACCACAGGTATGTGAAACTTATGTGTGCAGCAGCATGAAGCGTAAATATGATGAGAAGAAGAGGAAAGACAGCTGCTATGAGCTGAAATATTTTTTGTATTTATATGCACAAAGTATTTATATTCCTCCATCTTGAAACCAAAAGACCAAATAAGCCACGACAAGAAAGCAATTCACAACCAACGCCAATGGCGTTTCCCCCGGTGAAACACGTAGCCGCTTAATTCTTCTGAATGTCCGTTTCACCTGCTCCTCTTCATCTTGCTGTAGGCTCTTCTGTACAACGATCGCTCAGTCTTGGAAAATCACCACGCAGCTTCAGCGTGGAACCTCTTCATGTCTCGACCCGAGTTCAACTTCCTGGCTAACCTCGAACACGTGGAGTTCAAGCGCTTCCGCTTCTTAGTCATCGAAGCCATCCTGGCCACTGACCTCAAAAAGCATTTTGACTTCCTTGCAGAGTTTAATGCGAAGGTAATCCTGTTCCTATAATAAAAACAGTCTTTTCTCCCAGACTGTCCTCAACTTACACTGACAGGCAATCAGTAGGGAATCCTTTCCATTCTACAGCTGTGTTTTTTCATTTTCACACAAAGCTCTCTGTGCACATCTCCCCAGGTGGGGGATGAAGGCGTATCCGGTATCGATTGGACCAATGAAAACGACCGATTGTTGGTGTGCCAGATGTGCATCAAGCTGGCTGATGTCAACGGGCCGCTGAAGTCCAAGGAGCTGCACCTGCAGTGGACGGAGGGGATCGTCAACGAGTTCTACGAACAAGTAAACTCTCACATTTACATTAGCGTTTAGACTGACTTGCATGCAGCATTCTCTCGAGAGATGTTTGCTTGTAATGTAAGCACATCCAGCTCCGAACAGTGAAAGTGGGTCTCAAGATGTGCAAGGACATATTTTTCTCCCACTTATTTTTCTCTATCAATAAGGAGTAGTAGGCTATCACGGTATAGGAGTGTCGTGGCTGATAAAAGCGCTTCATCTGGATTATTGGGGTGTGATTCATTCTGAGTAAACATGCTTGTAAGGGTAAAGATGTAATTCTAATGTTCTAGTGCTCCCAAGAGGCGATTCATCTTTTTGCCTACTTCCTCCACAGCCACATCAGGGTCAACTCCATAGCAGAACCTCTGCATATGACAGCGGTTTCCATGCTTGCTCAGGGACCCTTCAGCAAGTGCTTCATGTGTACAAATGGATCTTCCCTCTGTACAGAAATAGAATTGTCAAAAGACTTGCCTACTAGATGATGAATTTGTCAGAGACCACTGTAGACGGATGCCTGGCAACAAATCCTGCTCTTAACTGACCAGGCCTCCGATTGGTTGGTTTAGTTGGTGCCGAGCAGGTCGATGGAGATAAAATCTGACGAGCCAGAGAGATATGATCACTAACCTTGCCACGACATGCTAGTAGAATAGAACTAATTTGATGCTTTTGAGGAATAATTGTAGCTACTCTATGTGGCGCATTAATGAAGGCAATTTATTCTCTCTGGTATCCAAAATATGATTTGAAAATTCTTCAAAAGACAAATTTAACATGTGTATTTGTGCAGAGATGTAACAAAAGTTAGTTATCATAAGGTTTAGTCAAACTGGTGTATGAAGGATATTTGAACATTTAGTGTAGCAGCTAGAAACGGTAATCATAGCTGCACGGATTACTGAGAAATAACCCGTCCTCCCTCAGATCTGAAGCTTATCATTCTCCTCTCCAATCTCTGTTCAATTCTCATAAGGGTGTGGGGCGGGGTGAAGTGAGGGGGAGCGAGGCGGTGCGTACGTTTTAATGACCTAAATGAGTCATCCTTGACGGCACTCATTCAGTCACACAGAGGAGGATCACAGGGATTGGAGCAGAAACCCCCCCGCTATACATATACACACACACACCTATCAAATAAACCATGCGTGCGGCGTATTGATGCCATCCAGGTTTCAGGTTGCCATAGCGATGGGAGCCCTTGCCCCTCTGTCCTCTTTCTGAATCATGTTAAAAGCCCTGACGTCACAAAGCGAACACTACAGCTCAATACATGACCATCACAATATATAGGAAAATACAACAGAAAATATAGAAATGTACTTTCTAATGCGTACAATGCATTTTGCAGGTGGGTTTTTAAGGTCACTGTAGATATATGGCCTCAGTTTGTATGGAGATAAAACAGTGTCACCAGGAACGCAGTAAGCAGAATAAATCCATAATATGATAATATAAATATAAATAACATAATAAAATATGCCACGGATGAGGAAGGAACAGCGTGGCTCCACTTTGTCTTTATCCCGCCTCAATTTACCGTTGACACATGTCATATTTAATGCCTCCTTCAACAAATACAAGTACAAACATGTGATATATTACAGGGACACAGACTTGGTTGTTGAACCATATCGACGCACGTTTTCTGGTCAAAGATAGTTAGTCAGAATATTTACATCAGTATTCATCAGTGTTAATCTTGTGAGTCTTATTTATGTGTTTGATTCCTACACATCAGCCATCATTTGGATTGATGTTTTTCAGTTTGGAGTCTTCTGACCTACTTTCAGGAGACTGAGCCCAGAATAAATGCATCTGGGTATTTCTCTGTTTGCCAGTGGAGCTGTACAGCTGAAACATATGTAGTCAAACGACTTGAGGGATGTAGAGTTTACCTACAATACATGCACAAGCCTAAGAAAGTATTCAAATATTTAAAAAGTATATCAATATATTTGGTTAAACCATATTTGATAACCGATGGAGGCCGGACCAAAGATTGTCAATACACTTTTTGAATTAATTTAGTTACAGATTACAGATAATCATGCTTTATGGTCTATTTTTCTAAACGCCACTTTGAATATTTATTTCTATTTACTATTTTTGTATGATTTTTAATGCATTTGCTATCTCTACTTTATTCTCTATTATCTCCCTTATTTATTTTAAGAAGTTCAGCAAACAATCTGGGGCAGTGGAAAAAAGTGATCTCTCTGTTCATCATTAAAAAAAAATGTGTGTGTAATTGTCTATATCTGACCATATCTTTGCATCTCACATATTTCCCACGTTTGTACCCTTCTAGGGTGACGAAGAAGCGAACCTGGGCCTTCCCATCAGCCCCTTCATGGACCGCTCCGCTCCACAGCTCGCTAAACTACAGGAGTCGTTCATCACTCACATAGTGGGACCTCTGTGCTCCTCCTACGACTCCGCCGCTCTCATGCCGGGACGCTGGGTGGACCCACCTGAGGGAGACACTGAGCCAGAAGAGGCGAAGGAGGGACTAGATATACCGGAGGAAGAGGAGGACACGGCGGACGACGACGCATCAATAAGTTCTGACACCTCCCGTATGTCCATCTCTTATTAATTCATGTTGCAGGAAATATCTCACTGTTACAATCATCCTTTAATAGAAATAGTTTGAGTTCCATTCATTTAAAGGCAGCTACTGTGATCCTCGGAAAGAATGCCAACATATCAAGTGGCTCATTGGAATAAACAGTTATTTGCTTTCTTCCTGAGATTCAGATGGACGGATTGATATGACTCATATCTGTCTAAGCTAATATGAAGCTCAAATCAGAGTGTATCAGTCCTGTCATCTAACTCTCGGCAAGAAACGCCAGGTCACGGGTCCCTTTCCCCGGGACTTTGTCTAAACTGCTGATTTGTGTCTGACAGAGCAACGAGAAACCAAAAAGGTGAGCCGGAGGAAAGTGTTTTGCCAGATAACGCAGCACATTCTGGAAAACCATGAAATGTGGAAAGCAGTCATCGCTGCAGAAGCCCAGGAGGAGGCTCAGAAAGGGGACGCGAGTGGCATCGGCAGCCCCAACGATCCAATCACAGCCATTCACGAGGAAGAGGAGGAGCAGGCAAGCAAAGAGGACGAGTCAATCGACGGCCTCGATGAAAGGGAAGAGGTGCCGGCTATAGAGGAGGACGAAATCCTTCCGCAATCAGAGACTTCAGGGGAAAACGAGGAGGAGCCAGAGTGATATCATGAACTCTGACCTCCTCTTAAAGTTTTGAACGTTGTCTAAAAGTGTTTGTTTCTTTTCCTAACTAAACTCTTGATATGGTAGCCAGCACATCACTTTCGACACAACACTGTAGAAGATGTTTTGGGTAATACGTGCCTAACAAAAAACTGGGTTTGAGGATAGGGAGGATGCATGCCCAGTTCCAAAAGATGAAGCAACTGAGGAGTATAGGAGGAGAACCTGAAAAAGAGAATGATTGAGACTGTGCTTGTTTCTGCTGTAGTGTTTGTTTTAGTCTGGGGCTGCTGCCCTGCCCTCACCCAGGCTACCCATCCTGCACTATGGGCCAGATACACTGATTCACAAATGCACTCCACCAGTGAGGAATACATTGTCACGCAAGCCCACCCCCCCAGCCACCCCCCCATCCTTCTTGTCGCTCCTGTGCTATCAGCACACTGTGGAGCCACCCAGCTACAAGTCCCTTCTCCTGGAAGACAATGGGATGAAAGCCAGGGAAAAAGCTGTTTCCACTGAGGCTCAGCTGTGTGGATTTCAGAGGGAGACAGAAAAAAAAGGCCAGTTCTAGTACATTGTGTATACATATGTACACACACACACACACACACACACACAAACATACACACAAACAATGCTATTGAAACATATTTCATACTAAGAACAGATAGGAAGTTTAACAAAGAACCCTGTTGCTTTAAAAGCTTTATTCTCGCTCAAGGAAAAAACACACAAAAACAGGTTTTTGTTCATGTCAAACAATGTTCGTCCACATGTTTTCTCCTGTCTTTTGTTACTCAAAGGTCAGTCCAGCACACCAACATGTTTCCAGGCCACAAAACTCAGGAAGGCAGAAACCCGTAGAGAAAAAGAAACACAGAAAAAGGACTTGCAGTTCTTCCTTGTCCTTTTACTTGCTACTATTTCGATATTGTCTTCTTTCTCGTGATGCTATTGACTTAATTATTCATTTACGAGGTCCACCGAGGCATGTGGTTCCCCTTTGTGATTCACAAAGGAACCACAAGGGAAACAATGTTATTAATACCATCATACTGTTGATCACAATTCTATTTGATTTCTCTCGGTGTCAGCTTCCCATAGGCGACCTATGCCACAACACAGCGGATCAAACTGTTAACCACATTAAAGCTTACTTACATGACACTAAACTAGCTAATTAGGTAATCTGTTTTGTTCAAAACATATAAGTTGAATCCACATTTTATGCCACTTCCCAACTTCTTTACAGTTATGTACTCACTAATGACAAGAATTTGCAATATAATTTATTGCCTGGTATGTAGGCCAAAATGTTAAGTAATCCAGTAAGCCATAGTGGCCCAGACCAGAGCTGAGGATTTACCTCAATGAGACATTAAACTACTCCTACTCTGTGGATCCTCTTGCCATCCAGGGGGTGCTGTGTACCCACAAGAAAGTCCCAATCAGGTCCAAATCATTCATTTGTTATTCTTGTTGCACACAAAGGCAAAGGAAGTACATGTGAAACTAATCCAGGGTTTCCTTTACCTACACTGAGGAACTCAAAACACTTTGTATATGCTGTCAATCCTCTAGGAAGATCTAGAAAACAGGCAGAATGAGACGTAAGAATTCTACATGCAAATAAGTAAGTGTTGACAGGATCTGTCACAGAAGATGATGTCTTCACCGTTTCTTTTTAAAGAAGCCGAAGTGCAACCGAATTAGAGAAAGTTCTGTTGAAATCTGATTATAGGTCAGCAGACCTCTGTAATTCATGGTCCTTACCGATGACATAGCGTGTGGCTTAACAAGTTGTGTCCGCGCTCTCCTTTGATGTTTCTTAGAGATTCCGATTGGTGGTGATGGAGGAAGAGTAATGAGATTTAGCAATGAAAGGGGAAGGAAGGAGAAGCCTTTTAGCTTGACTTGTAGCCGCTTATGCAAGGTCAGGGGGTTCTCAGATCTTTTTCACATTTCACCAGAGTCCTCTGGGTGTAACTCTTTGAAGATAAGCCAGTTTGGTCGGATTCAAATCATGTGACGCTACGTCTCCAGCACCACAAAGTGTATTACGTGTTTTACGGGGGTATTTGATCTGACATTGGGGAAAAGCGACGGGGAAACTCCAGGGATTCAGATCTGGAGATTTAAGGATGCTTTGTGTCTTCACTTATCTGTAGCAGGTACTTTGTGCCAAAACTGAAAAGTGAAAGACCTTCTTGGATTTTGACAGCACTTTTTGGGGAAAATGTCTGATAAATGGGAGGGTGTAGTTATATCTGCACTGACACTAGATGTCGGAGGCATTTAGGCAGCATTGATCTGTAAACTGGTAGGGAACTTAAAACATTGCAGCTCCAAAATTCCTCAGTGGTTCGCTGAGGTGCACTAAAAAACAGGCTAAGCAATCAATTTAACGGGCTTGTTTTCAGACAGTGTTTAAGTTTTTACTGGTTCAACTTGCCCTACTGTGACCCAATTTCTTAACTCAATTAGAGTATTGCTTGCTTTAATACGGTCCAAATACTCAGCTGTATCCATTGCACTGTTATCAAAACGTCCATTGTGCAAAGAAAGGCTTAACTGTGCAACGTAATGCCATTGACTGCTTATTCACTGTACTTAAAGAGTGCAGTGGTTGAGCTTGTTTTTACTGCTATGTAAAAGAAAGCCTGTGCGAACCAAAGCCTGAGCTCATTGTTCATGTTTCAGTTCCAGTCGAGAGGAACGGCGAGGCGAGTAAGCACCTTTTCGTTGTCGATGCAATTCAAAGTGCTTCACATGAGACAGACATTAAGAAAAAGAGAGCCAATATGAAAAGATACATTTAAATAGTATAAAAGGAAGCAGGCGTTTTGGGATGTTGTTCCAGATGTGGTGCCGAAAAACTGAATACTGCTTCTCTGTGTTTAGATTGGACTTTGGGACCGTTAGCAGACCTGTCCCAGATGGTCTGAGACGTCTGGGCGGTTCATAATGGAGATTCTTTTTGGCCCTCAACCATTTAGTGCTTTACAAACCAACAGTCGTATTTATAATCAATTCTTTGACACACAGGAAGCCAGTGTGTCACATGTTTGATCTGAGAATGGCTCCTATGTGGTTTCTCTCTTGGTCTTAGTGAGGACTCGGTGTTCTGCAGCTGTCTGATCAACTTTTCGAGAGAGCCTACTGAAGTTAAATGCATGGAGATGTTTTTCTATATCTATAGCTGAGACACAAGTCTTTTAATTCTTGATATATTCTTAAGCTGATTTAATAATTGTCTTAATGTGGATGTTCAAATTTGAGTCTGAGTCGATGACTACACCAAGATTTCTGGCTTTTGTTTGTGGTCTAAGAGATTTACAAACTGCAAATGTAAAAGTAAAAGCAAAATGACCTCCAGTGTTGATATCATTTAGACAAGAAGCCCAATAAAACAAAAGTCCATTATGAACTGAGCTAATATTGCTTAGCAACAGAAAAAAGGATATCCGACCCCTAAAATAATTAGCTGCCAAGTGCGCCGTGTCTTTGTATCGTATGCAGTGAGATGCGGTTTGATTTATCCAAGTCCCCTCCTGGACCAAATGTCTTCCAATAGCCTTGCATTGGCTGTTCACTATAGGTCTACCTGTAGCGGTAACAAACGATCCGTAAACACCAGCTGACAGACGACCGATCTGCACATCTGTGGGTCGTGTAAAGCATCGACTCGGTTCTTTTTTCGTTGAGAATTTTGAAGCTCTGTACAGCAACGTTGCTTTTAAAGTTCAGTCATTCTAAAAAAAAAAAAATAACCCAAGACTGTAAAAAAAAAAAAAAGAAGCTCTGCAAGCATCCTGCCTCCTGTAAACAACAGGCATTCAAGCACACATGAATGATCTTGAGCTCCATGCACTGTAAATACCCGACGCACCACTATATTGATGCTTCACTTGCAATCTAATGTGCATACTATTGCAATGCCCCCCCTCATATCTCTCACTTGTATCATCCCGTGCTCCACCTCTATGTTTGGGAATTTGCAGACTTTCTCACTTGAATTCTGTGTGATCAGAGAATTCAAAGCTGGCTGGGGATCCAGTTAGTCAAAATGTACACCCCCCCCCCCCCCCTTCAGCCCTGCCTCAGTAACTGTGTACACTTCAGTGCAGCAATCAAAGAGACTTAATTAACGCTGTGATAGAAGTCGGGGTCGCTATTCTTCTCGTCAACAATCCAAAGCTGCGTGTAGCCAAAATATGGTGTTTGGAGTGAGACATAAGGGTAGTGGTCGACTGTTGGTTTACTTCTTTTACAAACAGGTTTGGGGTTGTTTTTGCGGTGAAATGAAAGGACCATATCAGTGTTTTTTGCAAATGTTTGCTTCTTGTGTTGCTAAACATATCAGCTGATCATTTTCAAAATTCATGCTTAACATGTTTCGATTTTCCCAGGCCAGTTTCTGCCATTTCTCTACAGTATAAAAATCCATGAGTAGTCCATCACACTGAACATTGGTCAACATTCATTCCACTTGCACAAAGTAACACAGACCGGATATGCGGTGTAATTGAGGGGTTGATCAGGTACTTCCACAGATGCATCTGAAAAATGTTCACTTGTGATGTAAAGTGTAAGTGATTTAGTAACGGCTCCTGAACATGTGGAACCACTGGTATGGTCCCAGTACAGTAACTTAGCCACACACCCAGCGGTGATGTAATGGCGTACCAACACACCCACTCACTCACTGCAGCGAGGTGAAAAGTAGATCCACTGGATGTCCTAAAAAATGAGACTTTCAGAGGGTAATAAGTTCGAGTCCCCTCCCTTCTGTCCTCTGTAATATACCTGCTGGCTCTCAAAATTATTTCTGTGCATCCAAAATGTAGTAGGGTAAAGATTCTTGGCCATGAAAAAACATAAAAGCTGGTGTCAACTGCTTAGTTTTGATCCGAGTCACCATGGCAACACGGGCCTGTGGTTTGCAGCAGGCAATCAGAAACAACAGTACAGGGTCTCCAACTAAATGATGCTCCTTCATCTAAGCCATGAGTGGTTTCTCTACGTGACGATGAGAGGAAGGGGATTGCTGCATGCTGGATTTATCTCGTGCAAACCAAAGAAACTTTTTGAAATTTTTTTTTGTGTGATTTGCACAAACTGAGCCCTAAAAGGAGCATGTTTCTTGCATCTTCCTATTTGTCGGTGTTTGTCCAGAAGCAGGGGAGACACGCCTGGTTATTATCAGTTAATACAGGATAGAGGAAAGCAACATAATATTTTAGCATTCATCTAATAGACCAGAGCTCACGGCGTCGTCCTCGCTGTTGTTTTTATTCACTGCCGTGTCAATAGGCAGCCGTAACAGTGGACCTGAGCGACTGTTCTGTTCTCAGACTGAAGCCCTTGTACTTTCTTTTGATGGTTTGAACCAAAAACATTCCGTTTAGCATTGTTTGTTGTTACAGCCATTTTAAAAGGGGGCCTATGCTCCTGTGCCATACCATATTCACATGTATGTATGTATATCTACATTGTTCAAATGCTACATTCATCAGCGTTCCTTGTTTGTTACGAAGGAAACCAAACCAAACTTTTTTCACCACCTTGAAAGCAAGAAAAACAAGACTGGTACGTTTTTACTTTCTGTAGCAGGCGCTTCACAGACTCCATTATTTTCTTCTCTCCAGTATCTTGCACTTAACACATGTAGCAATACCTACAGGACGGGGAAATTGTGTGATTCACCAGTATTTGTTTAAGTGGAATATGACATTTTATTTCTAGATATTGTTTGACTTTGTATAAAAAATATATACTGTACAGATTCAAAAGTATATTATAACAAAAAAAAACTTTTAGAAAAAATATTTATTTTTACTGTTTTGTAATTTAGACACAATACTGTAGCTCCTCTATTGCCAGACTTACTGGAAGTGCCTCTCGATAATGTATTACAAAGTAACTATACAATATATTGGGATTATTAGAACCTGTCACTAGCAGAGCAGTGTTGATGTTGTTATGTGAATATTGTTGAATAATAAGATTTATAAATGCTGCACACGTGTTTGTCTGTCTTTTGCCATTTCTCAAAGTTTCTATTCGATTTTACAATGTGTTTAAGTTCAACTTGTGCTTAGATGTCACTGTAAAGTATACGTTTAAGATGCCATAGTCGACCATGGTTTCAGCTGGTAATAAGTATCATGTATTCTATATACATACTGTTTTATGCCTCCGTCGCAGAGACGCTTGTGGGCGGATGTCTCTTATTGTCTCAGGAATGTGTTGAGGGAATTTTTCCTTTTCAAATTTGGCACAAACGTCTACTTGGACCCAACAATTCACTCAATGTGTTTTGGTGGTCAAAAGTCAGGGTCATTGTGACCTCACAAAACACATTTTGGGCCACAACTCAAGAATTAAAACGGTATGACACACTTTTATAACAGGATAAAATTATGCAGTTATGGCACCCTATATCCAAAAGGTTAAAGGTCAACTTCACTGTTTTGCAGAAACACTATTCTGACCCTTTGTCAGGAACAGAAGGAGACATTGCGACCGTATTTGGTCAGATACTGAATTGGCGACACTAATCTCGGGTGCACACACTGAAACTTTGGTAATTGTGAACATATTTGTGCTGCAGGGTCGAAGATGTGTGTGAAGCACCCACAACTCAGAACTTGTAGCTTCTTTGCTGCCACATCCATCCATGTATAGCATTGTCTACAGTCATGGATACTGTTTTGCTATCAGCCTTATTGGCCATGCATGTGAACACATAAAAGGAATTTGATTCTGTTTTTTTTATCTCACTCAATGAACACACTAATATCCATCCATCCATCCATTTTCTTCCGCTTATCCGATACCGGGTCGCGGGGGCAGCTGCCTGAGCAGGGACGCCCAGACTTCCCTCTCCCGGACACTTCCCTAGCTCCTCGGAGGACCCCAAGGCGTTCCAGGCCAGCGTGACATAGTCACTCCAGCGTGAACACACTAATAGACAGATGAAAACAATGTGGATTTTTATTTTTATATATATATATATATTATATATACTATGATATATATATATATATATATATATATATATAAATCAAAGAACAGTCTGATAGACAGCTACAGACTGACAGGCAGGAGCAGGAAGGATCCGAGTCTCCTTGGAGAGAAGATTCTGCTCTTTCTCTTCCTGAAGAGGGCGTCCGTGTTGAGAGTCCAACCAAATTCTTTACTGATTTGGACCCCTAGGTCCTTGTATGAGTTCATTCTCTTCACTTCCTCTCTCTATCAGGCCTCTGTGCCCCTCTGTAAAAATAGTCTCTGGGTGTCTCTCGCTGAAATAAGTTGCTGGAATTGTAACATGTCACCATAGGAATGAATTACATTTTGCAAAAAAACAGCAACTTGAGCCTTATGAACATAAAGCACAGCATTTAATTGTAGCTTGGAGCGTACGATATGTGTTATGAAATGTAGCCGAAAGCTATACAGTTCCACTGTTCTACACACTATTAAGAGGGCAGGGCCAAACAACACCTACACTGCTGCTGCCAACATCTCTGCCTTTGTTCTTGTGACGACAAATTAGTTTTCACAGGTTGAGTTTGGAAATGAACGGTAGACAAGGAGCAACAAAGGATCATTGAGAGAGAGAGAGTGCAAGTACATCTAATTGGTAAGTAAGTCACTTTCCAGCAGAATTTACATTTAGACATTATTCTATCTGTTCATTGATGGTTCAGGACTCAAATGTGCTACTATACCTTCAACACCATAACTCAATAAGCACATATGAGTCATGAGCTTATCCAAGTATCAAGATGGAACCTGGTGTCTACATTACACACAATGCAGCTCAACCGACAGTGTGATCGAGAGATTGGGGGGTGCTGTGTTAGCAGCTACTAATGTAGCCTGAGCTGCTAGCGTCAAAGTCTTCCACTCCAGTCGATGATGACTCAAGTGACATCACTTGAGGCAATTCCTCTGACTTTGCCCAACTCCCTCTGAAGCGGCAAATGGCTATATACAACCCTTTTGACAACAGTCATCCTCCCCTAGACCATGACAAAACTAAAATGTCAAATTGGTGGCGTTCCCCATTGTCAAGTTGTGTTTTTATGTTAAATATTTGTTTGTTGTTTTTAATATGTGTGCAGATTGATGCATCTATCAGAAGATTCCACTTAAAGACCTCACAGCTTTTCATTTTCCTCCTTTTATTTTGGTAGAGTCAGCGGTTTCGTTTGGTCCATCGTCACTAGGCAATTAGTTGAAAAACAATTAGTCAATAGGCGCACTGATTGTAGCATGCAGCTAACATTAGCGCTAAGCCAACAGGTGATAATGGCGGCAGAGAAACTTCTGAGTTAATCTTAGTTGTTCTGAAAGTTCAGAAGCCTTAACAGCTGTATCTCCGGACTTGTAGAAGATTCAGTCCTGCACGACGTATCGAAGATCTCAATCTTCGAGCTGGGTTTTTCTTCTTCTGGACTGTGACACTGTGCTGCTTATTTACACTAAGTCAGTGTTTCTGCCCACTTTCCTTTCTGAATAGTGTTAGTGGGTTCACTACTTTACCAATTGCTTTACTTATTTATTTCCTTCAGCTCTATGAATAATGTACATTATTTTGGCTATACTCTAGAAAACTCCTATTTGACTTGACGATGACAATATCATCAAATTAAGACTTTGAGATTTTTCCTTTTCAAATTTGGCACAAACGTCTACTTGGACCCAACAATTTACTCAATGTGTTTTGGTGGTCAAAAGTCAGGGTCATTGTGACCTCACAAAACACATTTTGGGCCACAACTCAAGAATTAAAACGGTATGACACACTTTTATAACAGGATAAAATTATGCAGTTATGGCACCCTATATCCAAAAGGTTAAAGGTCAACTTCACTGTTTTGCAGAAACACTATTCTGACCCTTTGTCAGGAACAGAAGGAGACATTGTGACCGTATTTGGTCAGATACTGAATTGGCGACACTAATCTCGGGTGCACACACTGAAACTTTGGTAATTGTGAACATATTTGTGCTGCAGGGTCGAAGATGTGTGTGAAGCACCCACAACTCAGAACTTGTAGCTTCTTTGCTGCCACATCCATCCATGTATAGCATTGTCTACAGTCATGGATACTGTTTTGCTATCAGCCTTATTGGCCATGCATGTGAACACATAAAAGGAATTTGATTCTGTTTTTTTTATCTCACTCAATGAACACACTAATAGACAGATGAAAACAATGTGGATTTTTATTTTTATATATATATATATATATATATATATATATATATATATATAGTCTATTTGACTTGACGATGACTTGACGATGACAATATCATCAAATTAAGACTTTGAGATTTTGTCCAGTGCAGATCATTTCATAAATTGACAGTTTTTTTTTTTCCATAGAAGCAGTCTCTTTCAGGCGCTCCATTAACCAGTGGGTGTGTTTAAATATCTTCCATCCACTAGGTATGTCACATTTCTACTGCATGGTAGCACAGCTCGACAGATATTCCTGTTTGGTTGCAAATGAAAGGATTCCTTTGTCACGTGGAAGGTGATTTCACATGCATTGTGACTATAGCCAACAGCTGAGAATCCCACCTACACTAAAGGGCTACTGTCTGCATCATGAAACGGATAGCAGAAAACCAAAAGTGAGTGCCGAAACATGCAGTGGCAATGAGGCATAAGCATATAGGATTAGTAGTGCAGGATTTGTAATTTTATACCAACATTTACTCTTCACCGTCTCCCAATGAGGCTCATTCTCGGCTCTCTGTTATGATCTCTAGCTCCCTTTCACCATCTTTCTGTATCACCAACTATTTCAGAGCTTCACTTCCTCCCCTCCATTCATTCCTCCCTCCAGATAATCTGTGGCGTTCTTAGCTCTAACCTTGTGACATCTGTGGATAATGAGCATGGATAGGAATCGAGCCGAGGGATCACCACTCACCATTAGTCACGTCAGCACTTGAATCAACCTTCATCACAGGAAGCAGGTATTTGTCACAACCAGACCAGAGTGGACAAATCCAAAATAAATCCATCCTTTCTTTATGGTGCGTCTACTGGGTAATTTTACCTGGAAATATTAATTAACCCCTTTCTGGAGCGAGAGGGTGGCCTTACCAAAACTGCTTGAAATGCATTAAATGTCCCATATTATGAGAAACAGGTTTTCTCTGGTCTCTACACCTATAAACTGGTCCTCCCTGAGCCTGTCAACTCCCAGAATGAGGAGAACAAGCGACTCCTGCATGGTCTCTGCAGCCCCCCCACTGGTACAACAGTGCTCCTACAGGCTGTTTAGATTCAGCTCCTGTTGTTAGATAACAAAGGGAGTCATTTGCATAGGCCGACCTCCTCTGATGATAGGAGACATCCAAGAGGGGGCGTTCATCACCGAGGTGAAGTTCAGTGTGTCCTGGTGAGACAGCAGTGAGATAGCAGTGTTTCACAATGTCGTCGCTCATAGCTAGACACGCAGATTGCTCTGTTGTTGGTTGTACAAATCAACATAAGTGCTTATATTCTGTCCCATGACGATGTGCCGGCTACGGTCCGTGTTAGCTTCTATGTGTGTGCTAACAACTTTACATCGGACTGCTTCAGTAATGAGGGTCAGTACAAAGCTGGCTTTGCCTCGACACTGACCCTCTAAAAGGATCCGTCCCAACTGTACGTGACCAACAACTTCACCTGAGACATATAGGTGAGCCATAGCGATACATCCACCATAAAGATTAGCACATGCTGCCACTAGCGTAAGCGGCATCGTCTCCATCGCTCTCCAAGTAGGCGATGACAGACGGAGCTCATTAGCATTTCAAGGTACAGGCACAGAACCAGCCTGTTCTCAGCAGAGCTCATTTGAGCAACTTTTAGACAGCTGAAATTCAGGACCATGGATGGTTTTGGGGCAATGCATATGGAATACAGTGTTGTTGGACCTCTGACAGCTGTGTGGAATTGATGAAAAACAGTATAATATGGGATCTATAATGAAGAAACGTGCTGAAAGTATGGGGCACATCAAAGTTGGTAGCATTCATTCCCTGGGGACCATGAATCTCTGTTGAGGCTTTGTGTATCATATCAGTGATTTGCCATGTGAGTGTTGTACCCTCAATGCCTTCATTACAATTCATTCTTCAGACTGGGAATACTCCAACTATTCTGTGGCTTCAGCAAATGAAAACACGTTTAGCTTCATTACTGCAGCTGAGGAATATTACTGTTTACGTCAATGTAAACTGACAGTCTGTCGAAAAGTACAAATTAGCTGTAATCCATATCTAATCGCATAACATTGCTTTTTATGTTACGGCCAGAGGCCAGGGTCACGTCACAGAATTGCAACAAGTAAAATCGCCTTCATCTTGCCTCTGTCGTGATTAATAGCACTATTTTGTTCACTGTCATCCAAAAATAGTCACCTAAAAATAAATTCAAGAGAGTAAGTATCCCAATCCAGAGAGTGATAAAGCTACAGGTTAGAGAAACAGTACATTGATATTCAAGGCAAGGGAATTGTGTGATTCAGTTAGTCAGCATTGAAGGTCTCACTAGTCCCCTAAAGACATCTGGGATTGAGTTGGTGTTTATTCTCAATTAATAAAGTAACAAAGTAATAAAGAAACAAAGTTGGCCAATTCCTTTTGAGCCTCAAGCTATTTTGGACCTCTTAGGAAATGCAATTAGCAGGCAAATTGTCGGAACTTAATGAAATCTCCGGTAAGAGAGGAGAGAATGTTTGTTGTCAGCGCAGAGCAACATGGAAATGGAGCTGAATCAGCGAAATACACTCAAAGTCACTTTTAGAAACATGACTGTGCAGTTATCTCCAAATGAATTCAATCGGGGGAAATACAATTAACGGTATAATGCAGACCATGTGACCATGACTCGGATCAATACCCAGCAGCAGTGACGACATTACAGTAACCCATTGATAAACGCTAAAAAAAAGCTCTGATTGAATTGTAAAGGAGAGAGAGAGAGAGAGAGAGAGAGAGAGAGAGAGAGAGAGAGAGAGAGAGAGAGAGAGAGAGAGAGGAGGGAGGGAGGTGTGTGCTGAAGCCCGTCTGAGTGCTCAGTCAGTCCGGGAGACAGAGGGAGAAGCCGGCTCACCTTTCAGCGCTACCTTACAGACCAGACATGATGTTTCCCTTTGAGTTGGATTAGTCCGCCAGAGTGAGCGTGAAGTCGGCTGGAGATGAACTGTGAACGTCGGTGTCAGAGCATTCATGATACGAGTCGGCGCGTTTCCTCCGTCACCATCCACATGAGAAGTTCCACCGGAGCCGGCTGAAGGGAGGCAGACGCTCTTTCCGATTGGCTGTTTAATCTTCGTAGTTCAACGGCTGTTTCACTGACACACCGAGGTAATTCATGCTATTTGTTTGCTATCCCAAATTAATGATTAAGATTTTTTTTTTTTTATCGTGGTGTGTCGTCACATTTTTCTTTTTATTCGAGTAGCAATATTAAATGAAAGGCCAATGATCCCTTTTTAAAACATTTCCATCCAACTGGGAATGATTTTTTCCTTCTTTTTTTCTTGAAAACGCAACTATGACACACTGCTTTGTGAACTGTGCACTAAGTGTATGTAGTTATCGGTGGATAGAGATGTAAGATGAAATTCTCCACAAGGCATCTGCTGTGCCTGCAGGGCATGCGGGTGCATGCGGGTTCATGCAGGATCTACTTCAGTTTATATCTGACACTTTGATAGAGATAAGTGCCACAAGTATCACTCAGATAATTATTGCTCTTAAAAAAGAAGGTCTAAAAAACAACTTTTAATTGAATAATCTAAATTAAAGTTTCCATATGTAACATAGGCTACAGCTGCCTTAACCAGAGCCATCTTCATACAAATGGTTATTGAGGCCCTTTAACTCTTTTACCCAACTATAGTACAATATTCATCTGAATAAATCATCTAAACAAATGTATAGGAATCATTTAAGATGGCACCACTAACACCTGCACTAGTGTTGAGAGATTATTGAAATGATGTTCAAACTGATGTGGAGCTGATGTGGTAATATTGTGTGGATGACATCAACTGGACCCCATTTACCCAAACCTTTTCCTCAACCCCCCAACCACAAAATATTATGCTAAACATAATCACCTTTAATCTACATTATAAACCCAATCTCCCAGTTTCCTGGTTGGTGGTTCCCTGAATGCAAGAGTCTTTGACCCAGTTGGCTATATATATATATATATATATATATATATATATATATATATACTCCACAACTCCGACACCTTTACTTATCTTTCACATTATAGATTTACATACCCTTCCTGTCCACTGTATCTGCAGATGTGGTGATTTTAAAATGTGTGATACACTGAAGGACACACAACATGTTCCTACTTCATTATTTGAAATTCTTCTGGATCTGCTGGATATGACGTCATCACAAAGCTGAAAACTGTTTTCTGTGGTACAGGATGGAACCTACGGCAGTAAAATGCAAAGTTCATATTAATGCGGGGAGGTGGCGTATGCAGGCAAAAGAAATGAATCGTTTTGGTGTTTTTTGATGGTTTATTTTCCAACAAGCAAGCAAACAAAAGAACAAAGGATGGCTGCCTCTCTAGCGCTGGTAAAAAAAAACCACCCATAGGCGGTTTATTTAGTTTATTTAATATTATATGTAACAAGGATGTTGGTGTTGCCAATGGTTACTGCAGTCCTGCTCTACACGTCTCAGAAAAGTTGATAATACTGTTGTCACCATCATCAAGCCTTTCAAGAGCATGCTGTTGATTCAGCAGGGAGCTCAGTCATCACTCAAAGTGATATTGTAAATGATATATGTACATACACAAAGAAAACATTTAAAATTGTATTTCACCAGTTTATTTAAAGGTCCCATATTATGAAAAACACTTCAAATTCAGGACCATGGATGGGTTTGGGGCGATGCATATCCAAAACAGTGTTGTTGGACCTCTGACAGCTGAGTGGAATTGATGAAAAACAGTATAATATGGGATCTTTAGGTTTAAATGACAGTATCCAGAAGTGGCTTACAGGAAATAGTATAGTAATAATTTAAATAGTTTTTTGTCATTTTGTACATTTGTTGTGTGACAGGAACTTAAAACACTCAGGACAAGTGCTCTCATTAGATCAGAGCGATGAACCGTCACAGAACTGGCTTGTCTTGATTCTTCAAAAGATCATAATATCACATGACATTCATAAAGTATATCATTCCAATATTTCATTATCTATAATGAGGAAGTGACGCAAGAGCAGGCCATCCTAAAATCACCCACTTTAATCCCTGCTGCAGTGACTAAGTTAGAGTCTGAATATAAAAGTCTAGAAATGACATCCAAGTGATCAATTTAATGTTGTTTGATATCGTACTTAATGGGAATTAGAGAATGAGATTCAAATGAGTCTCAAGATCGGTGGTGCACAAGGAAAAAGCAGTGAAGTACTGCCTCATATCGGCCTACTTAAAGCTGCTGTTGGTCTAATTCCTTGAAAGTAGGTCAAACCTGTTGTGATTAGCCAGCTCTGGCCTTCAAGACAGAAAAATCATTCAGGAAGAAATCCAAATGCGTTACAATTGGCACCAGGGCCAGTGTCATTGACAGAAGTGGTGATGTTAATGCGGTTGTGTTCTTCGCTGCATGGCAAACACTAATCAAGTCCCCTTGAGCAATTACATTCACTGTTTTACACAACTTCTGGGAACGGACTGTGGGAGGAGAGGCCAATATGGTAAATAAGTAAGATGAATGTGAGCAGTTAGACGGAATTATTACTTGAAAGGGAGAGGAAGAGGTGAAAGGAAACAAAATAAATGAAGTACAAAAGCACCACCAGAAGACTTTTACAGTTAGACAGCTGCTACCAGCTGTTGATTTTACATCTGAAATATATAAAATCACTTTGCAACTCTATTGAGGAAAATTCAGTAGCAATCGAAGGGATCAGATCAGAAAACATAGGGGCATCGTTCCATACTTTTCATGAAGCTAAACAGCAACTTCTGCTTTTCACAGCTGTACAACACACTGAATGGTCAGCAGCATATGTGAGTGTTTTCCGTGATGCCCTTTTTTTCTTAGTTGGAGCCACTCTGGTGACCATGTCGTCAGTACAGCTCAGCTTGTGGTGGCACGATCATGCTTTGGCCCTGTTCACAAGCCTGCATGGATACTGCACGGGCTTCCTCAGGAATTCCCTGCTGCAAATGCATGATGGGACAGACTCACAGGCATAACACCTAAAGTGGGTTAAAGTGGTTAAGGTGCAGCACATGTACAGTGGTTGCATTTTGCTTAATACCTCCTATAGCATAACTATGTGGCACACAATGGAATGACTTCATTTATGTATTTATTTATTTCCATTATACCTTTAATATTCATAGGTAAAATGCAGGGCTGCACGGTGGTGTAGTGGGTAGCACTCTCGCCTCACAGCAAGAGGGTCCTGGGTTCGATTCCCGGGTCGGCCCGGGTTCCTTCTGTGTGGAGTTTGCATGTGTAAGCGTGGGTTCTCTCCGGGTTCTCCGGCTTCCTCCCACAGTCCAAAGACATGCAAGATGGGGATAGGTTAATTGATGACTCTAAATTGCCCGTAGGTGTGAATGTGAGCGTGAATGGTTGTTTGTCTCTACATGTCAGCCCTGCGATAGACTGGCGTCCTGTCCAGAGTGTACCCTGCCTTCGCCCAATGACAGCTGGGATTGGCTCCAGCCCCCCCGCGACCCTAAATACAGGATAAGCGGTAGAAAATGGATGGATGGATGGATGTAAAATGCACATTTATCCACACGTTTTCAAACGTCCTCTTTAGTAGATGTGTGGTTTAAGATCACACACATTCAAGTCACATGCTGTTAGTTACCAGTTGAACAGTAAATCCAAGTATGTAGTTGTGATATGTAAGAATGTTGGGCTCCCAGTTTTGACAACGTCACTTCAAATAGTTTATGAAATGAAAATATTTTTGCTTTTAAAGTAAGTGCATATGTCACCTGTGCCGTGACAATCCTAAGTTGTGATTTAAGATCACAGACTGTTCTTCTGTGCGTTTGTCAGTTCCCCCTCTGCTGGCTGACGAAGACGTGCTTCTGTTGTTGTGCAGAGGATGAGAAGTGGGTCACATGCTTGAATTATCCATTTGCAGGGTTGCATGCATCAGTGCCAAGAAATTGCATTACGTGGGAGACTTCTGCTAAGGAGACACAGAGACGTTACTGAAGGATGGAGACGGGAGCTGAGCAAGGACGCGCACAGAGGAACGGACAGCAACGCTCGGCGCCCTGCACCAGCCTGAAGGTACGGAAAAGTCTGGGATGGAGAAGTTCTAGTTGACACCTATTTCTCTGGGAGTGCTGTGTGTGAGTGTGTGTGTGTTTTGGAAGAGGGGTCACATGCTCTCTAAGAATGTAGGCTTGCATGTGTAGAGACCTGTACTAAGTAACTTATAACTAAATTACAGTCATTTCCACAAGCATGGCATGTGTGATGTCCATGAGGGATGCTGGTGTTTGTAACCTGAGACCATCTGTAAGGTACTTCACTTCGTTAATACACTGGAAGTCTGATACAAGGCTTTGCATTATTGTAGCGGATTTGACATCAGCGTGGCATGTCCTAAAAAACCTCTAAACAAGATTTTTACTGGTTTCCAGCAAGTTGCTTCTAGATACTGGAAATACCCACGTGTACACGTGTTTAACAGGAAAGCAGTGTATATATTGCCACTTGTATGTATTGCTTTGCAATGCTGAGGCTTCCTTCCTTCCTTTTGCTCAAGTGTTGGAAGAGCAGTTGTCATAACAATCTCACCGCCGAGAGATCATTCAGCACGTCAAGGCCTTCTCATCCACAATGGCTTAAAGGCGCGTTCTTGATCTGAGAAAGAGCAGTTGACAAAGCATTTACTAGGTATTCAGCATTTGTTGATCATATCACATCTTCATGATTGATCATGATGAATGGAAATTCCTCAGCAATAAAATGCACTTTTGCTCCATTCAAAATACTGATTATGTTTACTGATGTTAGTATGTGATGTTAGCATATGATGAGCAGAACTGAGTTGATTTCCTGACTTTATGACTGATATGACTTGTGTTTTTGGGCATAGCTGACATTAAGAGGGAACAGAGAGATGAGGAATGGATGTTAATGGAAGAATTGGTCTGTGGTCAGCACCTTAACCCCGAGGCCAGTAATTCCCAAAGACTGGGTCAGGACCCAGAGGTGGGTCGCAGATGATTCTATTATGGTCTACATTACTTTTCCATAATTCTATCAGCATTTAGCTCTGCAGTACAGCTTTGACATACGAGGGAGCCTGAACATTCATATTGTCCTGATATGTGTGGCACAGAATGTACTATGAAAAACTAGCATACATTCTGGTCTCATTTATGAAGTATTTAATATGTATATGTTGTCAACAACACATGCATGAAACGTGTCCTCATTCCTCAAATGTTTATCTCTTCAGAACGTCTTGTCTACCTGTTCAAGATAATATGACGCGATGCAGAAAGGGCATTGAAAATGGTTTGTTTACCCACAAATTTACTCTTCTCACTATTTATAGAGGAGGCCTATCATGAATTGGGTCGCGATTGTTTGTCGTTTTTGCGAAGCGGGTCTCAAGAAAAAAGCAGGGAGACAATTTTGAACTTGTTCCAGTGAGCGAGACGACATTACAGGAAAGGTTCCTCTCGTTGTGAAATCTCATAGAGGGGTCTTGTGATTTGTTGGATAAGAGTTGTGGAGGAGAGTGCTCGGGGGAGTGTGGCTGAAGATTCAGCTGATATCGGCAATGTGGACACAACTTCTCCTTGAGGGAGACTTGGTGAGACACAATAAAAGAAAAGATCACGCTTCATCATGGTGTGCCACATGCTGCACACTCAATTTTGGTCCAGTTTGTTTTGCCCCCATTAGTCACTTAGACACAAGACATAAAATAATAAAAAAAAATAAGGTTGAGGTTGAATAATTCCCTTCCCGCAACCATTCAGAATAAAGGGTAACCCAATTTAGGTTAACATTTTTTATAATATTCCCTGTGGTATCCCATAGCATTTAAGAAAGCAAGTAAGCCATAATATTTTTATGTATAACAACATGCTTAACCTTTTCTCAGATTTCCCCATCATAAAACCAAGAAAAAAAAATCCTAATTCAACCATTTTTATTTAACAGGCAACACCACACCACTGCTTATCTGTTATACATCTCATAGTAGTTAGAGTAAACAAATAAAAGTGATTTCTTTGTGTTCTTAAAGAGTAAAAGTCATGTTGGGATAAAGACGCTTGAGTCTATCAGCGTTGAATTAATGGTTTTCTACTGAAGCAACTGCATGCTTTTTTATAATAATATTGTTACTGTTGTAGCCATAGTGCAAAAATCACAATATTCATGGTTTCTTTCTAAGAAAAGGGCAGAACATCAGTGAATCTCATAGTTATAAATAGTCAACCTCAGGCTTTCCGTCTTTATTCTTTTTTCTCCCGTCTCAAGCAGCCCTAATAATAAAAAAGAAGGCTCATAGAAACCAGACAACCTTGTTGCTTTTCCCCACATGAAAGTGATGTGAGACAATGGTGTTCAAGCAGCTTATCATAATACAGGTTCCAGTGGCAGGATAGACTTGTATTTCTTCTCAGAATTGTTTGCTCCCCTGACCGGCTGGGTGGGACATGGCATCCACTCTAATCGGCTCCGTTTCATTTTGTGCTTTTTGTTCACTAAACCAATAAGTATAATGTCCCAAATCTGTTCTTTTATCATTTGATTCCTGCTAAAAAAAAACCTCCCTCAACTCTTTTATAATCATGTCATGTGTTGTGTGATAAATTATCACTCTCACAAATAACAGAAAAGGGTGTGCTTGTGCTTTTTAGTTCTGCCTCATGTTTTTCAGCTCTCGACTGGAAAATATCTGATAAGAGCAATATTCCACCACAAGTAAATTAGAATATATATATATATATATATATATATATATAACTATATTTCTCTTAAAGGCATGTCACATCAAAAGATTGCAGTGGCTGTAAGTAAGTTGGATATTTTTCCAAACTTGAGTTTCTAACAGACTCTGTTACCCACTCTGGTACAAACAATGTCACCGTGATCTATAAATAACCCAACTCGATCATATTGCACTAACCCCAACAGCTTTAAATGTGAAATATTGTAACTAAGCATGTGACTAAGAATGGCTTTGGACTTTTATGATTATGTATTAGTTTTGCATAAACCACTTACTCAGCAACAAAATAAGCGAGAAGTAGCCTGGAAATGATAATTAAGAATGGCCTTTTCCTTGCTTTAGAGGGAAACAAGTGTATGCATGCTGCTTGCTCGCTAATCCCCCCAGGAAATGCATATATGATGAGCTACTTTGGTTAATGCCCCACAGCCAGCACTTGTGGTCATCGAGATATCAACAGAGGTCTGTTTGCACTGATCTCATCCTATCATGCAAATGGACTCTTTGTATGTGAGGAGAGGAGCAGGTATTCGTTATAACAGTAAACCTCCTGATTCTCTCACAACTGTTGCCACGATGAATAGACTTCTACTTCTCGTTGCCTCTCTAACTTTCTTAATGGGGTTTTCTCAGCGCTGGCAGCGCTGCTTCCCATTCAACTACCACTATATGGTCAAAACTGATTTGCACCCTTTGAGCGATTCTGTTGGGTGATGCTACAGGTGACTAATGGCAGCCATCGTCCCGTCTGCTATGATGCGTCCTTTGCCTGATCACGTGTGCAATGCGACTCTCATGCACGCTGCTGCTTTTCTCACGTCAGCGCTGGATGCAGAGTGAGCCGACGGGATTCAGTACAAGAACCGTGACCAAGGGCACAAACCATTACTTATTTACAAGCACTCAGGAAGACTGAAAGAGATCACACTTAGTCCATTGCTCAAAGGCTTTTTTTTTTATTCTCCTTCTGACTAAAACCACTGCCATCATGTCTGCAAGACAAATTGGCGAGAAAGGAGTGAGCAGTTATTGTGGATATAGACTGAGGAAGAGATATATGGAGGTATAAAGAAAAGAAAGAAGACGACAAATAAACCCGGCTTTTTACATAAGTGGCCTTGAACATAACTTTTCTACTGAAATAATAGTATTACTTTTACAATGTCACATGATGTAGGTTCCCCATAATGCTTGAGGAAACAGCTGCATTTGGGACTGCTTCTTTCATACGAGTCAGCTGCTGTCTAATAGGTCTCTGTGCTTCTTATGGATGTTCACATGCGGTGCCTTGCTAGCTCATTTGGGGGCAAAAGAAGCATACACTTGTTAACATAATTGAATAATTGTTGTTGGAATGCCCCGTTCCCTATGATGTTATGCCAGGATTTTTATGACGGCTCCCATGTGTCTGTGTGTGTGTAAGCACTTGCGGCATTAATAAGCAGATGGTTTGTGCTCTCTATGCCATTGTTCTAATAATAATTATTAATAATTATGTATGTTATAACTAATATTATCTGCACTGCTTGCTTCTTTAGCCTAGCAGGGGCAAACATGTGACTCTTGATTAGATACAATAATCTATTTCTGACATATGTCACAGGAAGCTGTGTTATTTTGTGTTTGGACTGAGGATTAATCATCCAAGGGCTCAATGAAGCGATTGTGAACATTCAAAAGCATACAAATATGACATGCAGCCATAAAACAAACAGGATGTGAGAATGAAGATTTTATTCCTCATTTAAGGGCAACACTGTAGAAATGCACCACTTTAAGGCTTGATCATAACTTTACACAAAATCTCAGGCCTGGAGGGGGGATGTGGTAAGCCTTGGCCAATTTCCCAAAAAGCATACAGAACATCATTGTACTCAAAGTTGGTTAGTGGAATATAAACTGTAAATTATTTGGCAATTTCTTATAGATCACAACAGGCAAAAAAAATAAAAGGGTTCAATAAAAAAAAAAAAAACTAATACCGTAAAATAGCTCATACCCTTAACACAGAGGGTTATACTGTTATATCCATCGTATAATGTAAAAAGGCCAGAGTCGATATATTTTGTTGTTTCATTATTTTTAGTCTCATTTAGACTGCTTTGATGTCAATAAGAAAACAGAACTTTGGACCTCCGTCATGAGTGTATTTGATAGTCTTTGGTCTCTTTGGTCAGTCACTGTTGGTAGTGGCTTTCATTCATAGATATGAATAGATATAGACATAGTTAGGATGCTTCACTCCACAACCTCTAACTTATATAGCCTAAAGCCCATTATTCCTGTGGTGCTGGCACTTGTTAATTAGTGAATGTTGGACCAGTAAAAGTAGGTTAATGGGCCGAGTTCATGCATCACAGCACTGATAGTGATTTCACACCAGTGCTTCTTTTTTTTTTTTGTTCTTACACAGTGCACACAATCAAGATTGTTAGTAATAATAAGGTGAAAACAGCATTTGCATTATACTTCCATGCTCCTATGCATTAAATCCCTTTCTTTGTTTCTTTCTCTCCTTTTTTCTCATCTCATTCTCTTCTCCCAGATGTTTCTGGTGGCTTTGTCCTTTGCCTATTTTGCAAAGGCTCTGTCAGGGAGCTACATGAAGAGCACAATAACTCAGCTGGAGAGGCGCTTTGACATCCCCAGTTACCTAATAGGTGTCATTGACGGCAGCTTCGAGATAGGTGAGTAGGCCTCGTCGGTCACTGTTATTGTGTTCGCAGCCTCAGTTTGGTGGGCTCCCCTCCCTTCTCTCTTTCTGTCTTTGGGACAGAAATATGAATGGATCACAGAGGTATTCAAGCTGCAGATAAAGGATTCATCAGGTTTCCAAGAAGAGGACAGAGGGGTGTGTTTGTGTGTGCGTACGTGTGTGCGTGTAGTGAGTCAGTGTCGAGCAGGGACACAACAGCCCGACTCTGGAATTATTTTATGTGATCACTTCACTATACTCTTTGTCGCCGTATACCCCCAGAAATATACATGGGAATTTACAAGCTTCAAACATGCAAATCAAAACCTTCAGGCAAGACCAAACAATGTGTTGTTTCAGCGGAGCTCAAACTGCCCAGCCCTGTATGAAATATCACATTCACCCTGTTCTTGCACTGCATATCCAGATGTAAGTTGTCTTACAGACACATGATCATTTCAAAGTGAGGTAGATGGTAAAAACACACAACACAGTAAAAAAAAACTTGATACAAAGCAAATACCCTCATTAAAGCATCTGATATGTTCACACGCTGAATACTTTAAGCCGATTTAGACTTATCCCAGATACTATATCTATATCTATGTAAATGCTACCTTAATGCCAACCTGATTTTGAAACAGTGTCTTAGTCGCTTACAATACCAGTTCACCTGGAAATTTCCTGCTTTTAAAGTTGAACTCCTTGGGTTTTGTATTCTGTTTCCACGTCTTGGAGAGTACGGGTTTTGACAAGATTTTTCTTTTCCTGTGTTGGAAGCTTATTTCAGATTTTCAGGTACCACATGCATGATGGTTGTGACGCTTACATAGCAAACTCTTATAGCCTACCTTTCATTGCAGCAGGAGTGTGATATCACATAGATCAGGAGTCTCAAACTCAATTAACCTGTGGGCCACTAAAGGTAGAGTCTGGGTGAGGCTGGGCCGCATCAAGTATTCCACAAAAAAAGGGGGACCAATGTTTGTGGGTGCGGCTTATATTCAGGTGTGTTCAATAGTCTGGAAATTACAGTACAAGTGACCAACGTTGCTAATTTGTGTTGAGCTATGGTAGCTCTCAAGTGTTAAAAAAGACAAAACGCACAGGGCAACGACTCACGCAGACAAAGTGAAGAAAAAAAGTGCGGGCCGCACCAACACCAAGCTTCGATTTCAGGTAGGGGGCCGCAAAATATCGTTCCAGGGGCCTCAATTAGCCCGCGGGCCGCGAGTTTGAGACCTCCTGACATAGATAGTTCAAATGAAATGATTTGACCAATTCACAGTTTTCATTTGTGAACGTACAGGTACTGAGTAGATCTGGTTGCAGCACTGTAAATACTGTATGTAACAAAGTTTACGATATTGTAACCCGAGTTCTATAAGCATAAGTAGAGCCCTCTGCTGGACTTGATGAGTATTACCCAAAGGGTCACGTAGAGGGTCTAGCCTTTGTGAGTTACAATCTGTGCTTCCACTTAGCGCTGAATAATTCTTGGTGACGTTCAGCAAAGTGTGTTTCCAGCGTGTCCCCGACCCGTTTCTAGGCCAGTGATGCAAGGCTTTATTCAACTAAAGAGTCTCCTGTAGGTTATAAATTCTAAATGTTCAGGAGACGGGATTCATCCGATATACAAGTCGTCATCTACTATCGGACATTCTGCTTCTGTTCTTTGGCTGACAGGGAGGTGGTCAGGGCGCATGGGTTCACGCTAGTAGTGAGAAATAAGGAACGTAGGTCCTCAGTAGCACTATGGCAACCTGCTGTTACTCTGTTGGAGGTGGGGCTGTGTGCCGACCTGCTGGACAAAAAGGTGAGGACAACACCTTCAGCGCAGTCAGAGCTGAATACCCCCCCATATCTCTCCATCTCTGTCTCCTGTGAAAGCTGCTTCTTTTGCGTGGCCTAGGCAACAAGCTTTTTCTATAGGACCGTTGCCAGGGGAACATAGAGGCAAAGCAGGGCAGTGTGAAGAGGAAAGAAAAGGGGAAAGGACGGCAGAGCGGGAGAGAAAGAAAGAATAAAGTCGATTAGAGAGTGCTAACGATGAAGGAGGAGCACAGATGATTCACCCCAGCTCTAGTACATGCTGCATGGAATCACACACTGCACATCAAAATCCAAAAAGTTAGAACAAGTAATGAAACATACATAATTATCATAAATGAAACAGAATTAAATCGTTTTAAAGTCAAGATGAATCAAAAAAACATGTTTTAACCCTTCAGTGTTGGGACTAACGCGTTACAAAAGTAATGCATTACTGTAATGCATTACGTTTTGCTGTAACGTTGTAATGTAAGGCATTACAACAAAAAAAATTGGTTATATTTTACTCGGTACAAATCTCAGTAACGCACGTTACAATGCATTTTAAACCCGAAATCAATTGGTGTGTTATTTTTATACAAATTTGCCATCACTGCGAGATCCACAGAGGAGAAAAAACAGTAGGTTTACTTCAAAACACGAGCGTCAGACGCTGTCAGAGCATGTATTTAGAGCTCCCCCTAAATGGCTGGGTTTCGGATCGCATGCATTTGCGCCGATGCATGCACGAGACTTGAGAGGATCCACCGGAACTCGTCATAAACACGCCAAGTTCCCACCACGTCAAGTCGGACACAGGTGCACTTCACTGACTTTTTTTTAATTTAAACTTTATTAATAATTGTATACATAACAAAAACTATCCGCCAGGGGAAACTTCACGGACTTTGCACAAAGAATATGGCCTGCCCAGTGGCGCTGGCTTTCTTCGTCGCTGACGAATTCGAGCCGAGGCATTTGAAGTCCCGTTGTTGACGGAGGCTGAGGAATTTTTTCACGTGGGAAATACGTGAGAAACCACCACGTGATAATTCTAACCAACTAGGGCAACGTTTAGGGGAGTGTCTTATGTCCGCACTTATTTCAGACCATCTGCAGAGAAAAGCATGCGAAGGGAGGTACCCTGGAGAGATACCGCGAGTTTTTAAAGTCATGTGACATGTCGCAAAGGGAAGTTATCACCAGCATTTGTGACGTTTTTTTCCCAGAATGCCTGGTTTTGCGAGGCAAATGCATGCGCATGCTTGATTCGAAATGCGCCTAACATCTCAGGTAGGCTTTCAGGTAGTGATGGCGAGATGAAGCCTCATGAGGCATCGAACCACTTGAGCCAATTGGTTCAAGAAAGGGTTCATTTCTCGAAGCTTCATGTGCACACGATACCACCTACTGGCCAAGTGTATAATCACAGGCAGCTGTATCTGGACCACATAATGTGTGATGCATTGACTTTTTGTGTCTGTTATGTCTGTTGGGAATGACTATGAATTACAAAAAATGGATAACCAAATAATTACTCAAAGATCATTCAAGCTGTTATATTATTCTAAACAGACAGTGTGGTAATAGAGAGAAAACATTGGGGGAAGTTGATCCCGGGCGGGGAGTCGAACCTGTGATCGCCGTGTCGAGGATGTTGACCCTCTGTCATGAGGGAGGTGCCCTAACCACTGCTCCACCAGCCGCTCCGTGATGAAATCATTTCTGTACATAAATTATCACATATGTGTGTAATAAATTGTTCAAATGTTTTCTGTGTATGTAAATTTTCCCCAAATGGTAAAATCATCACTCTCCTAAATCTCTCTCTCTCTCTCTCTCTCTCTCTCTCTCTCTCTCTCTCCCTCAACTCTCCAAACTATCTCCAAACTATATAAACGCTATTCAACCTCTAGTATCCAAACTCCCCAAACTATGTAAACTCTCAACTGACCGCAACTCTGCTTCAAAACCCACATTTTGAATGGAGCCTGGGGGGTCTATATAGCTGTAAAACCTCGCGGCAAACTCTGAACCGCTTCACGAAGCAGTCACGTGGTACAGCCGGGCAGCGAGGCTTCGGACGTCATCATTTTTGGCCCCTCCCCTAAATGAAGCAAGCCTCGATACGCGCTTCGCGGAAACGCCCCCTCCATTACTCGACACACGCTTCGAAGCCTCGGCGCATCTCGTAACATCACTACTTTCAGGTAATTTCGCAGCATAACACAGCACCTTCCGGGTCATTAAGTACGGCAAATCTGGAATGAAAAATGGCACTGTTATTTCATCCCCGAATCCCATTCGTGAACACAATAACTAATATCACTTAACGAGTCATTTTCTGTTTCTCGTTTTCCGATTTTATTACGAATAACGGGATAGGCTACGAGTCATTTTCCGTTTTTCGTTCTTTTATTTTGAAGCGAAAAACATCACATCCTGCTGTGTAATGAGCTGCATTGAACACAAGAAGATCTATTGAGAACAAAAAATCCACATTTCCTTTTATTTTGGTGAAAAGTAATGCAAAAGTAATGTAAAAGTAGTGTAATGCCTTACAATTAAAAGACAGTAATATTGTAATGTAACTAATTACTTTGAAATGACAGTAACAAGTAATAAATAATGCATTACACTTTTGAAGTAACTTGGCCAACACTGTAACCCTTTTAGATCACATCCAGGTCATATTTTGCACATATTAAAAGGCGAGTCCACACTGGACCGACTGCCCGATTTGCGTCTGTAAATGAAGTCGGGCTACTTAATATGGCCGACTTGAACAACGACATGGGCGGTTCACACACCTACGGAACTACAGCCGACGCCATACGTTCCGCGCTTGCGCGAGATGTAATGTCTCCAAAACAACAGGTGGCGCCAATCTGTATTGTGGGCCAAAAAACACGAAAACCGGAAGTAGGCGGTCCTCTCTAGACCACCTTCTTCGATTCCACTGGTTATCTGGTATGTTTACCATCGTCACTTCCGGGCTTCACTGATTCGCTAGTCATGCTGCTAGCCTCCACCAATCAGAATGGTAAAAGAATGACCGACTCGAACGGCGGATTACACATTTGAATCGGCTGAAATGAACGCCGATGTGGGCCGATTCGAGCGACCACACCAAGCAGACTCATGTCACGGACGCCGACTCTCTCAAAGACGCCGATCTTCGGTCCGACGTGGGCCCGCCTTAACAATATATGCAACAATATTTACTTTTCTTCCTAAAAATGTGTTTGCAAGCATCAAGTGAAATGGTTCTATATTGTAGCCTGCCTCTTTATTAGCGGTCCGATAGCGACAACAAAGACAATCACTTTCTTATGACTATGCATGCAGACAAGGATTTGCACACTCACTCCTAATTACTTGACATTTCACATTCAATGCTGCTGCTCTCTCCGTCTGTCTCACGTACACGACAACAACAGTATTATTGTAGGGTTTGACGTCATCCGTTAAATTAGACTTCACAATAGAGAAAGGTCAGGCAGCATGGATTAGGTTTAATTTCTAGGCCAGTTTTCCGTCTTGATCTAACAATTTAGTTTCCACGTCATCATCATTTTTTTAAATGTTTTTTATCAATGCCTATGTTTGCTTCTACATGCTGTAGATAATAAAAAATCTCTTGGAGCATGAAGATCATATGTGAGAACCCTTCATCTGCCTTTCAAAGTACGGATATACACAGCAGCCTAGCTGTCCGTTTTCATCTGATCATTTTCATGAAGGGAGAAGTCATCTTATATAAAAACATGAAAATGTTGTACTGCATGAAAAGTATCTGCAGTATGTAATCGACATGATACTGGCTAATATATATGAGGAGAATATGTGTTTGAGATGATTGTTTTCCAGGTCTTTTCTTTTTTTTCCCTCTTTAATTTAGTAAAGCCATCTGAATGAAAATATAACGTAGCAATGATCCTGTTCCTCCGTTCTGGAGATGTACAGTAGCACTAGTAAGTCCCTGATACTCCTCCCAGGTAACCTGCTGGTGATAGCTTTCGTCAGTTACTTTGGGGCCAAGCTCCATCGGCCAAAGATCATCGCAGTGGGTTGCGTACTGATGTCCATCGGCACATTCATCATCGCTCTGCCTCACTTCATCATCGGACGGTGAGTTAAAGAAAAGTCAATGGGCCTGGTTGCTGTATGACTTCAACTATAGGCTAATTGATTTTTTAAATGCATAAAAAAAAAGAAATTCAATAATTAATTTTGATTCAATACAAGTCATGTTTGACTTGAAAAATTCAATTAAAAAACACATGGTTCACAGGCTGACACCATTATTTCTCCATGATCTATTACTGCACCCAATAAAGCAGTATATAGGAGAACATAATGCTACTGATTGCATTCTGTACCCATTTAATTCTGATTAGTTCATCACTGCCCCCTGCATTTGTACACTTCTGTGTGTGTTTTGTGCACAGCTATGAATATGAAACTTCTGTTCGACGGGTAGCGAACTCGTCCCTTAACCCCTCTCCCTGCACGGTGGATTCACCGGCAGACGTGACTCAAGATGGTAAATTGCCTCAAGTGCCAGCCACAGGTAAGCACATGTACGTGTACTCACTAGTGTGGGCAAGTAAAGACGTCTGAGACGGTTCTCATCTTTTCCTCCAGGTTGCGAAGGCGACTCCAACCTGTCGATGTGGATCTATGTGCTTCTGGGAAATGTCTTGAGGGGGATCGGAGAGACGCCTGTTCAGCCACTCGGGATCTCTTACATAGACGATTTTGCTACTGAGGAGAATGCTGCGCTATATGTTGGTAAGGTAAACCTCATCCAGTGGGAGAGATACACTGAAGTAAACACATTGAAGATATTCCATGTAAATGATCTGCAAAATATCATTTCTAAAAATGTGCAACCCCCACCAAATATTAGCAATACACAGGAGTTCTGTATCTTGACGTCAGTTTAACACAAGTTGCATTTTATGCAGCTTTATTCACCCTGGACTTGACAACACTATTATATCCAAATCATGTATATCTCTGTGATACATACTGTATATATGCACTGTATATGTTGAAAAATATATATTTTTTAGATTTTCATAGGCAAAGCATACGTATATCACATGTGAATTAACACCAGGACACTCTGCTGACTTCTATCGGTGTCACAGTAGGTGCAAGGCTATTTCTGCTACATGGGCACTCAAAAGGTTTATAAAAAGGCAGACTAATGTTTTGCATGCTCGTTGCATGAAATTAAAATATGGCTGCAGCATTCATTTCAAGCAGCCAACGCATGCTTCTTCAGAGCACATTACAGTATCTCACAATAATGCCGTGCGGGCAGAAACACCTGCCATGTGCAGTGGTGTTTAGCTCAGCATGAGCAATAGACGTTAAATCCCTTTAGTGTTGTACAATAGCAGAGGAGTATTACTGAAGTAGAACATGTTTACTTAGCAAGCCTTTCCCAAACCAAATGAGGCTTAAACCATGTATATAGAGTAAATGTGAGCACAATTTGTGGTAAAATGTTTGTGTAACCATCTAAATTCAATCCTGGAATTCTAACCGCTCTGTGTGTTTTGTGTCTCTTTACCACATCCAAGGCTGTGTGCAGACCATTTCAGTGGTTGGACCCGTGTTTGGCTACCTGTTAGGCTCCCTTTGTGCCAAAATCTACGTGGACATTGGATTTGTGAAAATGGGTGAGTTTAAACAAAAGTAGACGTCTAAGTATTTTAAAGCCTTTCTTTCCTCTCACACAGACTGACAAAGAGCTCACGTGAATGAATTTGTTCAACATCATATTCCTTGGCCAGTATAATGTCCATTACACAGCAGCTCATCACAATGGTATACCCAAACATTTTGATGTCTTCCCATTCAGTTTTCATGTGAAAAGCTTGCTGGTTCACTGATATGACTTTCTGGGATACTTGAATAGAACAGGGTCATTGGTAATGTTAGCTCTACTTTCTCTACCATTCCGGATCAAAATGTCCGTTTCATTCATAAAACTGAGCCATGATAATAGGCTCGTTGGAGATGAACTGCGCCTCGCCTGGAAAGAGCAGGTGTGCATGATTAGGATCAATTGGCTAATGAACAAGGCATGGTGAGGGAGAGGAGGGACAATGTCCTGTGATGAGCTACAATCAAATAGAGTGCAGTGAAGGGAGAAGGCAGGAAAGCAGCCAAAGAAAAGATGAAACTAGCAACAGAAGAAGACCAGTTAATAAAATATTTTTAAAATGTTCCCTGAATCATAGACCTTTTAGAACTTGTTTTTAATAATAAAGCCACTGTTTACACCTACTGACAACTCAAATGAAACTAGATGAGTACCTTCTAACCTTCATGTCAGACTTTTAATCTCAGAGTTCTAATGAACTCTGTTGTGCCTGATAGGAAAATCTGCCCCTGGTGCTCCATCTTTGAATCCTTTTCATTTGGTTATCCAGTTTAGTAGAGGCCTTAAAAAACAATATGTTAAACTTCTTCTCATAAAATTGTCCCACTGAACCACAAAAGATCTGTTTATCCAAAGCATTTATCATCTGTACCCCAACACAGAATCTATCACCATCACCCCAGCGGATGCTCGCTGGGTGGGGGCCTGGTGGTTGGGCTACCTCATAGCTGGGGTCATCACCCTGCTGTCTGCCATCCCATTCTGGTTCCTGCCCCGCTCCCTGCCCATAACCGGGCCCCAGGGCCCAGAAAAGTGCACACCAGAGCAGACAAGCTTCATTAAAGACCCTCCTCTTCTGAAGCACAAGTATCCTGTGGACGAAAATACTACCTTCATTGAAATGGCCAAAGGTAAGGTTGGATTAGGAGGTTTGTAGTCGTTTTACAGTAAATGTGGAATTTTCATAGATGTCAACGTTGGAAAATGATGCTATCTGGAATATTAATGTTATTATACTAGTCTGAACGCCCATGTGCAGCATGCACATTTTTTATGCTTGAGGGCTTCCGCTGATACTGCCATATAACGTCACAGTGCTATGATTTATGGGTAATTCTCTTAGATATGTGGATTTAGGGAAAGTGTGCATTAAGGGCTCTCTGTCTGAGAGAGCTCTTAAGCACTCGATGGGTTGACAGTGAGAGAGCACTAAGCCGTCAACGACTTTGTGGGAAGGAGTCTCAAAGTTGGGATTGGGCCTCAGTATTTCAGATTCCATCAATGGCCTTTGTGTTCAGAAATTCTGATGGATTGAATATTAAAAGTGTAAAATCCCTAACTTCAGAGATGAATGGGCTGAATGAAATGGCTGAAAACACATAAACTGCACCACCATCACAATGATTCACAATGTTGATATGATCGCATCAAAATTCTACACATAGGATCTTTAAAATATTTTATATCGTTCATTGTTTCTATCCACGGTCACTTGCTCAAAGTCTTGTTCACTGCCTTTATTGGCGCGTTACCGCCCTCAACTGTCAATCAGCGGAATAGTGCTTCATGTAGACAGAAAGGACCACTTCATAAACAGAGAGGAATTCAGTCAGTAACACATTGCATATTTAACATTTTCAGAAAGGTGTGTTCCAACTCCGATTTGTATCCCTCTACAGACTTCATTCCGACCCTGCGGACTCTGCTGGGACACCCTGTGTATTTGATCTACCTGTGTGTGACAATCATCCAGCTGAACTCTCTCATCGGCATGGTCACCTACAAGCCCAAGTACATCGAGCAACACTTCCGGCAGTCTGCCTCGAAGGCCAACTTTCTCATGGGTATGGTATTGTGCTCTTTGCCACATACATTATTGTGTTATGCAAACTGGGAAATCAGCACACAACCAATGCAGATGAGCAGATGCGTTTCTGCTGGGTTGAATGGGAGAAAGAGCCTAAGTTTCAAATATATTCTTGTGTCAAGTATGTACACGACATACACTGTTAAAGTCGCAGTCAGCAACATTTGGTTGATCATATTCACTGAAACCGACACTATGTTCCGATAGAACAACATAAATCATCAGGTTTTAGAAAAATAAACGCGTCTCTACATGCACGTAGAGACTGTTGTTTGTTTTGCAAAAATCCACCGCCCCCAGACTTAAATCTTGTCCACTCAGCAGTTCACAGTTCGTGCAAACGCCACAGATCCAACCTCCCCCCTCAGGCATGTTACAAGATCACAGGCACACGCCTCAAGCTAGGCACACGCTACATGACGTTAGCAGTTGCTATCTATGAGTACGTTAGCCAGCCTACCTGTGTGCAGTGTGTACTCCATGCCATTTATCGACGAGAGAAGACACGTTCATTACAGAATCTGGTGCACGGTCCCTGACAAGCACTCGATGGGAGGAGCTCGGTGGTAGAGGGGGAGGGGCCTGAGTGTTGGAAACATTCCAAATTTGACTGAGTCGACTCCATCTGCCAGACTTGCCGACTGCAGCTTTAAGCTTACTTATTGTTTGTAAAACACATTGTTTATAAATCCAAATTTCAGAAATCATCTCGGTGTATCTTCAGGTCAGTGTTGTTTTCCCAGTGAATTAATGGTAATATTCAATTCAATTCAATTCAAATTTTATTTGTATAGCCCTTTACAATAGCCAGACGGTACCCAAAGTGCTTTACATCAAAGCAATAAAATAATACATAAAACAGTACATAAAAACACAAGAAAAGTGCTACTAGTGCTGCAGGGCCTTCTAAAGTGCATAAAGTAAAAACAGGCCAAACAAGTACACCTAAGAGCAGGACTACCCTACTCAGAGTCAAATGCCACTCTGAACTCTGAATGAAGCAGAAAAAGCCAAGAGGTATTGTCAAAGAAAGGAGAACTGGGTCGGGGTTTTAATTCAGCCTATTAATCACAACAGCTGCAGAGAAGAAGAGCTTTGTGCGTATGAAAAGTGCTTTACATATGAATTGAAATATCTAATGAAGTTGATCACATCAGATGAAAGTCCCTACACACATGTGGTCTCATCAAAGGAGATGCCTCCACTGAATAGACTTGCTGCATGAAAGAGAATGCATTATTAGTGACCAGAGCAGATGACATGGGTGAAGATAAAAGTCCATGTTTTCACATTGATGTTAAATGAAGGTATAAGTGAAGACTGAAAAAATAATAAGTGGGGCTCTTTTTTCGATCAAGGCGGCTTGGAATTTACTGTAGTCTTATTTCCCCTCTTGTGTGAACGATGATAGCTGTACTTTGACACAATATGTTGATACATATTTTCTGCCTTTTTTCGAGATTTCCAGATGTGGCCTTTGAAGCAACATTTCATTTGTGATCTTGTGTTTTGCTGTCTCTTAACCTTAGGTGTGATCAATATCCCTGCTGTGGCACTGGGGATGTTTTCTGGAGGTCTACTGATGAAGAGGCTGAAGCTGAACATCATGGGAGCGGCCAGGTTTGCCTTTGGCACATCTCTGATCGGTTACGTCCTGTCACTGTTTTTCTTCGCAATGAGCTGCGAGAACGCCAAGGTAGCCGGAGTGACACTTTCATACAACAGGTGAGTCATTGGTTGCAGTCGAATAGTCTAAAAATTAGGTCCTAACTCCTGTTCCTTGACCTCTGGGGAAAACGTCACGGGGTTAAGGAAAGGCGATAGGAGAACTCAAAAGGATTTAGGAAAAGTCGATTGCGGTGCTCAGAGGACTTTCACTGAGCTTCATCATTATAATACTGCTAATGATTGACAGCTGATGATCGGCATATAAATTCATGCCATATGCACAGCCAAAATGATCGTAAAAATGAAAACAACAAAAATGTCCCCAAGGGTCCCTAAGGGTTAAATATGTAAATGCACATATCGTTTGTTTTCATGAACGGCCGAGGTGTGCGGCACTTTAAATGTTGCTCTCGCAAAGAATTGTGGGTTTTGGCGTGATCTCCTTTCCTTTCATATAGAAGGTCTGTTGCATCCTATGCTAAAGGAGCTCTGAAAGGAAGCATTGGAGCTCCTTTCCTTTGCATTTAGAGAATCCCAACGGCTCTCATCACTTGTTTACTTCCAGGTCACTTCTTCAGTTAGGAACCTTCGACTGCATCCATTAAGTCATTCCACTGTAATTGCAGCGAGCAGAGCCCTCGATATGCAGCGATCGCATCATTTATAAACCTTTTCCATCCTGGCTTTGGAACCAGAGAGGCCGTGTCACATGTCGGCATCAACGTTCTTAAATAAGCAATATATAGACATAAAATTACTCCAAATTCAGTACAATGCAGTACAGTTATTGATCTGACAGACAGGTCTTTACTTGCATTGAATGCACTTGAGGTTAGCGTTCATATCATGAATACGCCCTCTAGAGATAATGGCATCTTTTACATCAGATATTCTGACACTATTGTACATGTCGAGATTACAAGATGATGCTTGAGAGCGGCTAACTGCTCACTTATTTGTCATGCCGTCGCCCCACCTCACTTGTGTAAGCACCACTACTAAGTCCTATTATGTACTATACCGGTACTGTCTGTAATGGAATAAAAAATGATTTGCTCTCATGTGTGCTTTTCTCTCGCTCTCCATCTTCCAGCATGGATAGGATATCTTATGAGACACACTCAGTGTTCGCAGCCTGCAACTCAGGCTGTTTTTGTTCAGCGAGTGACTGGGACCCAGTGTGTGGACAGAACGACATCACATATGTTTCTCCCTGTCTCGCTGGCTGCACCAGCACTGCTGGCTCAGGGAAAAACACAGTAAGTTGACAAAGTACTAGTAAGTAATGTTACTATATGATTTAAGGACCATCACCAATTATTTACCTGTGCAGTATTTGAAAAAAAGTTGTGAATAAATTAAAGTAATATATGTCAGTCTATTGTGCATAAGCATATCCTTGTGCATTTTTTTTATTTTTTATATTATTTATAGCGATAAGTTGTCTTAACTGTACATGGTTGACTTTTATTTTAGTATTAATTATCAGTGATCGTAGTGATCCACAGCCACATATACACTATGGGTGTTTGTGTATATTCACTATGTGTCTATGTCTTGCTCTACATGGTCATGTGTGTGCGACTTTACGTGTCTCTCCAGGTCTTCTCTAACTGTAGCTGTGTGGGCGTGGCTGGTAATTTTACGGCCAGTACCGGCCAGTGTCCGGACAAGGACGACTGTGACAGGATGTTCCCGTACTTCCTGGCTCTCTCTGTCATCACTTCCTTTATCATCTCCCTTGGGGGAACACCAGGCTACATGTTTCTCATCAGGTCAGATTTCAACACATTTCATTGAATTGACACTAGTACAAAGTGTTGTATTCACTTTAATGCCATCATGTCCATTATTTTTTCACTTTATGTCTGTAAGGACAAAGCTTCTTCCCCTAGACATGTAAAATCATTTTACAGTTCACATTCTGATCCACTTTTAATTTGGGCCTGATGGATGGTGCTGATTTCAGAAGAGATTTTATAGCCAGCGAATGTTGCTTACTGACAGTCCATGTCAAGAAAAGTCTGAGTATAGTATGTCCAAAACTATACTTTCACAAAAAAGTCAGTCAACACAATTCATAGTATGTTCTAAAAATACAATTAAAGGTCATAAAAAACAATTGTATCGTATGGCAAGCAAAGTGGGGGATAGGAATTCCAAAAAGTCAGTCGAATTTTTAGAAGAAAAAAAAAAAAGTCATACTTTAGTGTCAAAAATTAACAGTTAATAGTATAGTAATGTAAAAAAAATCATGAAAAAACTCATAGTATAGAATGTTGAAACAGTTTCTGACTGCTTGCGATGTCTTCATTTAGGTGCATCAAACCACAGCTGAAATCCTTGGCGTTGGGTTTCCATGCTCTGGCAACACGTACCCTCGGTAAGTCTCTGTAAACCATAAGCATGTTTGAGTGGATCCTTATTCCACCTTTCTTCTAAATGTTCCCGACACTTGAACAAGCAGATATACTCCAATTTGTTTTTGATATTTTTTTCTATTGTTTTTGCCAAAGTTGTGTTTCAGCCCTTTTTGAATAATTATGCTGACTAATCTGAACAGTTGCCTTTCAGTTCTTGGGGATGAGGTTGTGAAAATCTGTTTTTGGTCTCACAGCAGGGATCCCGGCACCCATCTACTTTGGTGCAATCATAGACACCACGTGTCTAAAATGGGGTCAGAAGAGGTGTGGAGGCATAGGAGCCTGTAGGATATACAACACCACTGCATACAGGTAGTACTCACATTCCAGCAAATGGTATTAAGAGTTTTATGGATCTTTAATTTTCTGCATTTGTGAGAATAAGTTCATATCAGTCTCAAGCAGTCTACTTCGGGGTCAAGACTTTTTCTATTTTATCTGGCTTATCATATTTTAACATTGCAATGAAAACATGAAATTTCAAATAGATTTGAATTAAAACTATCTTTTATATTCAGTGTAACCTAAACTTCCCGATATCCTGGTCAAGGCCATGAATAGAAATCCACTCAGATATAAGTGAAAAATAGGCTCTATATTATTTCAGAACTTGCCTGAGAATAATCCCATTTTTAAGTTATTTTCAGGATTATCAAAGTGATTTAGTGATAGCAGTCTGAACATCCCTGGCTACATGGTCATTATTTAATGCTTTCTGGTGTCCCCAGTCTCTTCCCTCCCTCATTCCATTCCTGTTATCAAAAGAAACCTAAACCAGTTATACTTTTACATCTTTTCTTAGAACAGCATACCTGGGCCTGACCCTGAGCCTGCGGACTATCTCGTTTGTTATTTGCATCCCGGGGTTCATTCTGCTCAGTCGACAGCTGAGGAAGGAGGAAAGAAATGCCGTCCACGGAGATCTGGCCAACGGTGGAACAGAGCTGGAGGCCCTCAGGAAGGAGGAGTTTGTGACTTCTAATTCTGACCAATCACAACAAACAACAGACAACAGCACAGACAGGGAGACGCGGCTGTGATGGATCCAGCAGAACTGACGACCCATGTCTCCATCCCACCACAGACACTACAAGTACACACACACACACACACACACACACACACACACACACACACACACACACACACACACACACACACACACACACACACACACACACACACACACACACACACACACACACACACACACACACACACACACGAAATGTTCAGGGAATCACATTATATCCGATCATGTCATATAAAGAATAAATTCTATATTTGTACTACTGACACTGTGCAGGCTTTGTGAATTTGACAGACATTTGATATGACTGAAATATTTCTTGAATGTACATGCTGTTATTTTTTCCAATATTACTATGTTTCTGATTTTAATGGCTGTACAAGAGGTTAGATGGGAAATGGGACTTGTGCAGACTTCTACCAGCACTTAGCTGCCTCTTTGGATTGATCTTTCAAGTAAATGTTTTCTTCCTTATGCCTTATAACACAGAGGCACAGCACTTAATTAAGATGAGGAAAATTAGGCCTTCAAGGAGGAAGTGAGGATTTTTCTCCAGAAAAAAATAAAACAGGTTTTTGAGGAAATATGTGTATGAACATATATTTCAGTGATGTCAAAAAGGTTCGGCAGGTATGACATATGTGCCTCATTAACTCAACAGTTACCTCTAAATCATGTTATCGCACATTTTGAGTATATGGTATATGAATACTGTTTTATTTTGCTTTCACATATCACTGAATGCAAGTCTACACTCACTTAAAAAAACACTTCATTTCCGACTGACTCCAAAACGTTTGTGTTTTACTCTAAGCCCAAAGTCAAGTCTGATTGTATTGCAGTTTGTGTTGTGCGCTTTCTGGATATCAACTTGTTCCTTTGGTACTCATAATCACTAAAAATGGAAATTATATTTCAGTGAGATTTGCTTACCCGTTTGTCTCGTGGAGGCTGCTCTGTATCTGTATGTTTTCAACCAGCACCAGCCCCGATTAACTCACATCTAAATCTCATAGTAAGGAGACAAACGTTTCTTTGTCGTGATACTGATCTTTGGAATTCGCTCAGAATATCTCTATATAACCATTTTTGTTTAAACAGATGGGTGAGGTGAATACTCTTTGTGTCCTCCATGTGTCGTGTTGGAAAAAGCAGGATTTGTACTCATTGATGAAAAGATGTCACCACAGAAAATGTGCATTTGTTATTTATGTGTGTAAGCACTGCCTCCCCGTCTACAGCCCGTGCTTTGTTGCGTTTCACTGGTCGGACTATTTTTAGGGTTGTTTTTTTGCGTGTGCATGAACTCATGTGCCAAACCCAACAAGCAGATTGGTCTTTGCTTCATCTCATAATCACAACATATTTTGTTGAATTGTCAAAATAATTTCTCAAGTAAAATTAGTCTACTAGATTCTGTATCTCAAGACAATAGCTTATTTTAAAAAGTATTTATTTTGTCTTTTCTCAATGTATAGCCTCATCATTTTGCAAGACTTTATTTACAAAGTGGATATTTTTGTAAGACCGTGTATTAGGGACATTTAGGTAAAAAAAAAAAAAAAAAACAGGGGTTATTTGTCTGAATACCCCCCCCCCCCCCTTACCTGGCTATATATTTTTATACCTACAATGGCCCTAATACGCTGTCGTAATTTGGTAACTTACCCTTTGTGGTGACTGAATCGTCTTTTCAATTCAGGTTTAGTTTCAGGCGGCTACATGCACAGACTCAGAGAGGAGCAACGAAGGGTGTGGAGGAAGAAGTCGTTATCTCAATGTAAGGCATTTACTTGCATTAAAGAAATCAGAATGTAAATAATTTTCTTGGATTATTTTTGTAAAATTTCAAAGAATACCTTAAATGTAATACTAAAATAAAAAGGTTTAATATCCAATGAAATAATGTGTTCATGTCATTTATTCAAAGAAGGCAAGGCATTAAGAACTGCTCCTTTACTAAACAAATTATACTACATCCATCTAAAAGGCACTTCCGTCTGATTTCTGTCTACAACAGAAATGTCAGTTTACAATTTGAATTTATCACATATATAAAAATCAGGGACCATTGAAGCATTTGATTATCACTATTGCAGGTTCTCCCATCACAGTAACAAGGCTCTATCTGGATAAAGGAAATATAACAAACACCATACATCCACTTTTCATGACACACACAGTCCAACACTCACATTAACCCAATAAGCTTGAAACCCTCATAGGCAGCAAATAAACAACAATCTGGGCCTTTCAAGTTATTTTATCCCTACAGATATTCACTTTTATCTTTGTCATTATGTAAGATTTTCTTCTGTGTTTACAAGTTCAAATTAAGGTAGAAAACAAAATACATGCAAAGATGTGAAAGGGTTTACAGCCTATATTTGTACAGCCATGCAGACACTAACTGATCTGATTGTGTTGTTAAACTCAAAGTCTTGTCCCTGCTGCATACAGAAATATATATCAAATACATTCCTAGCACTCTCTGCTCTAGCTTTGGACTAATCCTGCACTGTGTACCTGGCTAAAACCAATGACGCAAACCATTGAGCAACACTCATCCTTGTGTAATTACTTAAGATATTAAGTGCCCTGTGATGAAACCTGGGTCAATTACTGAGTGAACTTTCTTCAATTCCCTTGCACAACTAATCTGTCTGACAAGATTGTGCACTTGAAAAGCAATCATTCAAAAAGAAAAAAAAACTGCAACTGTATCACTTATTCCACAAACGCCCTAATAAAAAAAATATCCTCCATGCTTTAAAACCGTGACGGATATCAGCCTTAGCCCATATCTCAAAGACGTAAATCCTGGTTTATGATGTGACACAAGGTGCTATATGACAGTAAAGAGTGCTTTGCAGTGGCTTTCTCGTGATATGCTTTCTGTGTAAACAATTCAACCTTTAAAGATTTTACAATAACTAATCATCCTTTTTGTTTCCACTATCTTGGAGATTCTGAAAAGACAAAAGAAAATGAAGGGAAAATGTCAATCAATATGTTACGTTTCATAATAATGAAACCAAATTTATTCCATTTATCTACTATGAATTAACTTTAAGTGTCTATTTAGTTTAAATCCTGGAAATAAATAGAATTTGTTGTTGTTGTTTCTTGAATTCATGACCTTTGTTTTCCATATTTTGACAAAACATAGCCCTTAGCACTCAAGTCAATAGCCTTTGAGTTAATGATGCAACAGAAGGGCTTTTTAAAATGTGATTATAGAGGTAGTGAATGATGTGTTGAGGACATAGTTTTACCTGGAGCTCCTGATGTTCTTTCAGAAGTCTGTCATACTCCCTTGCAAGGCCCTCTGTCTGCTTTTTCATTACATCTGCTTCTGACTGAGAGTTCTTCAGTGCTGGAGAGGAAACAAACACATCAACATAAACACATGTCATTTATTATTTTATTAGAAGTGACACATTTTAAAAGTAACAGTTTTATCAACTTTCCTGAGGTCCAAATATGAAGAAAAAAAAACCCAACACAAACATTTCAGGGGTCGTGTGCACATGTAGATGAAGTACATGGACACTTACCATCTTCTGTGGTCTTCAGTTCTTTTTTCAGTCCCACCACTTCTTTTCTCAGCAGCTCCATGCCCTCTTCGGTAGCCTTATTACCCTTCCCTTCCATGAGAGTCTGAAATACATCAATTGACACAAACCTCAAGTACATGAAATACAGCTTTTTATCAGCTACGTGTCCTTCCAATGTAAAGTGTTCAGCGTGTATATTGACATCTACATCTCAAGGTTTTAAATTAGTGGAATCAAACAAAGTCAAAACTGACATTAAAATGTTAACATTTATATGTCAGCTACATAGAAATCAATTTCACTATTAAATAGTACCGTTTGTTTTATTGATTGTCTGATGTAGATTTTGCAATTGTGTGCAACTGTAACATCTCTTTGCTGAATCAATGTGGAGCCTACCTGTTTCAGCAGCTTATTGTCCTCCATGTATTTCTCGGCAGCCTGGTTCGCATTCGCAGCTTGCACCTGAAGAGCAGCTGTGGTGCCAGACGCCGCTGCCAGTTGGTTAATCAAGGTGATCACTCTCTTCATAACCCTGTAAAAAACAGTAAAATAACAGGGTTGAGAAACATTGTTGATTTGTCATTAAGTTATTAGCATAATAAAGCAAAGTCTCACAGCCAGAGGAAGACAGCGAAGCCAGAGATGTAGAGGTTCCTCTGGGCTCTAAAAAGCTTCATGTGCAGATGATCGAACATGTTTGGTTGCAGCCTGGCATCTGTGCCAAGTTCCTTAGCTGAATATTTCCTCACCTCACGCACTGCATCTAAAGAAAGAGGTGTAAGCAATCAGTGTAAGTGTTTTCCTACTATACATCATTATGAAGTTTTCAGTTTACGTTGCAGCATTCGATAATACGCTGAAATCCCCCAATTTTTACCCAGCTGACTTGTTGATTTGAGACTGAACAGTTCACAACACATGGTCCAACTTGGAGTTACTACCTAGAGGTTCTACATGGTTGTAAGCAATAAAAACTGACACACACGTCTCACTTACCAAGGAAAAGAACAATGAGTATTATGATCATTGTGAGAAACACTTTGTTCCAGAACCTTGAGACAAAACTCCAGATCCTCAGCTGGAAAATTCTCTGCCACCTGCAACCACACACACATGGAATAAAAATAATTCTGATCACGATATATATCGGACAATATTCATTTTCGTCCATTACTTGTGAATATTGTTATTATTGCTTCATTCTTCTTGTTTGTTGAAATGAGTATATGACATTATATATACATACATGTGTCCTAGCCTGTGTTTTTGTTGCATTCATTAAGATTCATCATGCTGTGGTAATACAAACCTCACAACATTGAGTCTGAGTGATTGTTGTTTATCACTTACCTCTTTGCTGAGATGAAGGGTAAACAAAGGATGACAAGGACGCCCATCTCCACGTAGAGGAAGAGGGCCACTGCAGTCCATTGTAGCGTCATCTCTAGCGGGGCCCTCTGACGATAATCTGACAGGGATAGACGCGACCTTTACACAAAAACAGGTTCTGACCAGCCTCTCTTTAAGCAACATCAAGCTCAGTCGATCTGTAGAATTTAATAAAACGTATGAATATAGGCTGAATGAATGTAACATAATGGTCACAGTGTTTAAATAATGACAGCAGGTTACTCCACTGGATGGTAATATGTAACGAGTAGTGGAATAACTGTAATAAACACGTTGGTTTTCCAACGAAGTAGCTGAGATATCCTGGCTGTTAGCCTAGTCTGGAGCAGGCTAGCCACAGGATAAATCTCCATGGTAACTTATTCCATATGCGACATGCTTTCGTGCAACCGAGTCACGGATAACTTCAGTTTCAGCTTAATCCCGTTATCTAGGTCTAGCAAAAGCTACAGTTCTGTCAAACTCACGCCATTGTAGTTACAGCGTCACCAATAGCAACAACAGTTTTGCGAGTAACTTGCGAGCATATGTTTATGCTATATGTTTATGAGACAAAAATACATAGAGTACGCTTGAAATAATGATTGGACACGTTTCACCCTCCGCCTCTGTTCAAATTCATAAATCGATTGCCCTGGTGACGCAAGCTAACGTTGCCTGAAGTAAAAGCTAATGTGGCGATAAGGCGATTTAGAAATAGCTAACGCGAATTAGCTTAACATTTTAAAATGGCAATTCGACGGTAAAGTATCTGAATGCATGTCGGCATACGGCTATAAAGACACACAATTTATCAGAAAGTCAAAATAAATACTTACAAAACAGAGTATCTGTAGTAAACTTCAGACTCGACCAGGAAAAAGTTTGTTTGGCGCCTCGCCCTTCCTGTTCCTGCTTCCAGCAGCCAGTCAGCGCATTCGAATGACGTAGCTTCCGGTCCTAGATTTCCACAATAACACTTAATTCATAATTATGTTGTTTGAGACTATACCAGTCTAATTCTGACTTGTCTCCATGAGCAGAGATTTTTCGTGTCTTTGTGTGCATCAGTGGATAGTTTGTATAGCTCAGCCTACCCGTTTTAACCAGAGTCCACTGCCAGTCACACAAAAACACTCTACGAGACTGTAAAGTCTCTGTGTTGGGATAATTCAACCTTGGGAAAATCACTGCATTGTTTATTTTATCTCAAACTCTGTTTTACTCTTAATAAACTGTTTTTGTATCAGTAGAAATATAAACATACTGTGCATTCCCCACAAGGGACTTCATCATTTAAATCTCATTTGTCACCTGTAGCATGTAAGAAATAACTTTACACAGGTGAGGTATAAACAGCTTAAGTGATGCTCAAATGGTAGCCCAATCTCTGCTTACTGCTGAAATATACCGCAGCACGTCAGCAGAACAGACTGTGGAAATGTGGTTACAGTATTTGGCTTGAGGGATTTTGCATATTGCATCCAGTTTATGCAAATATTCACATGCATACAATCCCACACATACAGGAACTCACAGGAAGGAAACAGAGAATGGGCTTCTATTATGCCAGGTTTCTTTCATTGTAAGAGCTTAGTGGCTTCATTTTCCAAGTGTGTGTTTGTGTCTCCATCCATGTGTGTGTTTGGAAATTGCTTTTATGAAATTTTGCACTTGAGATGGTTGTTCGTGTTCGCAACATGTATATCAATTTCACTTAGGATATTGCACATATGTTTGTATGTCATACCAATAACTGGATGTGGTATTTTGTTTTAACACATGAGCACTCACACAGATTAATACATTGAACAAAGTGCATTGTTACACTGTAGTTTCCCACAGCTCTGAATAAAAAATTATTTCCATTTTACTTTTATAGAACACGAACACGAACATGAACACGAGAAAATATAGCAATAAAGACATATATTGACACTTCAATAGTTTTGCAGTTTTATTTGGCATACAAATACATCAAAATAAAAACAAAAACATTAAAAACTAAAATATTAAATTTCAAAATGCCTTTGTTCCAAGCTCATGCACTGACCCGTACGTGTTCTGGAGGTAATCTATTACAGCTGAGGTACTGGATAGAGAGTTGAACACCTTTCTCTCAGGCTGGGAGCTAACCCTCTCCAGCATGTAGATAAGATGATGGTGGAAGCAGGTGAACGTGTTGCCCTGCTCTATCGAGATGTCCACCCAGTCCCATATACACTCCAAAGGAGTATCCTCATAGCCAGCGAACATGGCAGGGTTTGAAAGCAACCCCCGAGCAGCCATTACACCTAATAAGCAAATCCAAACAAACAAGAATTTAACACATTTGAAAGGAATATTGTCATGAGTTAAGTGTGATTTGTTGAAAACAAACTTACCATCGACACCAGTCAGCTGGTGAGTGGACTCCACATCACGGAGGTACTTTATGTCCCCATTGGCAATGACAGGTATGGATAAGCTGTCTTTGATCGTCTTAATAGCATCATAATGGACTGGCTGGTGGCGTTCTTCTGCTGTGCGGCCGTGGACAGTTATCCATGACGCACCTGCTGCTTCAGCCTTCTGGCACAGATCCACTGTCCTCCTCAGGTCCGTGTGAATTCTGTGAGTAGAATCATTTCAGTGTTTATTATTATTATTATTACAGTGTGATTTTAACAGAGGAGGATGCAGTTATGCAACAGACATTTAATTACATGTATTCTGACACATTAACAGGTGAAAAAGGTAACCGATATTGGATTATTGAGGTGATACTGATTTGAATATTTTAAAAAATCAATATAAAATATCATCCAATAGTAATTTCTTAACCATACACATTTTTTAAGCAAGACATTTTACAATAGAAAATAAAAGTACATTTCAGTGCTCTCTGGTGGACACACTATGTAATGTACAATCAAGTGTAATGTCAATGTGGTTCAGGTTTTTTACCTTATTTTGATGGACGCTGTATAGTTTGGCTTGTCCACTTGGTTTCTGACATGTCTTACCATGTCTTTCACAAGTTCAGGTTTATTGATGAGGCACGCACCATACCCAGCTGACATAGCCCATCTGAAAACACAGCAATACAGGTTAATCAAACAACCCAAATAAAGAATTTGTAAGCATGTTGGTGAATAGCTCTTTGTACAATTATCACAGTAGCACTTAATATTCAAAATAATAGAGGTGCTAAAAGGAAGGATATAAAAAAGAGAACCAGGCTGCATGAAGGACTAGCGTCAGTAACTGTACCTCTGGGGACAGCCACAGTTGAGGTCAACTCCGTCTGAGAAAGGTGCCACCACACACGCGGCATCAGCCAGACTCTGGGCATCATGGGCAGCAAACTGCACTATCAGGGGCCGGTCACCTGAGGAGGAAGAACAACGGTTATGAAGAAAAAAAACCATGGGATACATAAGGTTTCGATGATACAGAGCTCACAATTCACAACAAATACATCATGTGGCAAGAATGACATCTTTGTGTGAAGATGCTGTGCATTGGAAGCGGTGGTGCAGCAAATCAACATGGTTGTGCACCATTATAGTCACGTTGCTACTCACTCTCGTTGGTGGTGAACTCGCTGTCTCTGGCTTTGACGGATCGCATGAAGTCGGCAACAACTATCATTGGGGTGAAGCAGATATCACAGTTGTATTTCCTCACTAACGACCTGAATGCGAGCCTGTGGAAAAGTACTTTGTTTGAGGTATAGTTTGCAGACAAACACGCAACAAAGAGCAGTTTGAATTTAGAAAAAAAGGAGAAAGTTAACGGACTTACTTTGAATATCGAACCATTGGAGCACATATTTTCAGGACCTTTCCCTTTTCAAACATGTCCATGACACTCGTGTTTCCGTTGCAAGTATTCATTCTTCACAGGTCGTCACGCAGCTAGCATAACAAAGCTAAGCGAGAGTGCCGTTTGTGGACAGGTTCCGTCGTCTGAGGAGTATTTACTCGTTACAAAGATGTGAAAAAATAAGCCCATACATTCACACACAGCCACGTAAATACAACGTTACATAGCTTTACTCCGGAACAGCAATACACAACGACGCTTCAGTCCTCCATGCGGGAAAGAAATGTAGGCGTGTCCGCGACCCCTGACCCCATTACGTCACACAACACAACGTGTCTGTTTATTTATTTTTTCATCCTAAACATCCAACCACCGATGTAAATAATAAAGGCTGTAATTTTATCTCATGCCATTGTAAAAAATATATTGAAAAATGTAGAAATGTTGCTCGAAGTGTAAGCGATACGTCAACGTCATACCTTCCACGCAATGCTGCGTTCAGGTTCTGTGGGGAAAAAAGGTACTTCTCACGCTGTTAAATCAGAAACGCAAATCATTTGCTAAAAGAAGTGTCTCAGATGCGTAAAGAAAGGACAACAAGTAAAATAAACTTAGATTGTAATCCAAAGGGTTATCCATGCCCATCGACCCTGAGCTCTCATTAGCTTTATATTTGGACACTAAAATATAAACACAGACACATTCATAACTCTTGTCTTCATTTTTGCATCCCCATTGTCCCTGTTTTTCAGTGTCTCAGGCTATAATGCTAAGTCAATATCAATATAAATCCAAATTAAGGTATACAATGTTGAAAATATGAACTGGAGCCCAGAATCAGCCTCGCTATGGAATTAACTTTTTCTTTGATTCTTTTTGTAGTACTTTTCATCTCTGGCCACAGGAGGGCACCACAGCAGCACTATTCTGAAAGTCAGAACTCCCTGAAAACATTAAACTCCAAACAACGTTTGAAAGTGTTGTGACTTTTTAGAGTAACGTAATACCAGATTTACAGCAATGATTGTGATTTTTTTTTTCACACTTAGATTTTCTTGTAATCACAATGTTAAATCTAAACATTAATGTTAAATAACGAGGTTTTTTTTTGTTAGTGCATAGACATGGCTGCACTTGTTCAAGTCTCAGTTGAAAAGCTATATCTTCTGGTTGTGAACAGAACTTCTTGTTAAGAGCATTCACCCATTTGTTTCTGTGATCAGTCCTGATGTGCAGTTGTCTGCCAAACTGTCCAGCATCTGCAGTAAAGATGTCTTTCACACTTTCAGCCCAATTTCTGTTGGAGCAGTGGAGAAACATTCACATCCTACTGTAGCAGTCTGTTGCACCATGAACAACCAACTTCCACCTCATCAGCTTGTGGCTTCAGAACATCTTCCAGCTCATCTTATCCGACACCTTCCTAGAAGATCATAACATTGAGCATTTTCTATAACAAAGATGGATCACCCAAGAGAGGATCACACAGATGAGCTCGAAATTCATATCTGCATTTCATTAGTGTGTGATTTTTTTAGTCCCCATAGTATAAACACAATAACACTGTTTGAAACTTGACATTGGTGTATAAAATAACCCATCGGACCTCTGGGACAATCAGCCTCATGAAACTTTACAGCCACAACCTAGACGTCTATGGGTATTCAGAGGGTGGATGGCTTTCCTTGGTATACTGACAATACGGAGGGTTGTGAACAGTTTCCAAAACATAAGTGCTCACCATCCACTCGCAAATACAAAAATCGATAACAAATCTCAGCCTCACTTATTTTATGCAGTTTCTCAAGGTCTTGTTGTCTCACTGCAGTATTTTAGAGGGATTTTCCTGCTAATGTTTTGATCAATTCTCGAGTGTTAAAAAAAGAAACAAAAAGGTTAAACAGCACAAAATCTGTCTATAAACCACCACAGATTTGACTGTGACCGACCCTCTTCTTCAATGTTTTTTGGAGCTTTTATTTTGGTACTTCCGCTGACCGGAAGTGTGGATATACTGGCTAGATTTTGTTTTTCCAGCACGTTTAGATTTAACAATAAGCATTCAACATTTAGATTTTAAAAATAAGTAAAAGGAAGCACGACACGAATCACAAACGTTGCTGTAAGTCTAGGAAAATGTTTTACTTAAAAGAGTCAGACCACTTAAAAAAAAAAAAAAAAAAAAACATTGTTTGGAGGTAAATGTTGTAATTTCAGCGTGCACAGCCTACAGTCGGATAGGGACCATTCACCAAAAACCAAAGCATATAGAGCTTTCTGACGTTTACAGATGGATAGCACACCCATCCACCCAGATTGACCCAGTGTGGTTTGCTGAGGTTTGAATGTATTAGCCGCGCATAAATCATCCACCCAATTGTATTTGATGTCTGAAGTAGAATGTTGACATTATGATAACCCACAAACCACGTGGACAGCTTATTTTATACATGCGTACATGTTCTGTTAGTGCCTTTGTTATTTGGTTGGGCCAAACATAATGAATAATTACAATTACTCTCTAAAAACAGACAAAAATTACCTCATAACTGCAAAAATAATTTTACTGGTGAACACTTTATTTCAAACTGGCACGGAATAAGTGACTATCATTAAAAAGGAAGCATTAACAGCACTACGGCACACACACATCCCTTCGCCGTGACTGTGGAGAGACCTGTTAAAAACAGCTGATAAATCGCACAACTAACAGAATAAATACAATTTCAAGCCAAGTGACGGCAGCAGAATGCAGCTCATTAATTCCCCTAGTTGGATGAGACTGATCTCAAAAATAGCATCCACATTTCAGTAAACCCATCTGTACTACCTCCTCAATCCGTTTGTTAAAGCTGACGCATCGCCAGACAACGTTCCCTTTATCTACATTTACATACAACCATTTGGATCGCTGACAGAAACACGCAATACCCTGTGAAGAAACAAAACACGTGTGAATATTTTCCCACCACATCCCTGGAACAGTGTGGATAAGTTAGTGATTTCTTAGCATGCACCCAAACACCAGCGCCACGTTTCATCCCCTCCCGCTGTCTCCGACACGAGTCCCTTTGAACCATGTTAGCAGGTTTTAAACGGAACGTAACACGTTTTTACACATTGTTTGAACTGAGGCAGGTCTCACTGTTCAAATTACATTTTAAAAACACGAATCATTGCGTACTGGACTGAGGAGCGGGACTCTGCTGGAGGTAAATCTCCTCATCCCAGCCCTCGAGTCACTCAATTAAACAGCCGGTAAAAAAATAATGAGATATATGAGCATGCCTCTGGAAAATCAACAAGCAGCAAAGTGGAGCATTCCGACCGACGGATCGTCCATTGGCAGGAATAGAAACATCAACGTGGGCTGAATGGATTTTTCACCCACTTTGCTGTCTTGTCATCGCAGCACAGGTGCTTCCGGTCCACCAAGGAAAGGTGCTTCCGGTCCACCAAGGAAAGCTACTTAAAACGATAAGGGTACACAACTGTACAAAGACAACACAGCAGGCCATTGGCAGCGACAGTGTAGAGGCTGTGTGGCCCCTCTCCCCCTCCAGCCACCTGTCCCCTCCCTCACTGTGGCAGCTTCCGGCAAGCCGCCGCCTCCAGCTCCACCCTGGAGAGGTAACGTTTGGCTAGCCGGTGGCAGTCGTAGCTCAGCTCCGTGGTGTAGATGGCGCTGGCTTTCTTGGGGTAGACGATGGTGGTGCTCCTGAAGTGTTGCGGCCGGTGGCGAGGCTGGAAGTCCAGCTGTGTCCTGTAGCGGCGCCAGGTGCTGTGGGGCACGGCCATGACGGTCTGCGTGCAGTGTTCGAGGGCCTGGCCCGTAGGCCGCAGGGCCACGCCCTGGATGAAATGGCGGTCCGAGTCGTAGTGCACGGATGAGGTGTATCTGTGGAGGAGGGAAAGTGCAACAGTTTTACGATATAGTCTGCACCAACCATCCATTATACACCACAGCACCAGGTCTTCCCCGGTGTCCACTGTTCTCTTGTTCGCCCATGAACACACCAAGCAGTTGTTACTCCGACACTTGGATGCTCATCAAAAACAACCCACCTGATTTCCTTCGGCGGTAATGGATCAAGTGCTATTCCTTCCCCATAGGACAATGGGTGCAGCTGCTGGGAACATCCGCTCGGTACAACTGGAACCTGCGATGCAAAATATATATCATCCCCAGTCAACACAATACAATCCACCTACAATACTGTAGAATGTTCTCAGTTCTGTGCTTCAGTGGCTCCAACAAACATTTAAAGTTTATTTAACCAAATATATTGGGAGTGAGCAACACAACGGGCATGGTGTGATAATGTCGGAACAAACGTCCTGTGTGCAAAGCAAACACTTCAAGAGAACCTGCAACTGGTAGGATAAACAGCCCCATGTACCATGTGTGGAAACTAGCAGGGTTGTATGTGATACATAGTAATCCAACAAGTACACCGGCATTTCAAAATAAGAGTTCAGATGAAGTTTGTGGTGGTTTGCCCACAAACGGCTTAAATCAAACGTATAAGGTTAGTCAGGTAGCAGCTCAACCCACCAAGGAGCCCCGTCCCTCGTCCTCTGACACCGGGCTCGCTCCCCCGGCTTTGTCCGCGCACACAGGCAGCAGCAGCCAGGCGCTGGGGCTCGGGCTCGGGGGCAGCCCGGAGTCCGGGCTGTCAAGTCCTCTCTCAGCCCTGCAGCTCATCTCCAGTGGATCTCCTTCACATATATTTGGCAAGTTCAACCTGCCAACCATTTCAAATTAAAAGTTGCGAAAAAAAAGAAGATATCCAGCGAGTGAAACGCAGATGAGGAAAGAGAAATACTTCCAGATTGCAGTTCCTTATTGTTGTTGTTGCAAAGTCCCACAGTGTTACTGCAAAACTCTTCCCGGACAGGAGGCACACGGCTGCACGCTGGAAATATCATGAACCCCGCGGTGATTCAGTCCGTCAGACGTCGAAAAACACCCAACCCCGGATTAAAAAAAACAATCCTTTACGTTGACATTAAAAAAAAAAAAATCAAATGATAAGCCAACTCAGCCGTGAACGCGTGTGAAGAGATGAGAGGATGTGAGGGCTCCTGCTGCTACCCGCGGCTCCTCTTCAAACTTATTTACCCTCAAAGGGGCCTTCAGCTCCGCACACACACGGAGAGGAAACGCCTTTTGAAGCATTAGCAGGCTCCTGATTGGAGGGAGCAGAGGAAACCAGAGACGGGAGCTGCTCATGGGAACCTCTCCAGCTCTCCATTCAAAATTGGACCCTGGTTAAAAGGAAACAAACCAGGTTGATAGGCTATGTTTTATTTATTTTTTCCTGATATCGTGCATAATGAGCCGTATACACTCAGAGATGAAGCCCAGAGGGGGAATGGTGGTAATGTTTTAATAGTGTTAATCAATTGCTTGTGGAGCATACACTTCAGACAACACAAACAAGTAACATTTCTTTGCACTTGAAGGCTGGAATGTACACTAAAATCAAAATCAGCAACCGGGCATCGACTTCAAATAAATAGCTGGTATTGTTTTTCTTCCAGAGGATAATGGATTTGACATCGCTGAACATCCGTAAGTAAGGGAGCAGCTCCAGAGACCCAGAGATCACTCGGCTAAGCAGAGACAAACCCATTCTGTTGTCACGATGATGTTTGCCCCATGGATGTGGAGTGATGGATAAATGGATGCATTCAAACTAAACCTTTGTTTTCATGTCAGTTGAATTGTAAAATGCATATTTTGGGACTTTTTAACAAATAATCCGACAACACACACATGCATACTTCTGCACACGCATACAGTAGACGCCACAGGCAATGGCCCAATAGAAAAGACTTCAGGTAGCTCCCGCTTATTTCCATGTCAACCTGGATGGATTCTAAAATGCCAAGACAAAGCCAGCCTGAGTGAAGATGCAGGAAAAGCCAAAGATTCTCTTTGTCCCAGACTTTAGGACTCTAAACCTGGAGTCGGTGATTCATTTCAGGCCACACAAACGATCCTGACACCTATGACGCATGTCCACTTTAATGGACGGCATGCACATAGATGTCGAGCTGGCGTAACCCCCACTTGGAATTAAAATAGTTGAGGAAAACCATGGCTATCATTGAAACATGTTATGTTCAGAAACATCGACTTTAATTGAAATCAGGCTGCCTGCAATCATTGTGGATTAGAACTGTCTCAGAGAGGCGGCCAGAGGCTTTCTGAGCAGTCGAGTTGAAAGCACTACAATCGTTCTCCTGGGTGCATAAACTGACAGTGACAATGATCTACTGATGTTAAGAGGCTCAAGATGGTGTCATGACAAGAAAGGTGGGAAAATACAGAAGTAAATGACATGTGCTACGACAGATAAGCATTTGAGGAAGTTTCTTCATAATCAGTTCAGGTTCATATTACTGTCAGAAAATTCAGTCAACTTTTTTGCTCTCTTTCTCCACGATAACTGAATAGAGTGAAAAATGAAGTCTTTGAGATGAATTGCTGCAAAAAAAATATGCGACGACCATCCCAGACGGACCGCCGTTCCTTTTTCAAGACGCAGTCCTCGTTACAGTCTCTTCTTGATGAGTTTCTCTAGTTTGCGGATGCGCGACGACTCCTGCTCAGGAGTGGGGAAGCTGAAGAGAGAGGGGCCGCCGTCAGCCCCGGAGGGTGGAGTGGGTAGCCTCTGCCTGAAGAGCTCCAGCATGCTGCTCTGCTCACTGCGCTTCAGACCCTATACAGAGATCCACACACATACACACAAACACGGGGGGAATCACTTTAGTACGCTAACCAAGAGGAAGATGCAAGGTTACAGTGAGAGAAAATGCTAAATTGCCATGTTAAGGCAATAGTTTGACATTTTAGGAAATATGCTTAATTGACTTTTAACTGAAGTTAGATAAGAAGATAAATACCAGCCTGGCTCTGTCAAAGGAAACACAATCTGCCCACCATCACCACTAAAGCACCCTAATGAACACATTTTAATCCACCCAACTACAACTTGGGTGTTACGTGCAAATGTTAATTAGTGAGCTTTAGAGGTGCTGACAGGCAGATTGTGTTACCTTTGAACAGAACAGGGCTCACTTTTTTACCCTGAGTAGCTAAGCTAACCATGTCCATACTGAAGTAACAGATATGAGAGTGGTATCCATTTCACCTCCCAAAATGTCAAACTACTCCTTTAAATTACAGGTATCGTGAAAACTGAGTGACCTTCATGTCCAGAATCTTCTGGAAGGTCTCAGGATTTCCATCAGCCAGGAGCTTTATGTAGTTATCAACAAACACCACCGGTGGTTCATGTGGGGCCATCACCACCTGCGGAAAAAAGTAGAGTTTAATGTTGGTTTCACCCCTCCCCTCCTTTCCTGTGAGCCATCATGGGACGACCCAAAGATCTTTAAATGATCCCACATGGGGTAGCTATGGCCCAAATGAGGGAAAGGGGGGCACCGAGTAGTTCTAGCTGCAAACAAAGTTGAAATGATAGTTCTATATTTGGAGAAAAAAAAACCCACGTCTGACTTTTTCCTCTTTCCTTTTTACACGCCAATTACTCCATGCATCGGTGGGCAAGAATTGGTTTTACCGGTAATTATTTTGGGGGTATAATGAGTCTGGGCAAAATCTGCATTCATCAAGAGCATGCAGAAAAGCTTTAATGGGGCACATGTCTTTGTGGATTGGATTCTATTTTTTTCTTTTCCAACAATAGAGACTGGGAGGAAAACTTCTTGCAGCCCCTCCAAAGCAGGCAGAGCAACACATGGCTGACAGACCCCCACCTCCCATCTCATGCATACAAATCCACGCAGGGATCATCTCACAAAATGTTTCTCCTTTCCTTCTCGTCTAAAAGAGACCTAATCTCTCCTTTCAGTGTTCACTCTTTTGTTTTGTTTACTAAAATATATGAGACGGGCACATGGAGGGAGAGAGTTTAGCATCAGAGGCAGGAGAGAAAGAGAGGGAAGAGCAGGCATGAAAGACTCAGGATTGTGTGGAATTTGTTGCTTTCTTACTAGCCCTGCTGACTGAGTGATTTACTTAGCAACTGTCCTGGAGCCAGGCCAAGGGAAAGGCCTGTAGGGACCTTGTAAAAAAAAAAAAAAAAAAAAAAGAAAGAAAGGGGGGAGAGGGAGTTTAAGAATGAAAAGGGACATAAAAAGGGAGAGCAAGAGCAACTGAGTAAGGGTGGGGGGGCTCAACACGGGTGGGGAAAGGGGTTTCTTTTAAAGACTCCCCAGAAGAGAACTACAGAGGTGGGAGAGAGAGCTGGAGCTGTGGTGGGCCGGGCTGGAAGAGCGTGGAAAACAGCCACGTCTCACAGGCGTCGCACCGGCCAGGAGAGGCCGTCTCAGACAGACAGGAAGAATCATATGTTCTTCAAACATAACTGAGCGCTGGCTTACAAAGCAGACAAGCCAAACACAGTCATCTTCAACACTCAAGGTAGATACTTTGACAGTTACGCAAAAAAGGATCGTGGTCACTTCCCACCTATTTCGAACATCAACAAGATAATATCTGATTAGTGTGAGATCATCAAATCAACACGAGAACTATAACAGAAAATACATTTGTGTACGTGCCATGGAAAACAATTCAATTATGCCTGAATCCCAAAGTGAGCTTTGAAAATGTAAAAGCACCACTTCAATTGTTCCAGTGACTTGCAGTTTCTCAGTGGGGGTTAGCCAGATTTAATTTCATGTTGCAGCATTTCATAGTGTAATTTAAAACTATTGTTGAGTCTAGACAGGAGTTCTCGTATTGACTCTCTTTCAATGGGTTTGCCTTTCAGAGGCTTCAGTCTCTGCCCAGGGTGGAAGCAATTACCTGTGAGGAGCCTTGATGTTGCACTAAGTTGATGGTTAAAATGCTGGCCATACTACTAACGCTTTTCTTTACTCATACGGGCTTTCTCTCTCCAAGGCCAGAAACGCTCACAGTAGAAATTTGAATGGCTCTTGAATAAACGTTTTTTTACATTTTTTTTAAGAGCGATGTAATTCAGACAACTCATCCTTTGATGCCTTCTTGCTACCAGGGACACAATGCAATGTTTGCTTGTATCTTATTCACAGGACATTATTGCCCATCACTCTAATTATTACAAATCATTTTGTTATATACGATGTTTATTAATGCCTTTTTCTTTTGATATGCTGTGCAGTATCATTTTTCTAGCCTCGGCAATGATTATTATGTCTTCTGCTGTCACAGTAATCAATGAGAATCACTCGGAGGCCTTCATGCATCGTCAGCGACGTCTGTGAAAGTTCTGCAGAGGGCCGTATAGATCACATTCCAGCTGAAGGGGCCCACTGGCAGTCGAATGCAGAAAAGGCAGACAGTGAATGCTGATGCGAATGCATTCTATAATTCTATAATGCGAAAGCCCCTTTAATGTGTGGCAGATGAGTGGAAATACTCATATACATTCAGGGCATTTTTCCAGGGAACAAAGACAAGCCTTAAACGGAACATATGGAACAGTGTGCATCCCAGAAAACAGGCTGTCAAATCTGGAATGGTGAAAGGGGGTTTGTCAATTTCTGAGACAAAACAAAGTCAGTGTGCCTGAAGGCACGAGTCTAAGACAGGGTGTAAGATGATGGTTACAATATTAGACCGGAATATAGCACAGCACAGCATGGTTAGAGCAGGGCCCTGTTGCTGCTCCAAACATCAAGACAGTCCAACCACCATGACTTCAGGAAGGAAAGAGGGCCGCCCGGGGGGTCCAAGGGAAATCAGGGGACAGGCGTGTATGTGTGTGCATTTCAGTTCACTCCAGAGACAGTTAATTAGGGTGTGGTTTATCTACGGCAGCCACATGCCATTGTCCCCTAGGGTGTCATAAGGTAATTAGGAGTCAAGGCTAACTGACTGAATCTGATATATACACCATGTCATACTGCATACTGTGTTTGTGAGTAGATGCATGGTTATGTGCAGCTGCATATGCACTTACTCACACCTTTCCACTGGCCCAACGTCAACTACTACTACTGTGTTAAACAATATGTGTGTGTGTGTGTGTGTCTTTTGTGTGTGTTGGCCCATCTCTCACTCATTAAACCGGTGGGCCATAGGCTCAATTTGTATTCCCAAAGTGGGCTATTTTTCATGGAAAAATCATAAAGTCCTATTGTGAGAGACACAGCATATAATCTGAGAGTGACTCGAAACAAACTTAATACTGGCTCGCCAGTCCAACCGCAAACACTCGAGGGATAAAAGATCGTCTTTTGTTGCTTCTTGCGATGGAACCGCAATCAGTGGAAAAAGCAGTTAGCTGCAGGTTGTGCCAAACTATTCCTGGTCAAGCATTAACGTCACACCAACACTCATGTTTGTGTCAGCGTTTCAACAATAAATCTGTACAAAGGCAAACAAGAGATAAACCCATTCAGACCACACTCACACCAAAGGGTCCACCTGAAGCTCCAAGCCTTTAAAAGGTCAGAAAGTGAAGCTTTGGTTGTATAAATGGACGTCATGGATTTAGCCAAACAAGCTAAATGTCATTAAACCTCAAGTGTCCCATAAAGATCGAGCAGCACTGATAGCTGTTTAAGTTGAACTATTTTATATTTAGAGAAGAACTCAGGTTCTCTTTAAAATCCATCAGTTAAAGATACGAGCTCGTTCAGAGTATATACGCCACGGAGTAAACTGTTTGAATTCATCTCTGCAGGCCTTAAGTGCAAGGTTGAGTGTTTTTCCAACATCCATCCAAGGTGCCTCACCTTGAGGATCATCTCTGCGCGGGTCATGCCTTTCACCACTATTTTGGTGTAGCTGGCAGGTGCCTTGCGGAGCACCTGGGAGCCTATGGAGGGCAGATCCAGCAAGACTGTCTTCAGGGAGTGAGTGTCAAGGAGGAGCTGGTGGGGTAGGATACACAATACAGAAACTTAGGCATATGAGATATGTTATTGAAGAGTAAACATATAAACCAGTCCACAAATGTAGGCATGAATTCTCTAACCATGGTCACTAATAGTGTAATATCACGCATACACATCTAGTTTAAAATGTGCTTGAGATGATGATAATGCAGCTCAAATTAAGCTTTAGGACAGATTAACATGAATTAAACTTACTTGTTCAGCTCCCACCATGCTGATAGGTTTACATCTGAACAGGTGGTTGATAAATTTGGGAATGAAAGAACTAAGGAAAGGAAAGAGTGAGAAAAATGTCAGCTTTGGGAACAGGAGGGCTTATGGATAGAACAATGATGTGCACATGAATGCTTGTGTGTGTTTGTTTGCATGTACTTTGTGAACTTGATGCAGAATTGTGTGAAGTATTTGCGTGTGGAGGCCAGATTTTCTCTGATGATGGGCACATTTTGCTTGATGTGCATGATAATTGACGTCACATAAGGGCTCTGGTCACCCACGTGCTCCACACTCTGCCACGGCATCTGAGAAAGAGAGAGAAGCTTTAGAATGGGAGGTATCGATTAAATATTGATTGTTAACCTGTTATGTGACAATACTTTTAAATGCATTACAAATTGAAAAAAAGACTATGGAATTTACAAAACATATTTCCTGGATGATGATCGGCAGCAAAGTGTGAAACCACGTTATGGCCTCTTATTAGAAGGGCAATGGTATTGGATTCCAATACCATTGTGTGTGTGTGTGTGTGTGTGTGTGTGTGTGTGTTAGTGTCCAACCTTGCTCATAGCAGTGAGCGCAGGGTCACAGGCAGCATCGAGATCTTGAACAAGTAGCTGGATACTGTTTGAGATCACACTGACAAAACATCAAAGTAAATTAATGACACCAATAAAACATACTCTTCACATGATAGAAGGTCGTGAAACATAAGAAAAACATTGGTAGTCTGGTAGTTAACACTTACGTGCTGAATGTATCCATCTCTCCGGTCAAATTAATTCTCTCCACTAGGAGTTTATCTACCTTTTCCTTTAGCTTCTCTTCCAACTGGAACATAGAAAAACAAAACCACAAATATAATCATTATAAATAAAAAAAAAAAAGACCAACTTAAAATGGCTGTATGCGTGTTGAAACAGCACAAATGAAACCGTCCCGGATGTATTGAAATCATAACGGCCACTGTGAGTTCCTTAAAACACTGATGAAACATTCAGTTACTGCTACGTGATAGGATTGCTTATGTCCTCTTGCATATACTGGCACTGCAGTTCAACTTAAGGCATGGATTCAGAGATATTTCAAGTCTGTGCGTCTGTATGCTTAATTTGTGTGCATGCCTGTTGTGTGGTAGCCAGGCAGTACTCCGCAGTGCTAAGGATGCTACAGATCAGGCAGAGCTCGTCCATGGTGAACTTTGCAGCTTCAGAGCCTTCTTTCTCCTTCAGCAGACTGCTGATGGTCAGGCCCACACTGTTACTGCTGGATCTGCATAGAGAGACAGACATGACCGGAGAGAACAGACGGAGAGTTTAGCATAAAGAAGGGACATTTCTTATGGTCCAATCTGTAGTACTGCCACATATTGTATATGTAAATTTGCATATATGATTCAAGAGTCTGAATTGTTGTTTTCTCAATTGATTAGAACTGAAAAAAATATGAGTCTACTAATAACTAAGATTTAGCTGTTCAGTGAGTACTCCTATAAAGACAGTCTTGTGTGTTTTAAATGTTTGTGGTGACTTTGCTTTGTCTGCATTTGGATCATAGATTACGGTATGTCATAAAGTTGCAGTAATTAGAGAGATCAAACCCCAAAATGTGTGTATTGTTTTTCCTACAACTGGCTGATGTGGACATCTGTGCTTCTTTAATAAAAGCACAGGTAAAGAAGTAGTAACCGAAGCCCAGGCATAACTACAAGGAGACTTAAGTGTCAGGATGCTGCACCAATGAGACTTCAACAGCGACCCAGTCATTAATAAACGTCACAAGAGAGACGTGGGTGAAAAAAACCACAACATATTTCAAGCTGCCTTCGAGGGGCCCCCTCCAATCTGTCTCAGCGCACGCTCTTGCAAAGCCTTTGAGGGCATCTTTGTACAGTGTTTGCATCCAGCTCAAAATATGGTATACATTAGTCAGCGAGTGCAAGTGTGTAATTAGCATGCATGCATATCATATATATGAGACAAAAACAGAGCATGCTTGTCTGTGTGCGTGTGTGTGTGTGTGTGCTTGTGTGTGTGTGTGTGTGTGTGTGTGCATGCACCACAGCCAGTGATGAGTTCTAATGTGACCAATGAGCCAGACATGTTTTTGCTGGTAGCATATTAGGCTTTGCCACAACATAACCAACTCCAGACCCCTCCTAGCATGCCATCCCAATCCATCAAACACATGGAGGACTGAAGACATTAAGTTTCAAACTAAACAGCCCCTTCACCATACGAAAAGAATGAACAAATACAGGCATGACATGCTTGTTTATGAAAAAAAATTAATCGCAAATAAATCTCTACTTGAGTTACTGCCCAGAAAGTGTATGATTCTTGTGGATGGAAATGGTTCGAAATATTAGTGAGTGAATACGAGTGAGTGTTTTTTGTCAGCGGGACGGTGTATGTGGGATCGGACTCAAAATAAAATACACTGCATGTGTGCACTGTAATAAAAGGAACATGTCACCATGTGCGACAATGTGGCTGAATGGTATGTTTTATAGTCTTTGGAAAATAATGGAGGGCTGTGGCTCAGTGGAATACACAGGCAATACTTGTTAGTACAATTAATTCATTGTTGGCTTTGACCTTTTCATGGTAATTGTCGAAAAGAAGAAACATTTAAATATTGCCAGACTTTGACTGTAATATTAATATGGAATGACTGGATTTTCAGAGAGAAGTTGCCTTTTTTATTACCCAAATCTGTCCAGCAGACTTAGAGCCAGCACCTACTGACCATTACAGAACATAACTCTAAATCTCCATTTCTAAACCACATGAGGTCCCCTGGTTATACTAGTCCCATACAAATAGGGCTTTAGTTTTAACTCTACTATTGGATTAAGTTTACTCAGGGAAAACCACAGGGGCCCCTAGCTCCATATTAAAAGTACAACTTCACTTATATTAGAAAGGACAAGTCTAATATATAACTTTTTTAAATGACCAAACCTGAACATGTCTTACTTAGGCAGGTTGCCGGAGAGGATCTTCCAAGCGTATTCTCTCAGGAATTTCTGGAAGATGGTTGTGAGGGCGATCATTGGTTCTCCGGTGCTCAGTTGGGAGCACTGCACCATGCACTTCTTGTAATAGACAAAGAGGTCAGCACAGCTGGGCAGCACCGCTCCGCCCTCCTCCGTGCCGGCCTTAGGTGGGCCTTGCGCTCGGAAGTCAGCCACAAATCGGTCAATCAGTTCTCCCAGGTTTCTGCGGATGTCCAAAAATATACAGTCAACCCCAAAAAGGTTCACACAAGCACAAATGGTCGGATTAGGTGCACATGAAAGGGATTCAATTAATCAAATAGAAACATTTAAACATAAAATAGATGATTGATTCACCCCAAACATATTAAAAGTATAAAATAACAGGCAGCAAATAAAGAGAAATATTCCAAGCATATCAAAAACCTCAGCACTACAGTCAACAGGCCCACAGTCAGTTGGTGTAGCCCAATCCTACTGCATCTTGGAACTAAAGCCAAGGACAAAACAAGCAGGCCACTGTTCTCTCCTGCTATGTCCCACTGGGGACATGCTGATCTGGCTGTTGCCTGTTTAAGGATTTTGGATTGAACTGAAATGAGGCTGTAGCTGCAGAATAGGTCAACGCTGTTCCCTTGGACAGACAAATAGCATTTAACGGTCCAGAGAGCCAAGAGCCAGGGGCTACATGCAAGCACAGCGGTCCCAGAATTGTGTTCAGTTTCGGGAACGATTAACATGACTGGGGGAGGGGACTGATGGAGGAGAAGTGGAGGACGGTGGTAGAAGAAGGAGGAATGGGAGGCAGGAAGTAAACAGAAAGAGATGAGATGTAAAGAGCTGGGAGAGAAATACAAAAACTTAAGAACAAGATATCGAGATGGAGGGAAGGAGGAATGAAACTAAAATTACACAGAAAGATAGAGGGGTACCAAAAAGAAAAAAAAATAAAGAGGTGGGAATGAAAATAGGCAGATCTGCTGTGGCAGCACTTATTCAACCTCCCTCTCTCTTTCTCCCAGCGTCTGTGGTCGTGTAGCTAATGGGAAACATTTCTGCCACAGTGGAGACAGAGGCATGTACAGGAACAAGAGATGGAAAGACAGAGGAGGCAATGAAGTAGAATGAGAGGTGGGGGATCTGATTGATGAGTGGGCAGTGGAAAAAGGCTGGATGTGCCAGCTTTAAACACAACCTGCTCCTGATCCTGGCTTTGTTTACCACGACCCAATTTGGCCCGATCTGCGTGTGTGTGTGTGTGTGTGTGCTCACTTGTCTTGGGATTCTATGTAGACGTATAGATGAGGTTCGAAGCACTTGGAGACAATGCCATGGAAAGGGTTGTCTGGAGCTTTTGGCTTCCTAGGCTAAAATAATGGAGGGGAAATGAGGAATTAGTGAAATTACAGATTTAAGTTGTAGCTCCCCTGAGTACCAATCAGTGAGTTTATGTTTGCCACCAGCTCAGCAAGCAAAGGTCGATGTTAAAACACTGAACACAGTTTGCAAAGATAAGGTGGTGTCACATGTTAGAAACTGAAGCAATTTACTTCCCATGCATACACACAGCTACCACCTTATTGGCTACACCTAACTATAACTGATGCAGTCCCTCATTGAATTCTAGTGGCTTTAGCCTGTGGTTCTGTTGAACTGTGTTGTGTTATACTTAAACAAGTATTTCTAACCTTTTGGAGGACTACTTTGGGCTATTGAACTATGTAGGATAACATGCTTCAGCTGAGACGATAACTATTGTGTTCATGTGTTCAAACTACTGCCACGTAGGCACATGGTTGTAAGTTCAGTATGGGATAATATTTAAATCAGACTGCTACTGCACTGTTCCACTTGCCACTGCGTTGCCAAACACAAATTAGCCTTATTCTCTTTAAGAGGAGCACTTTAGAAAAAAAAATAGATTCTATTCAGCCTCAAGAAAGCCCCACATCAGAGGGAGAAACCTCTGACTATCCCTTTATGTTGCAGAACATGTCAGATGGGGTCATTCCAGGACAACTCACCTTAGCCAGATCCTCTGTGCCCACTTCCTCACCTGCCTCATCCTCCAGGAAGGGGTTTGTGGAGTCCAGAGGGCTCTCTGGCCTCTTCTGCTACAAAAGCACAGATAAAACTTCTGTTTTCTATTGCTCAGTTATTAATTCATGTGAACAATACTCTTCACTAAGAGAACTGTTTCTGCAATTTTCACAAACCTTTTTCAAAATTGCATGTTTATGAAGACCAGATTTAGTGGGAACTCCACCTCCAATTACGAAATTCCACCCAACCAAAATCCTGATTGAATTACAGAACCCAGCAATCATGGGTGTGTACTGAACTGAAGACAAAAGGGCCTCCGACTAGCCTAAATATTATCAGTTGTGAACAAGCGTGGCCTTGTTGTGTCCCAACAAAATAATCATAATCTGTCCATTCTCTGCATATCACTTTCAAGTCCACATACAACATGAATAATACAACAAGAATCAGCAATTTCATGTAAATGTGATTATGGTGCAAACAAAAGCGAGCAACATCAAAGAAATATTTTTGCCTTAATGGAATCAATCTGCATGCAGCCATTTAGCTTAAACAATACTGAAAGTATTTCAGATGCTGTATACACACATGGAAGATTTTACTTGAAGTTGAAAAATGCTGCGATTGGATGACATTTCATAATGTAAGAAAGGTGTTAGTGAAGGGCAGGACTGCAATTACAATCTCTGATCTTATTTTCCATTTGTTTTGACATTTTCGGCTTGAGTAATTTGAAGCAGCTGGCGTTAATAGTCAGTGTGTAATGTTTGTGAGCGTGTGCTTTTCTCACTCCAGGGGTGTCAGTCAAGGTGCATCCTGTGAAACGTTTGGCCAGAAGACCCTCGAAGTTTGTGGTCCTCTGAATAGCAAACAGAAGCAGCTTCACCTCAATCTCCTTAGCCCGCGTTCGCATCACTTTGGCTAGCTCCACCCTTACAAGCACACATGAAAAAATACACATATCGTTAGTTTAATTCCTATGCTTTGACATCACACAATTTTGTAACAATTCTTTTTTATTTGTCTTTTAGCAAAAACTAAAAGTCTTGCCAGACGTTTTTTTAAAGACATCACTACAATTTCTGCCAGATGTTTTTTTTAATTGACAGCTGCAGCCGGGAGTAACACACAAACTGTGCCCACTCTATCTTTCCTCATGTAGCTGAGGGGGAAAAAAAGACTGAGAAGTGTGGACACAAGGTCATTGCCCATGTGGGCCACCTACGTTAGCTGCACTGAAAGCCAAATTACAGACTCACATCAGGCACGCGGTTCACTTCATAATGCAGAAAAGTCCCACAAACTCTTTCTCAATTTCTGCTCCTTTAATTTAATTTCAATTGTTTTTCCTCTTCTTTTCTTGCTGACAGAGACAGCATAATATATTCATTAAATAGGCTGCAGCCACAAACCATAGCATGTTTAATCCAAGCTGAGTTTTTAGACTGTGTGTCGCGGTGCATGTTTACCTGGTGATGTGGCAGAACTCCACAGCAATACGCTCTGTCATGCACCACTCCTCGGGAAACATGCGGCCATACTTCTCCTCATAGTCCACCAGCTGCCGTTTGATCCAGGCATAGCGGCGATCGATCTTGTCTAGCCATGCGACCTGTGCAACAATTTTTAACAATATTTTTTCATTTACACCTGAATAACACCCTTTTCACTTACGTATTTTAATGCAATGAGATATGATCGTGTACATTATAGAAGTCAAATTCTAACTCACATCTTGGTTTTCCTGGAATAATACCAGGTACTCGGAGAGGTGCTGCCTGATGAACTTTTTGATGATCTCCTGTTTGATGCGTGGATCCAACACATTGGCCACCAGACAGGCATCTCTCAGCACGTTACTGGGACCACCCGGTCTCTGGATGGATGAAAGTAAAAGGTTGACACAAAGATTTGTACAGAACATTATCTAAATAGTAAATAGTAATAGTAAAAAGTCCAGAAATGAAAAGAAGACATCACAAATCTGAATATCCAGAAGCCAATACATCATATGTACCTTGGAGCCTTGAGAGGGGAAGGATTCCTCAAAATCTGCAAGGATCTGAGTCCCCAACTCACTCTGTGCTGCCTTTACTCTAGAATGGACCAAAGACAATAACACTACATTATTTGTTGTTTGATCAATCATTCAAATTAGAATCCTGGCAACTTTACATGGAAGTGGTCAATATCCAACAAGCTTTAGCGACTTGAATCCAGTTAAAAGATACCTTGTTTAATAATTGTCCAACAGTTGCAGAGAAAGTTGCTTGGTGGCAAACCTCAAGACCAGCGATGTTTTTGAAGTAGTCACAGCTCCCACTCTACAAATCGCTATTTTAAAATATGTCAACTCTTATATAATGAAGTCATCTTAGACAATCCAAGTCTGTCCAGTCGTCGGAGAGTCAGCGCTCGCCTGAAGGCATCCAGGCTGGGTTAACCGAGGACAGCACCAAAGGCCATGACAACTGTCCAGAGTAAACAGGGTTGGGTGCAAAGATAGTATCACAGATGGATGGCAACTGAACTGGTAGCCTTCGTTTCGAGTGCTCACTGACAGCTCACTATCCAGCTATCCGCATCGGTCTGGTCAGCTCTGAATCTGATACTCTAATCACACACACGGCTCTACAGCTCCTGTTTCAGCTGTGTCTCACTCTCTGATACAACTGATGTCACAGAGCAGCAGATCCCGTCTGTGGCTGCATTTTGTCCCATCGTTTATGTGTATGTAGAGGATACAATAGTGCTAAAGTCACAGTGTAGTTGAGACAGTGAGAAAAGCAAAAATAGAAAATAATCAAAGTTGATCCTGATAAAAGGTGACAGCTGCACTGACTCCATTTCATCGGACAAATTTGACGCCAATTTCACTGAATTAAAGAAGTTAAGGCAAGAGTTTAAAAAAATTTTAATTTATATGTATTTAGACTGTAACCTTGTAGATTTTTACATTTGTGATTTTAAAGCTTGGGATATATATCTTCTATAGCCTGTATAGGTTTTACTACTAAAACATGCACTTAGCTTATTTTTCAGAAGGGGAAATTATTTGGTTTTATCCATCTTTTTTAATACAATTATACATGTTCATTGACTCAATAAACATCCTTTAAGTATGGTTGTCATAATCAGATTAATTCGATTTTTAACAATCACGCTATCGCAAACATATTTACTTTTATTCAGTTAAAAAAATGTTTTATCAATTGACATAAATATTCTGTCTAAATTATTTACATTCTCCCTCAATGTTCTTTTTTAAGATTTTTTACCATTTTAATTTGAATTAAGAAGTCAAAATAAATGTAGTGTTCTCGCTTTTGTAACTGTACATACAATGGTTTAATTGTGTAGGTGACAGGCTGCTCACTGCTCTAAACATCCCTGCTGCTTTTCCTCCTGGCTGTAATTCTGTTAACTCCCCATCTAAGTATTCATCCTGCCTCTAAATCAATTGCTGGCTGATGTTTGTCTTCTGTTGTAGTTTTGTGGTCGATGTGTTAGCGTGCCCATAATTGTCAGAGAGTTTTCCTATTAGTTACTTTCTATAAACTTTCTATTAACTGTTTGTGTCCAGCTGTCCCCAGAAACACACACAGTGTCTCTCCTGTCATCTGTTTCTCCAGCAGTCTTCTTCTACACAGCTGTTATTTGGCATGAAGACGGTCTGCCACACCTTAGTCATAACAGAACAGATGGTCATCCGCTTTTTGTTTTGAGGGATCAGCACTACTTTGAACTTGAAAATCAACGTGACCAATGAGTCCCAAATTGATTCTAATGTTCTTGGAAAATAATGGTAAAATGGAATTTATTTTTCAAGTCAGGGCTGTGGGAAACTACAGTGTAACAATGCACTTTGTTCTGTGTGTGTTAATCTCTGTGTGAGTGCTCTTGTGTTGAAACAAAATACCACATCCAGTTATTGCTATGAGTAACAAACAAACATTCCTAGATGTGCGATATCTAACAAGTGAAATTGTTACATTGAAGTATATGTTGCGAGCACGAACAACCATCTCAGTGCAGTGCAAAATCTCATAAAAGCAATTTCCAAACACACACATGCATGGAGACACAAACACACACTCGGAAAATGAAGCCACTAAGCTCTTACAATGAAAGAAACCTGGCATAATAGAAGCCCATTCACTGTTTCCTTCCTGTGAGTTCCTGTATGTGTGGGGTTGTGCGTGTATGCATGTGAATATCTGCATAAACAGGATGCAATGCGCAAAATACCTCAAGCCAAATACTGTAACCACTTATCCACAATTCTGCTGACAAGCTGCGGTATATTTCAGCAGTAAGCAGAGATCGGGCTTTGAACTAGCTACTGGAAATGAACATTTCTTACAGCTATGCTGCTCACGCAACAGCCCGAGTGATCTGGAGCAAGGTGTTGAAGAGCAGCTGCAATGCAGCTGATACAGTCATAGAAAGTGTAGTTGAAGAGAGTATGTGCAAGAAGACACAGTACATCACTGGTCAGTGTGTGGTGTAAGTGTGTGCATATCGGTTACCTCTCAGAAAGCTGCCTGATCTGTGGTATGCCCATGTACTTGTGGAAATGTTCAAGCACATTGACCACTCCCTGCAGCAGGTTGGCCACCTCACCATACTGCCTCTTTCTGGTCATGGCTCTGGAACACAACACACATGGGAATTATTTCAATTATTATGTAAAGAAAATCTATCATAACTTTAGCTGTTTATCCCTTACATGTGTACATTCATTCTTAACACGCTATGGGTGACACATGAGATTAAAATGATGAAGTCCCTTGTGGGAATCCACATTATGTTTATCTTTCCACCGATACAAAAACTGGTGAAATTATATGTGAAGTTCAACATTACTGAAAACAGACTGGATTCCAATAAAACTCATCCAACCTGTGGTTTTCACAACAACAGGGCCTCTGAACAATCTGAAATACTTTATTTTGAAGAAATAAGCTTCAGTGTAAATTGTGTGCATCTTTCGGTCTGCTCTGTTATACACGATTGTACCCACTCTAAAGAGTCAACCCCCCCTGCCAACATATGCAGGTGGTTCAGGGTGGTGATGGATGTCGTTAGGTGGCGCTTGGCATGGTCCAACTGCTTTATGTCCCTTGTAATCTCCTTGACCTGTGCAGGAGAGGAACAAGTCCAACAAGTTGGTCATATATAGCATGGCAGAAAGGGGAAAGTAAACATACAGAAATGGAGGAAGCAAGAGAAAGTGAACAAATGTAAGTGGTTCACTAGATGGGGCGATAGGACAAAGGGAAATGGAACAAGATGAACGACACACCCATTGGTTTAAGAAACATTGCTCCTACATGCCTCCGGAGGGAGGGTCTCCCCCCACCCATCCTTCCACTATGCACCCAGCCTTATGGCCTTCCTGTGACACATGTATGAATGCACACAACACATGCACGCACACACGTTACTGAGAGGTACATGGAAGGTGCATTACCTCGACTTTAAATAACTATTGCCACTCTACTGTAATGGAAGGATAGAGGGTGTATCTCCCATGTGCTAGGGGTCATGACTAATGTCCTTGATGCACTAAAGTACTGCTCAATTTCATCTATCATAGGAAGTAGAGCTGTGTTGAAAAAATCGATTTTCCGATTTTTAATCGATTCGCATATTAATGACCGATTATCGATTCGTACGTCCAAAGATCGATTTTTTTTTTTTTTTAAGATTTTTTTTAAGATTGACCCCTTAACCTTTTCATCAGTCTTCCAGTCATCAGTAACTACCAATACTTGTAAGATTTGCTGTTTAATATTGATATAATACTAGTTTTAATATGTTGCTTCTCTACACAGTCATGAAGTGAAGGAAACGGTTCAAATACATTTTTCATTTTTAATAACATTAACCCCCGGATCGAATCGAAATCATATCGAATCAGAAATCAGATCAAAATCGGAACGAATCGGATGGAATCTGAGAAAATCGGAAAAAATCGATTCTGAAACTTAAAAATCGGAATCGAATCGATTCTTGAAATTTGAATCGAAACCCAGCTCTAATAGGAAGCATGTTTATCTGGAAACGGATATGTTTCTTGTATCTCTGAAATTGTAATACAGTATAACAATGTGCTGATCTCTTTTATCCTGTTGGATCATTCAAACAATTGGATACTTAATGAAACCTGACTTGTAATGCAGAATCAAATAAAGTACATAAAATGTGTGTGTGTGTGTGTGTGTGTGTGTGTGTGTGTGTGTATACCATTTGTTCAGACTTCTCTGCCTTGTCCTTGATGTCTTTGATTTTGCCAAAGAGTTGCTGGATAGCTATCTGGGCCTCTTCCAACGCCTGCCCAAAACAAATAGAGCAATATGAAACATACAGAGAAACAGAAAGACACATTTTCAACTGCTGTGAGAAAAACACTGATAATGTGCGTGTGTGTGTGTGTGGGTGTGTGTGGGTGTGTGTGTGTGTGTGTGTGTATTCTTGTGAGTCGGCACCACTACAATTGAGTGGTCTGAATGGCCTGGAAAGTTTGAGCCCCGAGGAATTCTAACGGCAGAGTCCAGCTCTGTCCATCACTAATCATGTCAGAAAAACACATGAAGCAGTAACAGCAGCAGGATATGGAGGAGAAAAATGGGGAAACCAAACAGAACTGTTTGACCATAACGTTGAGAGGAACAAAGGGATGAGAAGCTTCTCATTAAGTTTACTTTCACATATTCAGCTTCACAGAGGAGACGGACAGATTTGTCTACCTGCTGGCTGATCAATCAGTAGAGCAATGGTGAGATAAACAGTACAATACATCATTCATTTTTCTTTAAAAAAAATATGGAGCACTAATAACACTTTGTTGTGAGAAGCAGGGTGTGGGCAGAATAATTGGGTGCCAGTCCGGGTCAAATTTCCAGGGATGTTTTCCTATACACGCTCACCACTGGCTTTGGGCCATGTGAAACAAATATCCCACTTGCCTGTTCCCAGCTCTGGAATACAGACTAATTGGCCATCTAATTGGTGAGCCATCTCGATATCTGACATTGGTAGGTCTCTGTCTGACACATGAGCCATGAGGCTAATCTCTGTGTAAAGGCTGTCCCTATAAAGGCTAAAGAGATTATTAACAGTTTTCACAGCGTATAAACCCAGACCGGATTAGATCCCATTAGACAGTTACAATTGTAAGAAAGTTAACCTGCTATTTTAATACTTCCCCAATCATCTGACATGGCAGCTGTTCTTTGATGGTCCTACACAGAGATTGTGCTCTGACATCCGATGCCAAAGTAATTGGCTTCACTTGACCTGATGCTGTGACACAACTTGACTCTCCTTAGATATTCTCTCTCACACACACACACACACACACACACACACACACACACACACACACACACACACACACACACACACACACACACACACACACACACACACACACACACACACACACACACACACACACACACACACACACACACACACACACACACACACGGAATGCTAACAGCCGGCACCAACTGTGGAAGGAATTTATCACGTTTACAAGCACCAGTAAGAAACAGTGACTGGGCAAACAAACAAAAACTGCACACAAGCATACGCACACACACGCACACACATACACAACCATAAATACAGCTTGCCCTGACAGCAGAGGAGTAATTTTCCCTGGTGAGCAGTCGGTGATGGTGTCGCGGAGACACAAAGTCAAGACGACACCGTGTGACCAGGTCATAAAATCAGAAAAAGAAAAGCAACATACCACATCCAGTTATTGCTATGAGTAACAAACAAACATTCCTAGATGTGCGATATCTAACAAGTGAAATTGTTACATTGAAGTACATGTTGCGAGCACGAACAACCATCTCAGTGCAGTGCAAAATCTCATAAAAGCAATTTCCAAACACACACATGCATGGAGACACAAACACACACTCGGAAAATGAAGCCACTAAGCTCTTACAATGAAAGAAACCTGGCATAATAAAATCAGAAAAAGAAAAGCAACATTAAACCTTCCGAGGAGTGTTAACCTAAATGTTGTTAAAGTAAGATAAAACTTAATTTACTCTGTGTAATATGGTTTTCTGTCAACACAGTCTGCCTTGGAGGCCAGACAGAGAGGACGACTTCTTTAATAGTGATGAGCAGAAGCTGACTGTAGCTTGCATGGAGCCCTCTCTTTCTTTTTAGACTTCAAACAACCCTTTGGTTGTCGGGTGATTGGATGAATGAATTGGGGGGAAAGTAGGCAGGTTATGTGCTTACTCTTTGATCTGAGAGTGTGGAGGAAGGGAGTGCCACTGAAGAGGTTCCCTGGAGGACTTGTTGAGCAAACAAAGTGTATGCAGAAGAGGCCAGAACCTCCAAGGCTGCAATTGTCGCTCATGCACACTCAGCTGAGTCAATCTGGCTTGCTTCCTCGCGCTCATTTCCTGTATTTAGCCTTGAGGAAAGCAAAGGGAGACCACTGCCCAGCAGGCGCCTTCATGCCCGAGATTGTTATCTGCTCTCACACTAACTCGCACATGCACACCAGTCAGTGTATGGTGCAATAATCAGAGGACAGCACAGAGCACAGGTTCAGAGGCACACATAGGGGGTACTATAGAGTTTCTAAAGGACGATTAAACAGGCTTGGGATGCACTTCTACCTCTTACAGACATGAGTGTAAACTCTGAGTTCAGGGCCGAACACAATAAATCTGATTAACCAAACAGGGTTATTTAAACATTGGGTCCTTGCTAAATCAACGCTTCATATAAACATTTTTAGAGAGACAGTTTAGAGAGAAGAGTGTTTCACTTAACTGAGTAAAGAATAGCTTGTGAAATGCTTTTTGTATAGAATAAATCGTAGTGTTTAGTCACAGCTAAGTCTGACAGTAAATAATAGCCAGAACACCCATTTCTAATGCACTTTGTTATAAATATGCTACTATGCCGCTGCTATGCATTCCCTTGTTAGTTTAATTTTCCATTCATAAAACAATACAACATTTTGATGTTCGCAGATGACATTATGGTCAGATTTAATAGGCTATACTGAAAAAGCATAACATAATTGAGGACAAAGTAAAGAGCATATAACAAATAACAATGTTTTTGTGTGTGTGTGTGTGTGTGTGTGTGTGTGTGTGTGCGTGTGTGTGTGTGTGTGTGTGTGTGTGTGCGCAAAACAACCATTCATAGTTATGATATTGAGTCGACTGTGGAACAAGTGTGCATGCAGTATCCACATGGCCTTGACAACAGGCAGGAGGGAACATTGTACATTTGCCAACCAATCTGCCCTGATCTTCAGCACATTAGGAAATAAAATCTGTACTATTTTGACCACATGAAGTGACGCAGGTTTAGAGGGGATAATCTGGATTGTTATGCAACGAGGAACGAGCTGCAGAGCACTGCCACAATTTCCAGTTAATGACAGAGCTTGTGTCATTATAATTGAGTCCGTTTCTCTGCCCCTGGACACCATGTACTACAGTCAATCATACTGTCACCATTTTGGCTTGTGTGCGTGTACACATCTGTCTTCATGTGACACAATAGATATTTCACCACCACCACTGTTTTTATTTATACAAATGAAGCAAAATGTTTATTGCCACGTAACACAGCCATTGACCAACTAAATATAAGCTCTATTAGCTGATGGTGACTGGAGATCCAAAGAATCACATTTCTACACCCTGTAGCATATAACTATCCGACTCCCTACACGAAAGGAAAACACAGGAGACATTATTCCCCAAACCTCCTCCACTGTCTCTCTCCTCCATCTTGCTCTCTTCAACCTTTTCCATAAATGTTACCATCTTAGGTTTCAAACGGGGGATTACATTTAGCTCAGTGCGCACGTTCAGTCAACAGCAGAAATGACTAAATTGCTGATATTGTTGGTTTTAATATATTGCTGCCTTTATGTTTCAATCGCCATCTTGAAATGTAAACATCTCCATCTTTCCGTCTGCAGAAAGGATTTTCCCTCTGGAAATGTTGGAATGGCACTGTGGGGTTGGAAAAACAAACTAAAATTATTGTGTGTGACTGTATAATGTTATTGGTCTGGAGGGGATTTGGAGCGTTTCCGCTACCAAACGGTAGCTAACTGGGAAAGACAGGGCCACCAGGCCAGACACCCTGACGACAACGCACACCTAATCATGTCAACTGATCAGAACATACATGGCTCACCCGTCAGGTGTCACGTTCCCTTTCAGCCACAACTTCTTGACAGAGCAAGGACCTGGATTAAATCAGCAGGGGCTGTTCTTTTCCGTCATGCACCCACAAGAAAAGGCAAAGACTCAAAAGCCTGGGTTTAAAGAAATCGAAGTATTTACATACGAGGAATCTATTTCCCAGACGTGTTTTCCGTAAAGAGGGGCAGATTGAGTGGTGGGAATGGTTCTGAGTCATCCTGTCCTTTTCCATGGAAGCAATGTGGAGAGAGGAAAGAACATGTTTTTCTGGGTTCGGAGAAACCAATGGCACTATTCTAACTTCAGGAGAATTATGCTGTTATGAGCACCACCAGCGATAAAAAGGGACTCATGGGTGTATGTACAATATGTAAACGTTGTTGTTCATCTCCCCCATAGCCCCCATTAGGGCATGCAAGATCTACATGCTGTATTTCTACAATGTGTGAGGAACAATCCTGCATTCTGTCCTTCTGGCTGAGACTAACACATATCACTTAGTCTTTTGAGAACAACTGAGACTGCATCACCACCTTCACCATAACAAAAAATATCAACCAGTGGATCAGGATATTCTAACCATTACAGTGTTTTGTCTCTAAATGACCTAGAGGTCAACTTACCTGTCTGCCATCCTGGCCCACATTAGTCTGGCCTCTCACCACTGTCCTGATGTTGTCATCCAGGCGCCTATCATATGTTACACAACATAGCACAAAGTCAGATTGTGGGTAAAATACAAACAAAAACAGCAAATGTGTTATCAAATAATTGACATCAGCTCACCTGATTTTCAGACGAATCTTGTTTACAACATCATCAATATTAGCCAAAGACTGAGGAGAAATAACAACAAACGACAACAAAAAAATCAGGAAAGCATGCAACAAACATACAGAAGAGAAAAGATGGATTACTCACAAAAAAGTACGCTTTTCTATCAGTAATACCCTTTATTATATCATTCTGGTACATTATCCTGTTTAAAGTGTTGTTAACCCTATATATTATTACACAGTTTGTAGCATTTAATGCATTTGTGTTTAAACAAGCTTTGTATTTTGCTTCAAATGATACATATATATTCTATCATAATCACACATGTAAAATGTAGGGAACATCTCACCTGGTGAATTATTAAATGCATGCACACTACTAGGAGACCTTCTATGTATGCATGGCTACAGTGACCCCTCCTGGAGGTGAGATGAGATGAGGTGAGAAGTACATAGACATGTACGTGGATAAATACCTATGTATTTACCTAACCTATGTATCATGCTAACATTGCCATGTGCAGTATATACACAATAGGCATTCATATAGCATAAATTATACTGTCTGCTTTTCTCTCTAGTTGTTTTTATTCCCTTGGTTATAATGGTTACTTGTATTGCTCCATCTATGCAACTTCTTGGATTTATGAAGTACAGTATTGTTCAAAAGTTGAAATCACATTAACCATTCCACCCCTAAATACCCTGCAATTTTTATTTTGATCCCCAGTCCAGAAAAGCTAAAACTGACAAAATCACAGCCTAAACTGTCCATTGTAAGTTAATTTGATAGTGTTTATCTCAGTCTGGTTGAAGCATCGTAAAATGCTTTGTTCTGGTGTAAAAACATGACTTGTTTTGACTTTTGACCGTTTAAATCTATGGCATAGTCAAGCTTTTGTGGTGATTTAACTTTTGAAGGGTGGTGTCATGGTGCAGTACATTAAGTTTTTCATAAACCAAAGATTTGAACATTTCACAGTAGCATTAACAATTAAAGCAATGTCTGAATTATTTTTGCTTCATGGTTACGGGTCCTGGTAATGTCACTGTCACGCTGCCATGACTTAATGGGACGCCCAAGTAGATCAGGGACACTGTTAATGTTATACAGCATAAGTAACTGGTCGTGACAGTAAATGGACACCATATGTATGACACCAGGTGAGGTCTGGCTGCAGATGTTTCTGTGTCACCAACAGTACCTGCTCAGTGGGGAACAGTGTGTTGATGTATTCCACAGCATTGAAGTCTGCTCGGTCCAGTGGGTCTTGACTGGGGAAGACCTTGTTCAACAGAAGACACACGACTGAATATGTGATGGAGGATTCATTGGGATGACTTCCACTTTAGCCAATACCACCGTGTGCAACGTCAATCCAGTACAGGTGGTGATAGTATCTTAACACACACGACAATTACCGAACAGACTTAACAAGTGTCACGCTTTGCTTCCAGCTGACGTTGGCGTTATCCCAATATATAAACAACCTGACACGCGTTTCTTAATCTAAACACTGTTAGCCTTGTGGGGAAATCAGTGTTTTATAGTTAGCATTAGCGGTGGTAATGCAGCGGTGTCACATACGGTTAGCCTGCTAGCAGCTGGTGTGTTAGCCATACCAACAATGTTTAAAAAGCACTAATAGTCACGAGGTTGAACACCTACCTGTTCAATGGCTAGTTGCACCTCTGGGGTTAGATGCAAGACAGCCTCCAAATCCTCAGCAAATTCAAATTCTTCCTCCTCCATCATTGTCAAAACATAAACCCAACACCTCTCCTCGGCATACCACTTCCTGGTGAGGAGGATTCTGGAATACCGGTGACGTCAGAGAAACGATGCATTCAGGGCTGTCGGAAATCTAAGACAAATGAAATCTCATTACCATACATGTTTGACTTGCTCTTTCTCACGCATCCCTTTACTGTCTGACATTGAGTGCAAATTCAATCCATAATCAGATCTCTTCTCTCTTTGGAAGTGCACATGAATAAAACAACAAAAGGGTAAATCCAACAAATATATGAGTTTATTTGAAGGACTCGGAAAAATTATTGGCTGACATGATGTGACAATTATGGGTAGGGAGTTAATAAGATATGGTTATTATTAGTTAGACTTATTTATATATATGCAGCACATTGTTAGCTGCCATTCAAAGAACTTTACAGCGGTTTCCTGTTTTTCTATTATTAGTTCTACACGTTTACCAAATCAATACATCAGTAGATTTTGAAGGTGGGCATCAGGTGGCGTTCTACAGGGCGCAGTCAAAGTGAGTGTGTGGTTTAGTGATATAAGGGTGGAATTTTTTTTTAATTGAAAACAATTCTCTACCTAATTGTATGCATTAATCAGAATCAAAAGGACACAAAGTGCCAGGGAATTCAATTATACATGTTTACATTAAGGGCTGAGTATATTGAAACAAACTCCACTTTTTATTGCCCTGCTTGAGCAGAGGTGACGAGAATCCTTTCTGAGAATCGTGTCTTTTTTTCTGCTCACTTATCTCCTCATAGTTCTGCCCTGACCTTCATACATCACGGGGTATCCTGGCCTGTAACATGATTCCAATGACAATGTGCCCTGTGCCCTATACACATCTTCTCTAACAAGAAACCAGCTTCTCACTACAGTAAAACATACATTACTGACACACAGTATGTACACACATTGCCATTCATGGAGCAGCAGTGCCCCCTGCTGTAAAAAGAAGCAACACACAAACACAGGGACACAAGTTTCACTGTTACACCACCGTGTTTATTCCAAAAGGCATATGAACCCATAGGAGAGCTTTGAGGACATCTATTTAAAGGACTAGACAGAAGAAGAGAAGAGCTGTGTGAGGAGAGCGGAGGAGGAGTGGATTGGTGAAAAAGCAAGAGACGACAGAAGAGTGAGGAGAATTGAGGACAAAGTAACAACGATGGGCAGGTGTGAAAAAAATATATACAGAAAAGACAAAAGCAGACAGAAATGGCAGTATCAGGATAAATATACTATAATTTATTGGGATGAAAATCAATAAGTTATGGAGAAAACAGAGAACAAGAGATCAGGTGCAACAGGTCCTCATTGTACCCATCATGCAAAGACAAAGAGTTATGGAAGCATGGAAAGGATTTAATTTATGACATTTGTACAATGTTGCAATGGCTTCTGACAAAATTGCTACAATTCATTAGCAAATAAGCGTTGTCTGACATTTTTAAAGGATGTAGGAATTTACTGATAAGGAGGATGAGATTGGATCACAGAAGAATTGAAGTAAAAGCACTGAGAGAAAGTGGGCAGGCAGAGAGAAGAAATGTGTGTTGTGTTATTGTGGGACAGAGTAGCTGTCAGACTGCTGATATACTGTAAATCTCTCCCTCAGTGGAAACACATTATGTTGGGGCCACAACCACAGAAAAGCAGTGCAGTGTATACGTTAGTGTGGAAGGGATGTTGCAATACATTTTATGAGAACTGTGAATTGTGATGTAATATTGAGTCCTGGCTCAGTTAACATGATAGTGTATGATAGGCCTATTACATGTTATAGATAATAAAAACAACAGCTGCATAATTCAACTGCAGAGACAATTGCAGTAAAATGAAGACACATTTGACAGAACAGACAACTGAAACTTGCCTGATGTGTCCAACTTAACAAAATAGTGGTGGAGTAAAGTAGAAAAAAGTAAGTGAAATAAAAAAATACAGCTAAAAAAATTTAAACAGCTAAAATACATATACTAAAATATTACATGTAACAGTATCAAAGGAATAGTTTGACATTTTGGGAAACACACTTATTTGCTTCGTTGCCGAGAGTTATTTGAGAAGGTGAGTACCACTCACACATCTGCACATTCAATATGAAGCTGGACCAGCAGTCGTGATCTTAGCTTAGCATACAGACAAGAGCAACAATAGCTTTCGCCTCCAATTTCTTGTCTTGCAGGGTATCGATCTTCTCTTTTAATTTTTGGAAAGAAAACAAACAATGTAAAAGTGCTCTGCAGAACGGCCCCTGTGAATGTGATACATTTGCATCATCTATTAGGTTCTTAATAGTGATGCATATAATCCAATGCCAGCATTTCATTTTTGTAGCATAGTCATACCTTCCAGGTGATATAAACACATTCAGATTAAGATTGGAAAAAGCTTGCTAGTCAGAATGAGTGGATAACCATGGCCATAGCACTTAATTAGCCAGACGGTTTCCGATAGCTTGGGGAAGCCATTTGCTGCTAATTCCCGAGCTGACTTTGCTGAACTGTTGTCACTTAAAGCTTCTTTTTTTCATTGACTGGCAGAGTTCAAGAAACAAGAGACTCAAGGTCAAGCAGAAGCAAGTGGTTCAGCAAGGCGAGGCATACTTAAGTCTCTGGAGAGGAAAAGAACGGCAGATTAAATTATTGCACATCAGGATGAAGTTACAGAGGTCTTGGCGATGGATGTGATGTCTTTCAGGGTCGGGAAGATGTCTAGATTCAAGTATTCATGAGAACAGCTTTTAAAAGTCCTGTGAAGGAGAACCTATATGTACCCACATGTCGAGTTTGAACCACACATGTGTCTTGGACTATTCTATAAGCATCGCTGATCAGCCACCACAGTTCATTTAAACATATCAAAATGTAAAACTCCTCTTACCACTACCTCCAAAGTTGTGTTCAAAGCCTTTCTCCCAAAATCAGCTGCTTGTGGCACAATTTGCAATTGGAAAAGAGAAGATTTGTAAAGTGGATGCAGCAGTTAAGCAGTGTGGTCCAGGGGTTTAACGTCTCTTGGAAGAAAAAGGAGGGAACGATCTAAGCAGAACCCAACTTCCCTCAATGCCAGTCCAAGATGTTCTACTTGACGAGATTTCCAAAGACTGTTACGTCAGTTAAAAGTCTGCTTGTCAGATGCATCAGTTTGTGTATTGAATGTTTAATCTCCAAAATACCTTAAAAGCAGGCTGATTATGTGTGAAATATGTTGGGGGAAAATGCATATAATCTACTCCTTAAGGCCACAGAGGGGATTGCACATCTCAACTCTTGAGAAGACATAATGTGCTTTAATCCCTCAGAGCACGAATCTGTCAGTTGGAACAAGTTACACAATCTGTGCCCTTGGGCAAGCCCCTCAGCTTTTTACTGAGTCATCCTATCTGCATACATACAAAACCTGAGCAAGGCAGGTATAAAATATTATTTTAGCTCCATGATTTTACCTAAATCCTCCTATCTTAACCAGAGTTCTGAGTCAACGAACACAGCAAAGCAATCTTTCTGAAGTGAACATCGCCCGTGTCCTGTTTTTGTGATCCGTCCAAATGTTGGACTTCCAGAATATTTCCATTGGTCTACATCCCACAAGCTCTCGGCGCTTTGCTGTCGCATGCCAACATCGACATGTGCAAGGAATGGGTTATCACAGAAATGTCTTGAAGAAGCAAACTGAGTCAGCAGCAAATGCCAAAGTTTGGGGGAATGAAAAGCTTGAGAACAAATTTACTAAGATCTCTGACTGGCTCAGGATTTGCAGCCCTGTGTTGAGGTAACGTCAAATAAAAAAAAACATGAATTGCATATTCTCACGTTTGTGGACTCACCTGCCTCCAGGAACAACCTGGTGAGGAACATGAAACATGGTGTCTGCATAGAGATGAGACCATCGAGTAATAAACATACATTTTGGACATTAAAGCAACACTAAAGAGTATTAAGTGCCTTAAATTAATGTTTCCAAAATAGTTTCAGTGGTTCATCACCTCAAAACCGAGTGAACGGCACTTCAGCATTCACTCTGCAGCCGTCTATCGGCTGTAACCGCACTATGTAACTTTGCCTCGTCGGGTAGCGGTTTTGTAGTTCTAATGAGACTACGAATTTGACCTGCTTTACGGCAAGAGTTACAAAAGCCGGTAGGTAGAGGCTCTGCGTGGACATCAGTGGGAGAACACCCGGCAGGTGCTAGTTTTTAATTTGGCGTCATGGCAGAGCCTGCGATGAAAAGGAGGAGTATAATGTCCGATGAGGCGAAGAAAAGCTGAGGGAGGCTACAAAATGCAAGACGGATAGTGACTTGGCTTTGTTGCTGCTGGACTTGTAAATAACACCGGTAATCATTTTTTTTCAACAGTGTGCATCTGTGTACAATACATTGTCGATTATTTTATTGGCTCATATTAGCTAAGGCTTTAGCGATGTAACTATCGCTATGGCTCATGTTAGCTAAGGCGTTAGCTATGTAACTATCGCTATGGCTCATGTTAGCTAAGGCGTTAGCTATTGTGCTAATATAAATGTAACTATATGGCTCATGTTAGCTAATCTTAGCTAATCTATCCTCGGCTGCTATGCTACCGCAGCTATGCTACCGCAGCTATGCTACCGCAGCGTAGAACAGAAGGAATGTGGATCAGGTTGGATGAATGTAAGATTAGGGATGGGCAGAACGAGGCTTTGTGAAACAGCGAAGCGTTCGAAGCAATTACGCCGGAATTGTGTGGAGGTTTCGAAACAATCCGAAACCTGGTTCTCCATGGTGACATCTAGTGGCCAGTTTTGCTAACATAACAATTTGACTGTGAAACTCAACTGGTTCAGACAGAGACTTTAAATAGCTGTCAGGTAGTCAACCCAACCGCGAAAAGTAACGTGGCCTAATGGTGAACAATCGTGTCGTACACCCGAAAGTCCGGTGTTCAATTCCCAAGAAGTGCCACCAACAGTGTTTTTAAATAGAATTTTTTTTTAATCGAAATTTGCCAGATGTTTTGTTATTTCAGGTTCATAGTAGCCTACATGATTCTGTTTTAAAATGTAGGCTGATGGCCCAGGCTTTTTCTTGAGAACATGTTGTAGGGAAAGGATAAACGAATTGGGAAAGTTTGGCTATGCTAATCAGGTTCAAAATGGACAAATAAAAACACATTTTTTGTATGTCAAGATACATTTTTATTTAAGAATAATAGTTGTTCTGCAGTCTTGGCATTTAGTCGGTATCTGGTTTTGGACAAAACCTCCCCAGCCTTGGAAAATATCCTTTCACAAGGCACACTTGTTGCTGGAATACACAAATATTTGTTTGCCATTACACTTAAATGTGGCTAAACAACTCTCCTCTCTTGCCAACATTTTAGATGTACAAGTTTTTGCTTTTGTGACTTTAATATGTTTAGCCATGTCCACCATCACAAGCACGGTGGCGCAATGGTAACGCCTAGAGCTTAGAATTGGGCGACCGGAGTTCGAATCTTGTGGTAATCATACATTAGTATTTCTAATATATCTTACATTTTATATGTTTACTTTAACTTAACACATTTTGGGCATTCCCTGCTAGTCACAACACCGTGGGATTTAATTTATATTTCACAAAAACCCACAAAGATGAGATGTGTTGAATGGCTTTTAAGCATTCTGGGGCTTTGTGTTATAGATTAACCAGCTGTTTAATTAGGCAATTGCCTCGCGCGGCAAGCGCCACCTGAGGAAAACAGATTGAAACCTGAATGAAACGCTACGAAGCCTGTGGTCACGTGACAAGGGCGTTTTGAACCACATTTCGAATCACCGAAACACTTGCGTTCCGGAAGCTCGACACTGTTTCGAAACATCAGCTTCGAGCGTCACATCCCTATGTAAGATGACTTTATCTAAACAGCTTGTCTGGCCTCTTCAAGGTAATCACAGTGCATTCATCACAATGCATAAAGAAATGGAAAACAGCATGAAACAAGCACTGTTAATCCACTGCCGTAACCACAGTAGATGAAGAGCTAGCTGCTGTTGCTGCATGGAGAAAAACTAACAAGGCAGAGATTCAAAACTGGCAGAAGGTGATGCTTTGCATTACAGCCAGCCTCCGGGCTGCATACATCCAGCTTTCTGATCAAGCTTGAAAACTGACCACTTGAACATGCAGATCTTGACGTGTGAGCTTTTTCTTTTCACATTTGATCTCCACCACTCCTCTAGAAATGCTATCAGGATAAAAGAGGTGTTAAAAAACAAGATCTGCTACCATGGGGCACACAGGATATAAATAAAATACTTGATTATTATAATAATCAATCCATCAATGAAACTTAACATGCCGATTAAGATGCAGAGGTTAAATTTAATAAGAACATTTAAAGAGCACCACGATCATCTTATTCTGCCAATTATCTGTTGCGGTGGATTTGGAGACTTATTTGTCTTCGACGCTGATGAGGAAAGGGAAACAGAATGATGGTTAATTTTAACTCTTGAATTAATCCAGCTAGAGGGATTTCAGTGTCGTAACTGCTGCTAGAAATTCAAAACGATTGGTACAACTGATTCAACATCATCATAGCCCACTATAGCTCGTCTCTGTGCTTGTGTGCTGATCGAAGGGAAATATCACACTTGGCCTTAAACCTGACATCTTGTACAGCAAATGTCCTACATGAGTGTCCACGTGTGTTTCTGCAATGCAGGAGGGGAAAAAGAGGTCCAATGAACCCTGAAGGCCCAAATGCACACGTTCCTCGGGTCCACGTGCACTGATTTGAAGGCGTGTGAGCGCACATCGGTTCCTTTTGCACACACACATGTGTCTTGAAACATATGCTTGTGTATGCTTACGGCCCATGTGAGTGCGCTGGGCTATATGTGAGAGCGTGTGTAGTGACAGATGGTCCGTTTAATAACCTTGCTTGCATGGCTGCCTGTGGAGTTGGCGTGCTCAAGATGTGGGGATTGACCTTGTGTTTTATGCGACCACACAGAGAGCAACCTGTTACAAATGGGAAGGGTTATTGTATCTGTATGTGTGTGTGTGTGTGTGTGGGTGTGTGTGTGTGAGACCATGAGTTGAAAGTCAAAGTTTAATAACTTACTTTCACAAAGCCCCCCCCCCCCCGAGCACATACCCTCTTGGCTACATTTATAAAGGTTAAATATATATTATTTCAGGCTTAATGTCCTTGAAACAGGCAATTTAAAACCAGAAGCCGGTTAGCTTAGCTTTAGATGAAGAGCAAAGCCACGTTTACAAAATGTCAACTTATTTACCAAGTGTATTACAAACAAAATAACTTTTCCGAACTTCTAAGCCATAAGAAAGACTTTAATGGGGAACAATAACAACAAGCTAGAGATCAACTGGTGCATGGATCTCAATTGGCACATGTCACCCAGCCAGACTGTTCAACTGAAGGCCTCTCCACAGCCTGGTGTTACAACAGTTGAGGGGAAATTCACTTCATTTCCCGTCATAAAGACTGGTGCAATGAGACACAGCATCAAAATTCAAGTGAAAAAGATTAATTGTGAACACATATCAAATTCATGAGACACAAATCCTCCTTCTAAAAAAAAAGGAAACAATTTTGGTTTCATTAAACTGTCTCTTTTCTTACCAATCTCACTCCACTGTGTCCGTTTTTTGGCTTTACTTTTTTCCATCTCACACCTCAAGGATGTAAGAGCGCAGAAGTGCTATGATAAACCAGAGAATTACTGTGTGTGGGAGTTGGCATGCATGCATGCAGGTGTGGATGCAAATGACCATGAAGCGGCGTGCGTACGACGGAGTGGGTTGCACGCTTGCGTGTTCCCATGAGCACGTGTGCATCAGAGTGTCCGTGTGAATATCTGTGTACCTTTAGTGCCAGGATGTGGAGGACTCATTCGAGCATGTGAGACCCTGTAATGGCAACAACAGTAGCAGGACACATGACAGCGACCACTACTTCCCTCTCAATCTTGATTTCAATGTCTGTCAGAGACTTCACCAGGGTAATTACATGCATGACTCTGTTGCTCTCTGTCTCTCTGGGAGTTTCTTTCTCTTCTTGCTTTTTTTCTGTTTTATGTGCCAACTGTTTTCCCTGCCATGCCTCTCTCGGGGTATTTCTGAGTGAGAGTGATGGCTTCGTGCTGATGTTCCTTTTTTTTTTTATGGCATCAAGGCGGACAATGTGGAAAACGACAGACAATGAATCACATGTGGAGAAAGAGGTGGGGAAATGAGGCAAGAAAGAAAAGAAATCAAAGAGGGAGATTAAAAGAAAACAGATGTCACGAGCGGTTTTTGCGTGGATTTTTTTTAATCCGCGATTTCAAAACTCTTTATTTTAGATTGACGACACCTCAGGTAGCTCCTGTCTCTCTAAAATCAACCTGTTGTTGAGCGGTGTGAAGACTTAGCAGTCAGTTGTCTGCTTTGAGAGGTATATTTGTCCATGTTCATAACGTTAGTAGGATTGATATGGACCCTAATACTTTTCTGCTTCAAGAGTCCAAAACGAGCCACTTTATTGCTCAATTATGTCCCCTCCAAGGCCATATTCTTAAACTGTTCATGCCGACATTGTACAGAAGCTTTATTTAAAGTATATATGATAGAGGGTTGTGCTTCCCTGTTCTTCTCTTCTCAGGTAGAACCACACTGTGACTACGATCAAGACTGTGATTACCCCTAAATATTGATGAGTACATTACAGCTGAGTAATTAGTTCACTGGACTCGTCCATTTCCTGGATAAATGTGCCCTTCAGCTGTTGCATTGACACACAGGCACACGGACGCACAGGCAAACACACACTTCATTAGAGCCCATTTCTGGCAACTTGAAGAAAATCCAATGCCGGTATTAGCGACTAATGTGCTGAGTCGGGGTTCTAGTGGGTCTAAATCACTTACAGCATACTGTATGTGTTTCATACATTACTGCCATTAAACTGTTGAACTATGCCTGACACCGTACCACATCCTGGTCAATCCACTACTTATTCTGTACCATAATCAAAATTCCACTGTATCCTGCTATAATGCTGTCAAAACATACATTTCTGAAAGCCATAATATGGAGCAATTAACTGTACACAAAGTCATCAACTGAGACTGAAACGAATATGCACAAAGCAAATTTGCAGGGTGCCTTATATTGAGTTTGCACCTGCTATCTGCACATAATGAGCTCCTGGTTTACAAATGCAAAAGCAATGAGTTCATGACTGGCTTCCAATATCACCTAGCAATATTAATTAGCAATCAGCTATAGCCTTGTGCCCTAACGTGTTTGAAGAAGTGAACATTTTAGCCACCAAACATCAATTTGTAGCAAGACTAGACGGTAACCAGGCTGCTGAGGCTTTACAGACTTGGATCTGGCAGTAAATAAGTCAGCAAAACATGCTTATAACAAGTAATAAATATAGAAATGTTTGACAAGTACGGGTATATGTCGTAGTATAGGTCTCAGATAAAACAAAAAAAAAAACATCTTTGGGTGAATTCTCCAGCTGTCGTACTTGCTGTAATCATTTCTCTTTACCTATTCGTATTTGGAAAATAACATACCTGTTGCTGAAGGAGGACTAAAGAGTCCATCGCCTGAAAATAAAAGGTATTCAAACAGTTGTGAATGAATTCTGGTAATCTTACACCTCCAGGTGGCCTGACTGAGAGAAGCAACTCTATGGATGCAACACTTAACAGTTTGATTGGGTTTGGAGAGATCTGTTCTTTCTTTAACATGTTTTTTTCAGGGAGGAGAGGGTTTGGTTACTATGCATAAAGGCCCCTGATTGAGTGCCAGGAACCTTGAACCGAGGTACCCCATGAATGTGTTTTGGATTCTATTCTGCTCTAATCCACCAGGGCACCAGGTCTTTTTGTGCTACAGCTATACGCAGCACACGTCTGTGTGCCATTTTAATCCTCATGTCTAACCTTTATGATTTTAGAGCCCAACCTTGAGCAACACTACCCCTATTGTAGACCTACAGTCCTGCCATGCCACTGTATGGATTTAAATTCCTCGTGGTCCGTAACTAACACACATTCACCACGCTGACATCAAATCTGTTCCAACTCTTTATTTGTGTGCCATTCCATCAGCAACACATTCTTTGCCTCTTCCTCTTCTTGTTTTTCAAACTCTGCCTTTGTCTCTATTGCACAAAGTAAAAACATCTGCAAAATAATATGCAGCCAACAAAGAAAGGTGCTATTGTTTGCTTATGCAGTGCCCAGTGTTGTCGCAGCGTTTGAGGACATGTACTAGTTAGTTTTAATCTTGCCTCCATAAAACGTGTTAATGCCCAGTGTTAATCGGGGCTTCGGCTGAATGCGTCTGTGAGAACAACAGGCTACTAAATGTCAACTGTTACTGGATTATCGGCTGCCTGGAAAACTGTGATAATGATATATGGAGAATGCGTTTTCTGTGTGGGTGCTCCTGCGACCACGCATGCGTGTGTGCGATTGCGAGTGTGCATGCGGTGATTAAGATGGGCTATTTCTATTTTTCCTGGCTCCCGGAATGATTTCCTTTTGAGCGTAAATCCTTTATTTTGCCACTTTTATTAAATCAGAGGGAGACTGGAGAAATCGCGACGGAGGAAAAACGACAGGGTGAAAGGAAGACTGAAAAAGAAATACAAAAGGAGCGTGAGACAGAAAGACATGAAGTCGGGGGGAGAGTTTTAAAAGGGGGGTGTATAATCCCTGTAGTGTTTGTTGTGGTTACTGTCTGCAGGGTGGTAGACTTTGAACGCTCCATAAAAGCCAGGCTCCTGTGCTCTGCTATCCCAACTCACACAGCGGTCTTCGCCATAAGTGCCCCATTCATTGTTGTGTCATCGCTGGCAACTAAACCAAGGAAAAAAAACGCATGAAATAAGGAGCGACAAAACAAAACCGTTTAAACGCCGAACAACTGGATACCCATGATAGTTGCCCGTATCAAAAGTCGTGTTTGTTCATCACACACAACAATACACGACACGCAGCAGTAGTATGTAGATACACAGCAACGTGCATACTGATTATCAGTGTTCCTCATTAAGTCAGGTTATTAGACCTCAGAGTTAATTGAGTCATTCCGCTAGATAATAAGGTCGCCTTAATTTCCTCTCCCTTCTGCCCTTTTTTTTAATTTCAGCTCCCCCTTGTTCTTCATTTCTCCTTCTTCTGAACCTGAGTTTTGTTTTCATTCCCTTTTTATTTCCTCCTCTTATTACGATGCCTCTTCACCCCACACCTCTGATCCTCAAGTCTCAACCCAGTCCCGATCGGTCTTCACATTTATTTTTTAATCGAAATTAGACTCCCGTAGTTTGTTGGTATTCTGTTTGTAGAGGCAGCACGGATAAAATAGTGACCTTATTATTATGCGCAATGAAGCAAACACCTGCTGTTTCTCATAGTGTCGCATCACATGCCACCTCACTGAGATACTGGACCATGTGACCTATTAACTTTAACCTTTAACATCATCTGTTGTATTCTTGTGTCCACCTGATTAATGTTTGTCATATATTTAACATGCTTCCCCAAGGACCGCAGAGAAGATGCAAATCCAGTTCAAGGTCAATCCATTAAAAAGAATAGATGATTCAATACATCATCCATGTGTAACAGTTTTAAAGCAGTAAAGCGTTCATGCTTGTCTTCAATAAGATTGGCGATCGCCAAATATTTTGATGATTTCAGAGCTATAAGCTTCAAACCTCTCCTTGATTTGAATTCAAATAAAAGCCTATTTCAAATGTTCAGTTTCTTTTTTTTGAATGAAAAAATGTATAGTACTAGTTTATCATTTTCTTATTTCCTTGCCACCAGACTTCATTTTACATGTCACCCGTATTCCTGCTTCACTGAACCATCAAAGCACAAAGCTTCACATTCACAAATTCAAGCTGTTCCCATATCGGACAAATCATCTTTCTCCTTGCATTCAACAAATCAAAAGGCCTGTGGATGTTGAACTTTAAATGTCACTGCTGAATCTTTGATTCTGTCTTTCTGGTCCAATGCTGCACCCACCGTGTCCCCTATAAAGGTAGTAGAATTACCCTGTGAGAGTCACCCAAGAAGGAATTTCCATCACTGTCTGCAGTCTCTCCAACACCACCTGTATCTCCAGTGTAACATGATTTGTGATTGAGAAGTATCATCAGGAAATCGAGATTAAGGCCGTTAACACCAGCTGGCTCGAACATTGGCACGATAGTGAAAAAAGGGCCGACTTGTAGGCAAATCTGAGGATAAACCTGTGCAGCAAACATTCTGAAAAGCTATCTGGTAACATCAAGAAAATCAACTTACTTTCAAAAAGGGCATGACTCCCCGACACAAACAAGTGTTACACATTCAAATGAGCCCAGACATTAACTGTTAAAGGAATACAGACAAAATGATTATTTGTTCATCATCACTCCTTCTGTGATATCTTGATTTCTTAATGAAAAACAAACAAAAACAAAGAATCACAAAAGAATATTCTTGATGAATTGAAGTCCATCTGTCTGAAACTCATGCAGCATAATCCAAAAAGCCAAAACTATGCACAAATCATTTGTACACAGCTGTTTTAATATAGTTTGGTTAAATACGGCCCCCGTTTACTTCATTGCATCAAGACTTTTCTCCATTGTTTGATTCATTCGTTACTGAGGCATGCAGTAAACACACAGGGGGAGTAATTGATATTCAAATGGTCATATTGTGGGTAGTATTCCTTTAAGATCTCAGTGCAGACAGAAACAGTGCAGTGTCCTTATAGGCTGCATGGTACTGATGTTTAATTTCAACAACAAGGGTTGTTAATCTGCTCCATAAAGATGACAAAAAAGGATTAATGTTGGCACTTTTACGTCCCAGGCAGTGTGTGTGTGTGTGTGGTGCGTGCGTGTGTGTGTGTGTGTGTGTGTGTGTGTGTGTTGGCAGAGCTAGCCTCATATTTCCTGTGCTGAGTGTGCAGAGAAAGTAGTTCTCTGGAACTTTCTAAGCCAGGGATGAACCAAGTGATCTCAAGAGGTGCAGCGGAGTTCATAGCCTCTCTCTCTCTCTCTCTCTCTCTCTCTCTCTCTCTCTCTCTCGCGTTGACACACACACACAAAATGCTATGTAAGTGTCAAAGGTGCTTTAATACAGTACAAATACCACTTAAGCAAACAGTGAAGAATCTAATTACACACACACACACACACACACACACACACACACACACACACACAAACACACACCACACACACACACACACACACACACACACACAACACACACACACACACACACACACACACACACACACACACACACACACACACACACACACACACACACACACACACACACACACACACACACACACACACACACACACACACACACACTACACACACACACACACACACACACACACACACACAACACACACACACACACACACACACACACACACACACACACACACAACACACACCACACACACACACAACACACAACACACACACACACACAGACACACACACACACACACACACACACAAACACACACCTACACACACACACACACACAAACACACACCTACACACACACACACACACACACACACACACAGACACACACACACACACACAGGGCTGTTATTGACAAGAGTTCCCTGGTGTGATTTACCCTCCAGCTCTGCGCCAGATAAAACACGTTGCCCTCTGTTCTGTCCTCTCCTGTTTAATTCTGGTCTGGTGTGGTCGTTCGTGTTTCTGCCTTTCATTCGTGTGTCTTTTGTAATTTGGTTGTGCTCTGCTGTTTTTTTTAACTACTTTTTACTAACTATCTGAGGAAGAGTGTTCAAAAGGATGTGTGCCTCAAAATCCCTGCTTCATCCCACGTTAAAATGCATTTACTATGTTTACGTAGAGTATTAAAAACGTAATCTTGGACATATTTAATATTCTTGATCAGAAATCTATAGGTTACATATATCATCAATACTTTTTCTGTTACCTACCGGGAACAGGTGCTATGTCAAAATGTAATTTTGAGAAAAGCTTCAATATGTAATTACACCAATCGATTTTTTGGAAGTGTTTTGTAAGAATCCTTTATGACAAAGCTGTTTGTGTGTCTAGTGAATGTACAAATAGGTTTTTGAAAGATTGCTTCCTTTTCGTATGGTCAAACAAAGCACCGTTCTGTTTGCATTTGATGCTGCTACCAAAGAGTCTTCATACGGATTAAGATGTGCAGCTGTGCTTTCACTAGATATGGCAGAGGAGGCCCTTCAAATAGAATTCATTAGTGGCTCTGCAATAAGCAGCTCTTTGTAAACACACACGAAGACCAACATTGTGGTCCTGCTTTCTGTACTTGGTAATAGAACACTTTAATGGGAAACACACCACTCCCTTCCATGCAATAGGCATTTAAGTGTACTCGTATTGCACTTGCACATTAGTAAACAAAGTACAGCTCATCTGCCAATGTCTTAAACCTGAAACTCGCCTTCATTAATGTTCTGCTTAGCCACGCGGTGCGATACCACATCAAAGACGGCATGCTAACTAGCGTTTCACGCTCCAGTTCAATGCTGACGATTATTTTTTCAACCCTTTCTTTGCGAGTCCTCCAACAGCATTAAATTGCTGTAACAGAACATGCTCGGATATCAACGTTCCATTTGAGCAGATGTATTTGTTTGTTAAATTACATCCCACAGCCACACACACAGGGACGTGGGGGTTGCTTTTACATGCCCACAGGGCATATATGTATAATTATTTTCTAATCCCTGATCAGCATTTAGATCTACACTGATGAAGTTCTGCTGGCTGCGGCAGTTACTCAGGGGAAAGGGGTGCTGGATCCATCAGTTATTGGCATGTATTATTCAAACCTTTACTTAACTACACCCCTGTGGATGTCAGCACCACTGGATTCAAGTGTTAACTGTGTTTTGAGTTGTGTCCCATTGAATAAAATTGAATTTTAGAAGAAAAAAGGTAAAATCTTTCACCTTTCTCTTCATACCTGATCCCTCCCTCTCTGTCTATCACCGTTTTTCCTTCTCACTGCATCTCCTTTCTCCACATCCTCCTTTCTGTCAGCGATGATTTCTCCATCTTATTCTCCTGTCAGTCGCCTCTCCCCGTCTTCCTGTCTGGCTGTCAGATGGTCCTTTCCCTGGAGGCGCAGTTGGCTTCTAAAGAAACAATTTCAAACAACAGACAATGAAGCCATGAAATCAAGCTAAAGGCAGGGGGAGAGAGAGAGAGAGAGAGAGAGAGAGAGAGAGAGAGAGAGAGATCAACAGTGTTTATCCTGGGAAAGAGGATGAGAAAAGGATCAGAAGGTAGAGGGAAGATGACATAACGAGGTGAATGAGGTAAATAAATAAGAGTTAAACTGGTGCTTTGAGGAAGGAAACAAATCACTGGATTGAAACTGGTAACGAACAGCAAACAGATGCTCTTGGATCTTCTTGTTCAATCAGAGTGGATTATTTGACATCTGTCTCAAATACAAAGTGTGGAAGACTGACCTCTGTTACAATCACATCAGACATATTTTGATTGACGACAGATAAAACTGAAGCCACCGGAGACTTCCCAGTGAAATATGTTGTTACGATCATTTGCTCATTTTTAATTATTATTTGCTTTTCCACTGTGCATTGATTTACATTAGTATGCACAATATACACGGGTGGCAGATGTGCGTGTTTCAGGAGACAGTAGATAATCTCCATGAATGTGTGATAGCTGTCCCTTTGTTCTAAATGATCTAATTTATGATTAACGGGTACTGAAAATATGAATGTGGTGTGATTTCCTTCGTGCTGTACTTCAATGGTTCACAGCAGATATATCATCGTCACGATTAATAATTCATAAAATATGCGTTCAAAATGTGCAAAGAACGGTTATCTGTACGACACTAGCTTATTGGCTTCAACTTCAAATGGTTGGCAAGTCGCTGCTATGAGTTTTAGTATGATATACTTATTCCTTTTTTGCATAAGCCTATTACTGGGAAAACATTTTAACCTCCTTCATTCATTTCAAAACAAACAAAAGGTTGAAACCATGACCCAAACAAACTGTGTTCATAGTGACTATTTAACATTTACATTTAGGTCATTTACAGACCTTAACTTGCAAATGCAATTAATAGAGTACATTTGTCAAAAGAAAGAAACCACAATTTATTAATTAAAAATCTAAAACTAGTAATGCAGCCGTATCTGAGTAAAGTAGTAGAAAGTTTAACATGTCCTTAAGAACAACAGTATATGATCAAAGTTATCATTTTGTCTACGAAAGAAGAAGCTGCTTTGTCTCTTGTTGGTACACAGCAAACAATGCAATTGAGTTTAGGCATTGGAGAAACACGTAGTAACATTTAGTCTAATTACAGCTTGTTGTTACCGTTTTAACGAAGCTGCGTGCTAAGTGAGCAATCAGCTTGTTTTTGAGCCAGCTCACCGTAGAATAGCTTGATTAGACGTGAGGGAGCACATCGTAATTAAGGGACAGCTAACATTGCTTGCAAACTGCACAGCTACAAAGGGGCATCGCTTTGTCACTGTTGGAAGTGCATTTCTAACAGCACTAGATTTGTTTGGCATTTTTGAGTAGCTTAATGAACATTTAGTACCAGTATTTTGATTGTTGAAATTCGTACTGCTAAGCAAATGCGTACAGGTAGAAGCTGCATTTTAGCCAGCTTTTGACCAAATGCAAGTTACAATAAGTACATTTGTCAAAAGGAAAGAAACCACAAACTTGGTAAATTAATCAAAGCTGAAAAAATCAAAACAAGTGCTAGCGTCCCTCAGTAACGAAGTAGCTGAAAAGCAAACATACCTTAAGAACAACAGTGATATGAACAAAGTACTATGTCATTTTGTCTGGAAAAGGAAGTCAACTGCTTTCTACAAGTAGGGAAGTCAGGGAGTAATTGTACATTTGAGTTTAGGCATTGTGAGTAAAGCTAGTAGTAACATTTAGTCTAGTCTAATAGCAAGTTGTTGAAATTCTTGGGAAGCTGTCTGAGGAAGTGCCCAATCAGGTGGTTTAAGCCAGCCCACCCTGCAGCCAATAGACTTGATCCCAGAGACAGCACTGGCAAGTCATACCGAAGGTTCCTCACTAAGGCTCTTCAACCACAATTTTGTCTCGACCAAGCAGCAAGCTGCTATGGATCTTGAAGTTAAGTCAGAAACTAATTGTAGAACTTGAGTTTAGGCATGATGTGAGTAAAGCTAGTAGTAACATTTAGTCTAGTATTGATAGCTTGTTGTTGAAATTCTTGTGAAGCTGTCTGTGCTAAGTGAGCAATCAGCTTGTTTTTGAGCCAGCTCACCTGTAGTGAATAGACTTGATTAGAGGGAAGGAGGAGCCACAGTCAGTACTTAAGGGACAGCAGTAACTCTCTTCAAACCACATTTTGTCTGGAGAAAGGAAGGAAGCTGCTTTGTCTCTTGTTGGTAAGTCAGAAACTAATTGTAGATTTGAGTTTAGGCATTGTGTGAGTAAAGCTAGTAGTAACATTTAGTCTAGTATTGATAGCTTGTTGTTGAAATTCTTGTGAAGCTGTCTGTGCTAAGTGAGCAATCAGCTTGTTTTTGAGCCAGCTCACCTGTAGTGAATAGACTTGATTAGAGGGAAGGAGGAGCCACAGTCAGAACTTGCGGTAAATTGAGCACTTAAAAGGCTGTCACTTCAGCGTCAGCTGCAGCGTCGGGCCATCAGAACGAAGACATCTGAACAAAGACAAGGGAGTCTATCTGCGGGAGTCAAGACACCTGAACAAAGACAAGGGAGTCTATCTGCGGGAGTCAAGACATCTGAACAAAGACAAGGGAGTCTATCTGCGGGAGTCAAGACATCTGAACAAAGACAAGGGAGTCTATCTGCGGGAGTCAAGACATCTGAACAAAGACAAGGGAGTCTATCTGCGGGAGTCCATCGAGGAAGCCCATTGAGGTAGGTATAACATCTCAACCCCCCCTCGCAGCCATGTGTCTTATCCCAGTCAGGACATCGCACTGGAGAAGATTTTACCGAAGTTCCTTCACTCGAGGCTGTAACCCATCCAATCTCTGCTACCCACCACTCTCCACCGGTAAGGAACTTGAAGTACTAGGAGGGCTTTGGAACTGCCAGTCTGCAGTCAAGAAGGCGGACACCATCTCAGCCTATGCCTCCCTGCAGACTCTCCACTTCCTGGCCCTCACAGAGACCTGGATCACCCCAGAAAACACTGCCACTCCAGCTGCCCTTTCAACTGCCTACTCGTTTTCACACTCCCCAAGACGAACAGGGCGAGGAGGAGGAACTGGGCTCCTCATCTCACCCACATGGTCCTACCAGGTCCTTCCTCTCGACCACCTACCCCGATCTACGCTTGAATTTCACGCCGTCTCTGTCACGCTTCCTTTCAAACTCAACATCATAGTGATCTATCGCCCACCCGGTCCTCTTGGTGACTTTTTGGATGAGATGGATGCCCTCCTGAGCTGCTCCCCTGATGATGGCACACCACTCGTCGTCCTCGGTGACTTCAACATCCACCCGGGAAAGCTGCATTCATCTGAATTCATAGACTTCTTTTCCGCTTTTGACCTTACACTGTCCCCCTCTCCACCAACTCACCGGGCCGGGAACCAACTTGACCTTGTCTTCACAAGATCCTGTGACATCTCGGTACTCTCTGTTACCCCGCTCACCGTGTCCGACCACCACTTTGTGTCTTTCTCCATCCCCATGAAGCCCACCTCATCCCTCCACTCTACGCCTCGAATGGTCACCAGCCGCCGCAACCTGAAATCCCTCACTCCCTCCGCTCTCTCCTCAACTATTATCTCCTCGCTCCCATCCTCGGAACAGTTCTCCTTAATGTCTACTGAGGAAGCCTCCTCTATCCTGATGTCCTCACTCTCCTCTTCTTTGGACACACTCTGTCCCCCAATCTCACGACCGGCGCGATCATCTCCCGCCCCTCCCTGGCTGTCTGAACCTCTGCGAACCAACAGATCATTGTTGCGAGCGTCAGAGAGAAAATGGAAGAAATCGGGACATCACGAGGACCTTGCTCACTACCACCTCCTCCTCTCTGACTTCACCTCAACTGTTTCGGCAGCCAAATCTGCCTTCTACCTGGCTAAGATCAACTCTTCTGCCTCCAACCCCAGGAAACTCTTCTCCGTGTTCTCTTCCCTCCTCACCCCTCCTGCCCCTACCCCCCCTTCCTCCCTTACTGCCGATGACTTTGCAACTTACTTTACCAAGGAAGTACATGACATCAGCTCCTCATTCACGCCTATTCCCTCCCAGAAGACATCTCCCCCAACTCTCAACTCGGATGGTCTTACCAGCTTTAGCCCCCTCACCTCTGAGGACGTCCACGCACTTGTTACATCTAACCACGCCACCACCTGCTCCCTTGACCCGATTCCCTCCTCTCTTCTCCAGGACATCTCACACGACATCTTGCCATTCCTCACCACCTTGATCAACTCCTCCCTCACCTCAGGTGTCATTCCAGCGGATTTTAAGACCGCTATCGTGAAGCCTCTCCTTAAAAAACCCACCCTAGACGCTACTGACATTCAAAGCTACAGACCGGTATCTCTTCTTTCATTCCTCTCTAAAACCTTGGAACGTGCCTCCTACAACCAACTGTCATCCTATCTCTTGCGGAAAAACCTCCTAGACCCTAATCAATCAGGATTCAGGACTGCTCACTCCACTGAGACGGCCCTCCTCACAGTGACCGAGTCCCTGCGAGACGCCAGAGCCTCGTCCCACTCCTCCGTTCACATTCTCCTCGACCTATCTGCTGCATTCGACACAGTCAACCACCAAATCCTCCTCTCCACTCTGGCTGAACTTGGCATAACTGACTCTGCTCTCGCCTGGTTTACATCATACCTGACAAACCGCACCTTCCAGGTCACATGGAATGGCTCTATGTCCAAACCCTGCTCTCTGGACACGGGCGTCCCTCAAGGCTCAGTATTAGGACCGCTTCTGTTCTCACTATACACCAGATCACTAGGTTCTGTTATCACATCGCATGGATTCTCCTACCATTGCTACCTAGATGACACCCAGCTGTTCCTCTCTTTTCCCCCGTCCTCTGACGCTCACATTGCAACTCGCATCTCAAACTGTCTGGCTGACATCTCTGTCTGGACAACTGCACATCACCTCAAGCTCAACCTGAACAAAACCAAACTCCTCTTCATCCCAGGGAAAGACTGCCCTCGCATGGACCTGTCGGTCACTGTCGAGGGCATCACAGTATTACCTTCCTCAACTGCGAGGAACCTGGGTGTAATCCTCGATGACCAACTATCCTGCACCCCCAACATCACTGCTGTGGCCCGATCCTGCAGATTCGCCCTCTACAATATCCGCAGGATTCGGACCCTCCTCACAAAGGATGCAACGCAGCTCTTGGTCCAAGCACTGGTCATCTCCCGCCTTGACTACTGCAACTCTCTCCTGGCCGGACTCCCGGCCTCTGCGATTAAACCATTACAGCGTATCCAGAATGCCGCAGCACGCCTTATCTTCAATCTACCCAAATTCTCCCACGTGACCCCCCTCCTCCGTGACCTCCACTGGCTCCCTGTTGCAGCACGCATCCAATTCAAGACGATGACACTGGCCTTCAGGGCCATCAATGGAACGGCACCCTTCTACCTTCAAACACTGGTCAAACCTCATGCCCCGAAGCGAGCACTTCGCTCTTCTACTTCAGCTGGCCGGCTGGTACCACCATCGCTGAAATCAAGCAAATGTCGCTCAGCAAAGTCCAGACTCTTCTCTGTTCTGGCGCCTCAGTGGTGGAACGAACTCCCGACCAATGTCAGGACAGCAGAGTCATTTGCCATCTTCCGAAAAAGGCTCAAGACTCACCTGTTCAGACTTCACCTTGACTCTACATAGCATGACCCACTAGCACCCTCCCTCGACACCCCCCCCCCCCCCCCCCCCCCAAAAAAAAAAAAAAAAAAAAAAAAACACCTTACCTATAGCACTCTGATCTTAGCACTGTTGCTCTTGAAGTACTACTTTACTCAGATGAGGACCTAACACTTGTTCTATTTTTAGCTCTTACTTTATCGGCAATGATACGTTGTGGTTTCTTTGTTTCCTTCTTTTGACAAATGTACTTATTGTAAGTCGCTTTGGACAAAAGCGTCTGCTAAATGACCTAAATGCTAAATGACCTAAATGTGACCCCCTCCTCCACGGAGGAGGGGGTCACATGGGAGAATTTGGGTAGATTGAGGACGTTCTGGATACACTACAATGGTTTAGTCGCCGAGGCCGGGAGTCCGGCCAGGAAAGAGTTGCAGTAGTCAAGGCGGGAGATGACCAGTGCTTGGACCAGGAGTTGTGTTGCATTTAACAAATTGAGTAAAGGATATCACCACAGACATGACCACAGCTCTTTTGTTTCTTCTGATGGACACTCATTGTGTGTAGATACGGTGATAACAGCTCAAACTGATATTCAGGATTTTAACATATGTATACTGTATGTGTTTAAGGAAACCTATTCTGTATACCTACCAACTTTAAACCCACCCATAGTGTGTCTGTTGTGGTGCTTTGTCCGCGCTGCAAAAATGCTGGCTTCACACAAAGACAAAATACAATACTGACAAACATTCATCCATGAGATCGCTGTGGCTTTCTATGGGTTGTCATGCTGCTATTGTTGGCATGATTTCCTTCCTAAGAAACAAAATAACAGACCAGAAGAGAGTCCTTTTATGGATGACTTTAGCCCAGTTTATCTTTTCAGAGTTTTCTGCTGGATTATTTTTCTTTTACAGAGTAAATAAATTCCAGAGGAGTGGAAAAACATCTTTATTGCAGAAATGAACCAGAGCCATCTGTCAAGCGGCCGAGAAATACTGTGTCACGGGATGTCTTGTTGATGGCGAGACAGTATTAAACATGATTACTGGAGGAGAATATATTTCATTGGTCCCCAAATGACCCACAACCAACAGCTTGACAGGAAAAAGTGTGAGTACAATAAACACTTTTAAGGAATACCTATTCCATTATTTCTCTTCTGATACCAATTCTGAGTGCTGCAGGGACTTCATTTTCATTTTCCATTTAAAATCTTTACACATAGCTGTCTTAAAATGATGGGGATGCTTCTTCTATGGGAAAGGTAACATGAGGCGCTACCGCCGCTGGATTTCGGCTTGTGTAAGTTGTGTTATCTTGTGGTTACACTGTCAGTGTTACAAGCTCTGTACCTCATCATGTAAATCTGCTGAACAACCTGCACCCAAGTCCGAGCAAAGCTCATAAATCAGATCGCATAACTTTAATCATGTTTCATCTTGAAAACAGGACCATTTATCAGCGCACAGACGCGGTGCTAATACAGTCAGAATATCATTATTGTCTCAATTATGAAGAGGAAAGCAAAAAGACAGCAATGGAATAAAAGAACTCCAGGATGACAAATTTCATTTCATCAACTGAACATCGATCATCTGCACATATTTCCAGCAGAGTCGGGATTGAATAAGTGCAATGTAATGAGGTTTACATGTATTCAGAAACCTCATGAAAATGCCATTAGATTCACTTGTAATGGTGGGGATTATTAGCACCTTAAAGTGTGTGTTTGTGTATTCTTAAATGTCTACAGCTGTTTATCGTGTGTGTGTGTGTGTGTGTGTGTGTGTGTGTGTGTGTATCACTGTGATAAATATCTAGATATCTGGGTGCAGGCCTGCTGAAGGTCACTCTGAATGGAGGCAGATAAATGAACTGGATACACCAACAAGCTTATTACTGTAGAGCGCGTGACACACATAACACACACATAACACACACTTACATCCACGCCAGCACATGCCGCAGAGACGTATTACTGCTACTGTAGTGACATGAATGCTCCTTCTCTGATTCTCTCTGTGACATCCAAACTTACTGATGCAGAAGGGCAGGAAACAACAGTCGGAGTACCTATACAGTATTGTGCAATCCAGTGCAAAAGCAAACAAAAAACAATAAAAAAAACACACTTCTGTGCTCATAATGTTGTCACCCTCATGTTCTTGGCTCATTGCCTCCATTGTCTAAGCACCTCGTAAAAAAGTGAACAATCTAACCAAATGTCCTGTGTTTTATGAATGCATTAATATTCAGAACTGAATGTACTTTTTGTACTTGCACTGTTTAACACTTTATGTACGTAACAATTTTAATCCTTTATCATATAAGAACGTTTTTATATTTTTTATGAAGTGGCATTTTGCATCCAAATCAATCCAGTGTATGCACACATCAACATCTGCATGGCTTAATAATAACGCGATGGTCAGCAAATCTATGCCAGTGCCCTGCGTTCATTTTGATATTACATTATAACCAAAATGTGCCTATACATAATGAAGCTCTGGACTCGAAGCAAGACAATGTGCAAGCTTGAAATTCTGGGCAAGCTGTGAAAGTCTGTGAAAGATTTGAGTGAGCGCTGCACTAAAAGCAAATGAAATTGAGCCGTGCAACTCCATAGACCTTGTCTGTTCACGGAGAGAAAGTGAGTCAGTTCTTTGTGGTCAATTGACAGCTTCGAAGCAGGTGCAAGGATGATGTCTGAAATACTTTGTGAATTCTAGAAAGCAGACACACACACACACACACACACAGCAAGTGACAAGACAAAAAAGAGACTGTCTGACCCAGGGTTTCCCCCATCTGTGTCCACATTTGGAATTGACAGCCTGTTGGTCAAACTTGACAGTACAGCTCACATCAAAACGTGTGTGTGTGTGTGTGTTTTTTCTCATGTTCACCTCTTCCTACGCCAGAACTATCTGGACACTGGCACTAAGGCTGCAGCGGAAACACCTCAAGGACTCATGGAGGATGCCATGCAATTTGGGGAGTTTGTGTTCAAACAAGATGAAATATATCCGCCCATCAACTGCTCAAACTAATAAAAAGAATATACAGCTGATGTATGCAATGTTGACACTGTTCTATGCTGAAATTATGTGCTTTTTATTGGGGGTATTATTTTTGCTTTGATTTACCCATTTCATTTAATCATTTTAACACCGGTTTGACAATCCCCGTCAATCAGCTGGCCAGGCGCCTGGGAATTCTCACTGTGCTCCAGATGGCCAGACCGGGCCTGCATTGCTGGCTGGAAAGCTGGCCGCCAGAGAGACAGGCGACATACAATAATCATTTAAAGATGAAGATGTTGGCACTCACTTTCAGATTCTTCCTGGAAGGCATTTATTGTGTGCAAGACATGAAACTGTTACTGAAATAGCTTAAACCCTGCTCAATTTCCCATGTGCTCACACCCGGCCTATCTTGTTTTTGATATCTCAACTATTTCTCAAGAAACCCAAAGGTAAGAAACTAAAGTGTATACAACTAGCTAGAGAACAAGCTGCCTACATTAAGCTACAGCGTCTCCATTGCACGACACACCTGAGCACAGAATTGAATTGAGACGCGAGCCACTGCAATGATATGAGATGAGACTTTCAGCAAACATCAAGGTTAAGGAATGGTTTGGTCCACTTTCGGGGTGTCTCAACAAGATTCCTCCAGGTAGAAATATGGGAGACATAATGTTTAATTACAAAAACAACCTGTTGTTTTTACCTCTTTTGAGGCTCAACCCCCCCAAAATAATACAAATCTGTATTCTGCTGAATACAGGTTATCAAATAAGCTTCTAAAAATCATACTCCTTCCTTCAGAAGATTATATAGGCCGGAGTCATTATTTTTTCTTGATTTATTTTCATTTGACTTCATATTTACTAGATGTTATATTGCTCTCAAACATTGCATGTCTAAGCCTGTGTATCAGGTATTTGGTTTTTCTTATTTAATTTAATTGGAATTTCTAATTTCTGGTTCATTTTGTATTCCCTCTGATACACTTATTTACTTAAGTTGCAATCCTATTACTGAAAATGACATTGATACTATTTTTAGAAGTGTAACCTTTACTAGTACATCCCAGTCCTTTACATCCTTTACATCCTTCAATCCATCAAAATGAATGGAATTTGGATTTCCTCTCTGCAGGTGATAATTTTTTTTAATCAAATTTAAGTGAAACAGAACATCTTTCCGTCATTTAGCATGACAAGGAGGTTGAAACCCCTTTACCTTGAACAGAATGAGGAAGCGACCCAGCAATTATGCATATTAGGTGACTGATTTGCATTGACATCAAATCACATCAAAAGTGACACCATATGCCTCACTTAGAGAGTCAAACACTGCCTCCTAGAAACCATGAAGGCTGGGGTAGACCAAGAACATATGAAACAGAGTCACTGGAGACTGTGTCTACATAATCGGGATCATTTATACATGTTTCCCACATATGCTCAGAGAAAAAGGGTTGTCAAAGCAGTGTTCCTAAAGGGTTATCCTAAGGTTGCATGTTCAGGTTATTGAAGTTCACCATAGCTTTAGATCCTTTCTGAATAGGGTTCAAGTACAGAAGACAATCAACAATGGTAGATGTTGGCTAATTGGGAAAAGGAGTGAAGCCTTTCCTCCCAGAGTCCCGTACATTGGGAGGAAACAGTCACAGGGGCTTAGAGCAAAATGTTCTGATTATTGCTCAATTGAGGCAAACACTCTTTCGAAGTGTAAATCCATAATGAAACAAATTCCATTCGAATGGCAGTCTTGAATAGCCGGATCAAGTTTCGCTGGAGGAAAGAGATAGTTGGACTGAATGGGGTGCTATCAAGGACGGACCCTGCAGGCTAAATTAAATTGAAACTGTGACCATATTTTTATAGGCACAATACTCACTCCACCTGAAATGCACCAGGCCTTAATTACATCGCTTCCAGCAAACTTCACAGAAACCAACGAGGATCGGTTTTAATATTCTCTAGTCTAGCTCATTTCAAAAACACAGAATCTGTCCGCACTCTAGCATGTCGTTCACCACCGAGCCTGCCTTCACTTCACTTGTCCGTCCTCCGCTTTACTGTGTGTGTGAACACTAATATAAGGGAAACACTGGCCACATGTAAACGTTTCTGATGTTGCTTGCAAGTGAATGTATGTCTTGTTTCGTCCACTTCTAAGGCAATGGCAAAACGGCTGTCAAACACTCGATTTTGACAGTGTAGTAGGACATAACACGGACATGAGCCCTCAGTGGCTTCCCACCAATTGTGCAGAGTCAACTCCGACAAGCTGGAGGTAGCAGGTTTGGAATAGGTCACCGAAACTGAAAACAAAACAACTATTATTGTATCAACTCCTACAAAAGACACACCTTCACGTATTCTGCTGATTTACATTGACACTATTTGGGCTTTTCTCAAGCCCCTCTTTGAAGAACCCCAACCCCTTTGAACTGCCATGTTTCTTGTCGTGTTAAAAGCTAAAAGTGAGAAGGATACAGCTAGGGAGTGACTGTATGGCAAAGAGAAAGAACAAGTATCAAACACTCACTTTATAACTGGTTCAGAGTCTAAAAAAGGGCCGTTTGTTTTTTTGGGAACATGATGATCTTGTTTATTGTTTTGTCTCTTCATTCAGCCTCATTGTGTCATATCTTGGCTTTCACACAACCCTTCATGGCCACGTCCCAGCAACCAGATTATGAAAAAGATTAAGCAAACATTTTCGACAGTTCTAATGAAATCTGATAAGTGGATACGTTATGCTTATTTTCTGTTTGGGGGGAAATGGGAGCGGAAACGGAAACAAAGAAAACACTCCTTTTTAAATGTGACGATAGGTGAAACATGTTGCTCTAAATACAACAAACGACAAAACTAAACAACCATTCTTGCATGTGATTGTAAAGGTTGTGGATACAGCATGCCTACATGTAACCATACAGCATAATATGTGTATTATCAACTCCTACCTGGTAGGAGTTGATTGAAGTTAGACTTCTGAAGTGACAGAAGATGGATGCGTTTTGATTTCTGTGTACGTATGTGTCACAAAACAAGTAAATCCAAGGTAGCCAGATATGCGTGATGCCATCCTGAGAGCCTGAAGGGTCCTTTTTTAGAAATAAAAGACTGTTGAGTGAAGGGGGGGGGGGGGGTTTCTCTCACTTTCCTTTCTTACTTTCTTTGTCTTTCTTTTTCCGACCACAGGCCCTCCTCTCACTTCCTCCCACTTGCACTTAAGATGGAAAGCATCTTAAGAGAAGCTGTCTTCCTTTTCAGACTCCTAATCCCTTGTCTATTCATCTTCTTTCCTCCCATCCTCTCTCTTTCACCAGACACTGAAATGTCAAACACATGATTATCTGCCGTTCTCTCCCCTTATCCCTCCCAGCTGCCCTTCTCTTCCATCTTCCTCTTCTCTCCACCCTCTCTTCCATTTGGGGTTAGTATGCCTCTGATGGTCTTGTGATCAAACCCATAAAAAGCAACTTTATCTTGGTTTTTCTATTGTTTATTAGAGCATCGATGACCTGACAAGTCATCAATGTAGTTTTAAAGCAGGTGTTAAAAACTAGGTCAGACAAATATAAACACTGGGAATTTAATCAATACAGTTCTTGCACGCCTGAAGTTAAACTACATTGATATTTCAGCATTTAGACAAAGGAAACTACAGATAATTTACTAACGCCCCATTTTGCATAGCTTTCTAGACACTTCTCTTTCTAGATACTCCTATTATTTAAGAACTGCCTCAAACAATTGTGTAATTTGTGACCAGTTGGTGGCGATAGGGAGAGGGGCTCCATTTAATCATCCTTATGCCTAATTTGCAAGGTGGTGACAATGACAAAGATAAGCCAGTTTGGGCTAGACATAGCAGAAGAAGGAGATCTGTCTTGTGTTGTTGTGGCAGAGTTTGGTGTGGTGCTATTTTTTTTTGTAATGTGAAGCAATAAAGTCACTTCTCAAGATGGATTACCCCCTCACGTCTGTTTGTGTCTCTTCTTCTAATGTATTTTGGCGAAACCACACTATAAAACCTGGATGAACTCAAAGTCAGTACGCACAGAAGGCAGTGAATTTGACTTTAAACTCAGATTGCATTTTCAGGTCGGATCTTCCGGACAACAGTGCTCTACTGCTGCATCAGGATCAGATAGTGAAGGTCTCCAAGTATCTAAAGCACAGATAAAGTAGAGCAGTCATTTAACTGGCAGAAAAGAGTTATCTGCAAAAATGCCTCGGAATCTATTTAAATGGTTTGCGTTGATCTGTCCTTCATGGAAAGCAAGACAGTGGGAACATGTTAGAGAGCGAAGCAGGAATGTCTACACGTAACAAGATGAAAGTATTCTGTGGAGCTGCAGGAGTCCCACACAGCTTTAGTGGAGGAGATAAAAGCTGAATGGATCTGATACCACCACAGTAAAACTACCCAGAACCTTTCACGGGCCAAGGTGCCTGAAGTGACCAAAGCTCGTATAGTTGAAGGACAGTCTGACAAGCTGTACACCTGGCTGAAGCATCAGGTCAGAGGTCAACAAGGCTTTGATAAGGGTGTGTCCTGCTTGTAATGAAAACTGATATCACGCTTAGCCTTAAAGAACACAAAAAAAGGGATTTACAAAGGACCAACAAGCCCGAGCAAAAGCAAAAAGCTTACCAAGAACTCCACTAACTTTTAAAAGATCTGACCAAGCCTGTCCACACAGTCACATTTCACGATGCAGTCCGAGCAACAGTCTCATTCAAGGCACACAATGCTCTCTGCAGCTTTTCCCAAAGAACAACAAGATCCTGTGACCGACTAAGTATCTGACTACAAAATGAGACATAAGAGACAATAGGTGACAGTTGTCAGGCCGCAGAAAAAGAAATTGAGCAGCAAGCGCAGAATGATGAGCACAGCTGGGACCGCGCACTGCAAGAATCAAACTGAATGGCAGCCTGTGCTTCCAGAAGTGCACGACTCTCTGATTCTAAATGAGCTGCATAAACCAAATGGGTCACTTTGGCACAGAACGGCCATTAAAGTTGATTGGGGACTGTTTCTTTTGGTCCAAAATGCAAAGAGATCCAAACTCTTTTGTGAGAAAAGTGTGCCAAAAGTGTCTCAAGAAGAGAAAGCAAACAGCAGACAGGCGTGAATCCTAAAAGGAAAAAGGCACTTGTGATAATGAACTATTCCAATTTCTTAATCTGAGAAAATGCAGTAACAAATGCTGCTTCTGGGGTCATGGTGCAACTACCGTAAAGCACCGACATTTGGCACAGTTGGCACTGATACTCATAATTTGGTTTGTGCTTGATGGCACAATGTAATAATAGCCAGCCATAGTCATTCTCTCTCTCTCAGTGCGTTGTAGTCCAAGCATCTCATGCTCCGTTGACATAGTGGATTTGGCCGTGTGTGTGTTCCTGCATGATAGCACATGGCTAGCTCATGGGTGCGGCCTAGCTTTGCACTCATACGGCAGTACAGCCATCGCTATGTTGAGAGGAGTGTGGAGGCACCAAATATACTCTCAATTTCTGTCTTTCAGTCAGACCAACCCGGATCACTCTCAGGGCAATTGGACAAAGAGAGGGGTTTAATGGAATCGCACTCTTTATGTTAAGAACACTTTCTGATGAGTAGAAATGGGATTTTAAAATTTGCCCCCCCAAGGTCACGGGTGCCTATAATTGCACAGCTAATGCCTCTTACATTGGCAGGCAACCCACACTCCCAATAGACCTTCTGTTCAGAATTAAATCTGGAGGCTACCCAGGCAGGACTGTGTGGAGAGCAGATAGGGGAAACTGTCGGTAGAGTCGGTAGAGTGGAGTGAGAGTGCTGCACTTTAAGTGGGATGCTACGATCCTGGTGAGAAAATGTGACTGAGAGAGCATGACTTAGCAAAATATGTTGCTAAACCCAAACATAATTGCACTTAAAGCATGTGGGTCAGGGGTTCTGTGAACAGGAGTTGTGGGGCACAAAGCTGGCAGTGTATTTATGACAAAGAACATCCAATAATTGAGTGTTTAGGACAAAAGTCCGGGAGACAGATTGACACTGAAAATGCTGTTTCACAAGTATATATTATGATTTAATATTTTCTCATTTTAGATGTAAACATGGGCTTATGCTCTTATGCTCTCATGATAACCAAGTGCATCTGGAATAATACCAAACTGACATTCTGCTTTGGGGATTATAGATTCATCATGGAGCTTGAAGGCACACAGGTGACATAATGCTAAAAATACAGTTGAAGCTGCATTCTGACAGAAACAACAGCGTAAAATCTATCAGCACATTCCTACATCTAGTTGCTTGAGGGTGGAGAAATCTGTCAGTGGATTTAAGGTCCTACTATAATGTCCGCCAGGAAAATTAGTTGTTCTTTTGGCTTTGCTGCAGGTTGTCTTATACCCCATTTATTTTTTTTTACCCAAGGGCCACTCTGATGAAATACAGATGTTTGGTGACACTATTTCACAACATCAGAATTTGTGTGTGTGTTGTTGTTGTGAGAAACCAGGACACTCAGCCTTAAAAATGTGGGTCAAGTTGCTTACTGTTGATGGCAATGCCGAAACACACTTTTATTGTCGACGATTGTTATGCCGAACCCTTTCTCTCAACTCATCTATGACAATGTCTAATAGAGGGCACTCGTGTGAAATTGTTTCAGCACGAAAATAAAGACTGAATAATGTGATTCGTGACACCCACATGAACCTGAAACACAGAGCTTTGCAAACATGGTTTCTTAAAATCAAATCAAATGATGAAACTCAAGGATTGTCTTGTTATTAAGGGCCCAAATGAATCAACCTAGTCTAACTTGAGTTTTATGATAGACCACAGGGACTGGTGGTAGGTTCAAGTCTGTAGATTGGCCTGTCAGACAGCTTACTTAATCCTGCTGTCAGTTTCCTGATAAGTAATAGTACCCTGAGTTCTTTTTTGCCTCGTTCTGCACCCCCTTTCCTCTCTCTCTCCAATGCCAGACATCACTTTCCCTCAACACCTTTGATGTTTCTCTCTTCCACTCTTTCCTTCCGTCCTTTATTCTAATCCACTTAGTCTCCCTTTTCTGTGTCTCTACTTTTCTCCCTGGCCCTCCCTGCAAAATTCAGATGAAACTTCCCAAGTTAAGAAGCTGCACTCCTCGGCTCCTGTCTTCCTATCATCCTTCCCTCCCATGCTAGATGATTAGCAGCTGCTCTTCCTCCCGTACCCCTCTGCTGCAGTTCAGAGAAAATGATCCTGACTTAGAAGGAAGCATGATATTTTTGGCAAGGAGCAAAAGAGACAGAGGAAAGAAAGGAATAAGGGGAAGAAGAGAAGAAAGTCGTTATTGGTGGAAGACACAAAAATCAAACAGTGGAAAGGAAATTGACAGGATAACAGGATAAATAAAATAAGAAAAACTGAGAGGAAAACAGTTCCCAACAGATAAGAAAATACGCATGGACAATAACCTACAAATGGCAGAGGCTGATAGTGAAACATAGAGTGGCAGAGGGACAGCCGGGGGACTTAGAATGGCTTAACAGTAGGAAAAGCCCCAACATGCAATAGACAGATGTGAAGGTCAAAGACAAAGTATGCAGGTAGACAGGGAAGCAGCCATATTGTATTCTGATAAGGGCAAATAAGCAGATGTTCAAGAAGACAGACAGGAAAGTGCACACAGTGAGAGAAGAGAGACAGGAACGCAGGAGGGGGAACAGTTAGACAGGCTCGGAGGTGTGCAAATACGCAGGCCTCTGGGTGGGCACACACACACACACACACACACACACACAAACAAACAAACAGAGTGGCGAGCAAACTTTGAAATGAACAGGCAGATACACAGACATGTAAGCCGAACGGGAATGGGAGGAATATCCAATCAGCATCATATGATGCTATTGCTCTACTTTGCTTTTCTCTCTGTCATCAGACACACACTCTCTCACGCAGGCACACACACGCTTACAGACACAGACATACAGCCAAAGCAATCCAGTGCTTACCCAGGCATGGCGGGCTGAGTGCCATCAGGCGCCAGAGAGAAGCAGCATGCAGCTTTTGAGTGCTTACACACCGAAATGCACACATGCTGAACGGGGGGAAAAGCAAGCGAGAGCACTGACATCTGTTATTGCCTCTAGTTCAGGCAAATCTACCTATGCCACGTTAGACCTAGAATTAACATATGCTCCTGTGATGGGATTCAGGTTTTCGGACCATATTTTCCACAACTAGAAAACGTAGAGCAAGTGCTTATTCAAGGCTACAATGAACATGAATAGAAATATAAAAATAATGATTTGGTTTGGAGTTCTGAGCAGCATCTCCAACTGTAGCATGGGTAGTCGCCAGGTATGATTAGTGAGCAGGCTGTGGTCTTTGTATAGCATGCTACACATCGATTTGAGCAAGTATTGGTTATCGAGAGGGTATTTTAGAAGAAAATAGAAATTATGGATACTGTAAGTGTTTTAGCAATATGCCTTTAGGGTATTATGATATGAAGGGAAAATTATTTATACTGGAAAGTATTTTAGTACGTGGGACCTGGGGTATTTAGAGAAAAAAGGGGAAATGATTTAGTTGAAAAATGTTCCTGTGAAAACTGTTCCTTTAAATGGTAAGCTCTGCTGGATTTGAGTGTACTCAAATATAAATATAGGGCAGCAGCAGGATCTGCCATACTAATGATATCCAGGGTCTCATGAATTTCTCATTTTGGTGCTTTGCGAAAGAGTGCTCAAACCTGAATTGAATTCCAACTTTGTCCCGGACAATGTAGAGTGTGTGTTGTGTTTTATAGACAGTACTGTATGACTTATGTTGTTGCTGCTGAAGTGACCCAGTTCCCCCACAAAGATGATTACAGTTGTATGTTAAGAAGAAAAAGTAATAGTTTATGAATACCTGTTATTTTATCCCCAAAAAACATCTGAAAAACACACATTGGCAGATGCGGTTGCTGTAAATTGATGCCAGGGGTCCAGTGCCTTGCATAAGGGCACCTCGGCAGTGACAGAACTCAGCTGCCGTGGAACTACATTTAGGTATACTGGCCATATATGTGTATATATATATATGTAACGGTGGTAGCAAATACCTTATTTTTGTTCAATTATGTTAAACCTGGAAGACAGCCATGGCTATTTTTATTTTATTTTGTTCTTTATGTCATGCACTTTTATTTTGATATTACGCTTTTAGCTTGAAAGAGCAGTGTCGCACGGTGGGAGATTCAGTGCGGAGAATCCCTCACCACAGGTAACATGGCCTCCTGTTTACAGAGACACATACTAGATCATTAAAATGTCCTATGCCCATTACAAATGGTTCAGCTTTTGGCTAAATATGCACTGTGGTCATATCTATTGTTGAGCTACACTCGTTTTCACATTTCAGTGTAAAAGTGTTTGTCAGAGAAAAGAAAAACGTTTAGCATGTTAGCCGCTAGCTGGGGTCTGTGTCTAACATCGGGAGATGCTGTCTCTAAACAGGTGATCACAATTAAGTGTATGCTGACTGAGAGCTGTGGTTGTGCTTCCAAACTTTGTTACAGGTATGTGTGTGTGTTATTTGGCGTATTTTTCTGTCATATTGTGGGTTTATTTTGTGTCCAGAAAACCGTTGTAAATGGCAGATCTTACCTGCAATTTTGCATTTATACCAGCAGGGTGGTGTCAAAGCCAGTTTCTTCTTTTTGTATTAAGCACTTTATGATAAAACGGGAGCTTTGGAGTGGGGATGTTTGCTCTGCTGTTATGTAGCTTTTTGTGACATGATGTTTTATTGGGTGATATTGAATTGATAAGGATTTATAAGGAAATGTATTTTATTTTTTTAATTGAATTTCAGACTTTGTATAAAATATCCACTATACGGTCAATTGTATTATCAGTGCGGAGAATCCCTCACCACAGGTGATCACAATTAAGTGTATGCTGACTGAGAGCTGTGGTTGTGCTTCCAAACTTTGTTACAGTGAATAAAACTACACTCTAAAGCTCCACATCTGATCTCGTGTGAGTCCTTGGTGAAGCAGCAGGCAGGCAGAACAGGGAAGGTCACAATGGTGCCGTGACTCGAGACTCTTCTGTCGAGCTGTGGATGCTACAGAGCGATCCGGGGACTGTCCTACTGCTGCTGCTCATTTACGGTGGACGAAGTCAGGTGGATGCGTTGCTTTGATTCAGTGCTCGTGGTCAGATTGAGGATTTTTTTTCTTATTTTGATTATCCAGATGTCCAAGTAAACCTTTTATGGTTTCATTTCCAATTCATTTTGTAGAATTCAGTCCTGTTCAGTTAAATTGTTTATGATGAGTGATTCTAATGGGAGATCTTTTGTAACTCCTTTTGGGGTTGGCAGAGGTAGAGGTTTTAAGCCTCCTGTGACCTTACAGTTTGATAGTCCAGTTCAGGGGGGTGGTATTGTGATGTCGGGGGTTCAGAGTACACCAGGGGCCCCTTTGCTCAGTACAGATGTTACCCCTCCCCCCAACCGGAACACAGGTTCCTCTGGCCCTGCTACACGAGGCACGTATTCCCCTGCCTCCACCGGTCATAATACAGATTTCCCGGCACCTGACCCTGATGTTATTGCTGCCAGTATTGTGAGTCAGATGGGTGATGTATTAATTCAGCAGGTCAGACAGCGAGTAGCTCAGGACATTATTTCTCACCTCAGCCCCTCTGTCAGTACCCCTTCATTCAGTGCTTCACCTTCACCTGCCCAACCTAATGTTTTTTTCAGTACCCCTCTACAAAGTGCAGTCCCTTCACCTAACCATGCCAATGTGTCTGCCACAAATGCAGTTGATGTCTCCCATTTGCAATATGTGCCTCATCGTAAGCTGAAGGAGCCCCCTTGCTTCAGAGGGGACGGCTCAGATCCTGTCTCCATACAAGAATGGGGGGAGCTCATGAGGGCTTTCATTAAGAGGGGAAACTTGCGACCTGAGGAACAGGCAGAGGAGATCCTCGTTCACCTCAGGGGCAAAGCCAAAGACGTCGTCAGGTTTGGGACCAGGAACAGGGATATCGACATCACCCGCAACCCTGATGCTATTTATGGCCTTCTACGGAAGCACTTTGACACTGCCCAGTGCTCTCCCCTCCCATTAGCGGACTTCTACACCACTCTTCCTGGGAAGGGTGAGGATGCGTTCGACTACTGGCTCAGGCTGAACCGAGCTGTCGACCTGGCCGCTGAGCGTCTGAAGGAGCAGGGAAAGACATTGGACAGCCCTAGTACTGAAGTGACTCGAATGTTCATAAAGAACTGCCCCTCAGGTGAGCTTGCTATGACCTTCAGGTCAAAAACATTAGACAAGTGGACAGCTCATGAAGTTCAAGATATTTTGAGTGAGTATCACTCTGAGATGGTGTCAAAAGTGAGCAGGGCCCCCAAGGACCAAGTGTTATTAAATGTTCTCAATGCCGTCCCTCCGCCTGCATCACCTACTGTGGAACAGAGTCCACAGCAGCCACAGGTCACTGACCCTGATGCCCTGAACCGCCTCATTAGTATGCTGGAGAAGGTGCTCATGCAGAGACCCGTTCCGAGTTCATCTAGACCCAATCTAAGTTCAACCAGACAGTCAGGCCAACGGCTACCCAAGATTGGAGGATTGCATGATATGCCTTGTTCCGTTTGTCAGGATGCTGCCCATACTGCATTTGCCCACTGTCGCGACCAAAAGCTCTGCTTCCAGTGCCATTCACCAGACCACTCCAGACGTGATTGCCCTAACAGCAAGTTGCCAGCATCCCGCCAGCAGTCGGAAAACTGACAGATCCGCGCTTGGGGGAGGACGGTGTGGATCATGATAAGACTCCCAACTGTGAAGATGGTGATTTGGAATCCTTGTATGATTCTCTCTGTTCTGTCACACCCACTCATAAGACTGTCATATTCCAGTTGACACACAGGATTCAGAGAGCTGACAGTTTGTTTTACACCGATGTTCATGCTGCTGGCGGAGTTGATTTAAAAGCCTTGATTGACAGTGGCTCCATGTCATGCTCCCTGAGTGAGGCTGCAGTGGAGCGCCTCTTGCAACACTGCCCTGACATCAAGAGGAGTCCTGCTGATGACATTGTTGTGGTTGGTGCTGGAGGACACCATGTCACACCAACAGCGGTCTATGATTTGGACGTAACCATTTATGGGTTCAAGCTGCTCATCCCAACGTTGGTCATCCCTGGACAAGCGGATGACATGATTGTGGGCAGCAATGCCATCAAGGTGCTTATACACCAGATGAAGAGTTCTGATAACTATTGGAGTCTTTTAGCCAAACCGGTTGATGTCATCGATGATGAGTGCTACCAGCTCTTGTCCCTGCTGTCCAATTCTGAGAAGTGGAAGGGGGGACCCATGCCAGACAAGGTCGGCACTGTTAAGCTGAGACAGTGTGTCGTGCTTGAGCCGTTGTGCGAACACCTCGTTTGGGGCAAGCTGCCTGCCTCTGCACCCATGTCGGTGGGGAGCACGGTTGTTGTTGAAGCAACCCAGTCGAGAGCCAGGCCCAGAAATGTGTTGGTGGGCCGTGTCATATCACCACTGTGGGGAGACAGGTGGGTGCCCCTGAAACTGATTAACCCTAGCACTGAGACGGTTACCCTCAAGAGGAACAGCAAGATTGCAGATGTATTCCCAGCCATTGCGGTTGATGAGTTGTCCCCGCCAACTAAGATCTCTGTCAATATGCAGAGTGTCCCTGCCCACACAGTGGCGACAAGGTCCTCCGAACAGATGGAAGACGCTCTGAACAAACTGGGACTGCAGGACCTGGACCTGAATGCCTGTGAGGTATCAGACTTGTGGAAGGACAGACTGCTGCAACTTGTTGAGCGCTACGATAGTGTCTTCTCGAGAGACAAGATGGACTGCGGGGAGGCCACAGACTTTGTCCATAGGATAAGCCTTGTGGATGAGAGACCGTTTCGTTTGCCCTATCGCCGGGTACCGCCCACCCAGTATGAGGCGCTAAGAACAGCTCTCAATGAAATGGAGGAGAGGGGGATCATCCGAAAGTCACACAGTGAGTATGCATCTCCGCTGGTCTTGGTGTGGAAGAAGGATGGCAGTCTGCGCATCTGCACTGACTTCAGGTGTCTCAATGCGAAGACGGTGAAAGACGCGCACCCGCTACCTCATCAGGCGGATGTCCTTGCTGCGCTAGGAGGAAATGTCTTGTTCTCCACCATGGACTTGACGTCTGGCTTTTATAATGTTCCGCTTCACGAGGAGCACAAGAAGTATACAGCCTTCTCTTCACCCTTTGGCCTGCACGAATATAATAGGATGCCACAGGGCCTATCCAACAGTCCCGCAACATTTATGCGGATGATGCTGTCGATCTTCGGGGACGAAAACTTCACTAGTCTGCTCTGTTATCTCGATGACCTGATGGTCTTTGCCCCCACTGAGCAGTTGGCTCTTGAGCGTCTGGAGAGGGTGTTCTCCCGTCTGAGGAACCATAAGCTCAAGCTGGCCCCAAAAAAGTGTCATCTGTTGCGGAGGACAGTGAAATTTCTCGGACATATCATCTGTGGAGATGGGGTGAGGAAAGACCCTGACAAGATGAAAGCCATTATGGATGTAGGAGAGGCTGATCTGATGGAAAGCGATGGTGTCACTCCTTCCTGGAAGAAGATCAAGTCGTTCCTTGGCGTGATTTTCTATTACCAGCACTTCATCGCTGATTGCTCGGCGAAAGCTAAGCCCTTGTTCAGGCTCCTCTCTGGACGGCAAGTGCAGCGCAGGGCCGTGAAGGGGCGCAGATCTAAGAAACTGTCATCTGCTCTGCCAGCACTCACGGCAAATGACTGGACCGCTGAATGCAAAGACTCGTTCCAGACTCTGAAGAGTGAGCTAGCCTATTGTGTCACCTTGGCCCATCCTGACTTTAGTGAGCCCTTCATTCTTGCCGTTGATGCATCGTTTGACGGCATTGGTGCAGTCCTGTCTCAAGTGCCGACAGGTGAGACCGTTGCTCGACCTGTCGCCTTTGCCAGCAAGACACTGTCCCGGTCACAGTTGAACTACCCAGCGCACAGGCTGGAGTTCCTGGCGCTGAAGTGGGCCATTTGCGACAAGTTTGGCCACTGGCTGAAGGGAAGACACTTCACTGCCTGGACGGATAACAATCCGCTGTCCTACATCCTGACGAAGCCTCGCTTGGACGCATGTGAGCAAAGATGGGTGGCTAAACTTGCGGCGTTCGACTTCGATCTGAAGTATGTCCCGGGTGTTAGGAACGTTGTCGCCGATGCACTCAGCCGTGAGCCATTCGTTCAGTCATGTATCAGTCACCGGCTGATGAAAGAGCCTTATATTGCACTGTTGGATGAAGCCAATGGTGTTGTCAAGGGCACAGTGCAGGATGCCTTTCGGCTGACTAACAACTGTCAAGCCATTCACGAAGTGGAACTGAGGTCCTCTGGTTCAGATGCTGAGGCTGTTTCTCAACCTGCGGAGAGCTCCATCAGCCCTGAGGAAGTGTCGGCGGTGCTCGTTGCCCACAGTGACAGGGGTGTGACCGGTCTGCCGGGTGCTAGCCCGCCATTGCCCCAGCTACCTGGAGAAGACCCTTCCACTGTTATTCCTCAGAGTCGGCTCTTGAATCTTCAGGAGCAGGATGCTGTGATAAGTCGGGTCATGTTCTATATGCAACGGCGTAAAAGAGCTACCAGGCGGGAGACGGCATCTGAGCCCAGCTGTGTCAACAAGCTCCTCAGGCACTGGAAGAAGCTACGGGTGCAGGATGGGATCCTGTACAGGGTGAAGAAAGACCTCAGGGTTGACAAGAAGCTCTTCCAGTTCGTTGTGCCAGATAGCCTCAAGCACCGGGTTCTCCTTGGCATCCACGATAATGCTGGACACCAGGGCCGTGCGCGAACTCTGTCTCTAGCCAGAGAACGGTTCTTTTGGACCAGAATGGAAAACGACATAGCCAATCATGTGCGCCGATGCGAGAGGTGTGTCGTTGGCAAGACGCCTGAACCTGCAGCCCGTGCGCCCCTTGAGAACATTCAGACATCCACACCGATGGAATTGGTGTGTGTCGATTTCTGGTCTGCTGAATTGAGTGACAAGAAGACGGTCGATGTCTTGGTCGTGACGGACCACTTCTCCAAAATGGCACATGCCTTTCCCTGTCGAAACCAGTCTGCGAAACAAGTCGCCCGCCGGTTGTGGGATGATTTCTTCTGCATTTATGGCTTTCCCCAGAGGCTACACACTGACCAAGGAGCCAACTTCGGTAGCAGGCTCATGAGGGAACTTCTGGAGATGGCGGGTATCCACAAGTCGCACACCACCCCATACCCGATGGGTAACGGTATCGCAGAACGTTTTAACAGAACACTGGGAAACATGTTGAGGGTCCTGGCCCCTACAGCGAAAGCCAGATGGCCACAGATGCTCCAGACGTTGACCTTCTGCTACAACTGTACGGTCCACGAGACCACCGGCTTTGCTCCCTTCTTCCTGATGTTCGGTCGAGTCCCACGTCTCCCCATTGACATCATGTTCCAGCATGTTCGCCGGGATGACATGGTGGTGAGCCGCCATGAGTTTGTCGCTCGCTTGAGGCAAGACTTACGTGAGGCAGCAGACATTGCTCGGAGACACAGCCTTCAGGAGCAAGCACGCCATGCTAGACTCTACAACCGTCGGGTCAAGGGCTCTTCTTTGGCTGTGGGTGATAGGGTGTTGCTGGCCACTCGTGGTGAAAAGGGCAAGAGGAAGCTCTCTGACAAATGGGACTCGGCTCCCTATGATGTGGTATCAGTGAGACCTGACATTAACGTGTACAGGATCAAGGGCATCCAGACTGGCAAGGAGAAGGTTGTGCACAGGAACCTTCTTCTCCCGGTTGACTTCCTTAACTTTGACGAGGACGAAGCTCCAGGCTCCCTTGTGGGGTTGGATCACAGCGCTGTGGCTGATGGAAGTGGCCAGGAGTCAGTGGCAGTTGGTGGTGTGGATCGCAATGTCCAGACAATGGACTGGCTCATGAATACGCCTGAGATGGAGGACCCTGTTGGTGGGAGTGATATGGATGAAGTTCTGTCCGTGGCAGCTGGCAGTGATTCCTTACCTGATGAGATGGTTGACCCCCCTGACTCTGCTTCTATCGAATCGAGCCCTGACCCTGTCCCTGCTGATGCAGTCACCAACCCTGTCTCGGCCAGTGAGGTCCCTTCCTCCGACCCTGTCCTACCAGACGCAGTTCTTGCCCATGATTCAGCTCCTGTTAATGCTGTTCCTGAAACGGACCCTTCCCCTGTTATTGTGGCCCACTTACCTGATACAGACAGTGTGTCCCCTTTAGGTCTTCCAGATGATGCTAATCAGGAAACTGTTATTAGCGCACAGCCTCGGGGGGTGGGTGTGGGTCAAACCAGTGCAGTTGTTACCAGGTTTGGGAGACATGTCAGACCTCCTGATAAATTTGGCTATGGGGTGTCGGCACAAAGGGTCGAGGATACTTCACCTACTGGTTTTGTTTTGAATCTCCTCAGGGATGTGTTTGTGGCCTAGGTGACCAAGGAATGGTGACGTTTTTTTTGTTTTTATTTGGACTCTAAGTTTTTGGTAAGTCCTGATCGATGGAGTGATTCATGACTGTTTTTTGTTTATTTTGTTTCGTTTTGAGTATGCTATAGGAGCTAAGGGAGTTAAGATGTTCAGGAGGTGTAAACGGCATCTTCTACTAGTCTGTGAAAAGTCTGGGGTTTGGTACCGCCCTTTTCTTTTGCACTCCTTACGGGAGAATTTTGGATTGACTGTATATTATATCGGTGCTCTGATTTCATTCAATCTTTCTTTTTGGAAGGTTGTGATTTTGGTTTGATTTGTTTTACTTGATATTTGTTGAGGAGGTTAACATAATTTGAGGGGGGTGAATGTAACGGTGGTAGCAAATACCTTATTTTTGTTCAATTATGTTAAACCTGGAAGACAGCCATGGCTATTTTTATTTTATTTTGTTCTTTATGTCATGCACTTTTATTTTGATATTACGCTTTTAGCTTGAAAGAGCAGTGTCGCACGGTGGGAGATTCAGTGCGGAGAATCCCTCACCACAGGTAACATGGCCTCCTGTTTACAGAGACACATACTAGATCATTAAAATGTCCTATGCCCATTACAAATGGTTCAGCTTTTGGCTAAATATGCACTGTGGTCATATCTATTGTTGAGCACCACTCGTTTTCACATTTCAGTGTAAAAGTGTTTGTCAGAGAAAAGAAAAACGTTTAGCATGTTAGCCGCTAGCTGGGGTCTGTGTCTAACATCGGGAGATGCTGTCTCTAAACAGGTGATCACAATTAAGTGTATGCTGACTGAGAGCTGTGGTTGTGCTTCCAAACTTTGTTACAGGTATGTGTGTGTGTTATTTGGCGTATTTTTCTGTCATATTGTGGGTTTATTTTGTGTCCAGAAAACCGTTGTAAATGGCAGATCTTACCTGCAATTTTGCATTTATACCAGCAGGGTGGTGTCAAAGCCAGTTTCTTCTTTTTGTATTAAGCACTTTATGATAAAACGGGAGCTTTGGAGTGGGGATGTTTGCTCTGCTGTTATGTAGCTTTTTGTGACATGATGTTTTATTGGGTGATATTGAATTGATAAGGATTTATAAGGAAATGTATTTTATTTTTTTAATTGAATTTCAGACTTTGTATAAAATATCCACTATACGGTCAATTGTATTATCAGTGCGGAGAATCCCTCACCACAGGTGATCACAATTAAGTGTATGCTGACTGAGAGCTGTGGTTGTGCTTCCAAACTTTGTTACAGTGAATAAAACTACACTCTAAAGCTCCACATCTGATCTCGTGTGAGTCCTTGGTGAAGCAGCAGGCAGGCAGAACAGGGAAGGTCACATATATATGCTGGACTGTTCCACTGACATCTACCCGATACGTCGGCGTGTTTGTCAGGTTAAGCTTAAAGACAGCAAGGTTTCCTTCTCTAAAACTGCTCACTTACAGCATCAAACCGCTCCTTCCTCGGTTCCCCTCTCTTTAATTTAGGTGTGAACTCCTACATACGCAGCCGCTACGTTCTGCCTCGCCTTCTCCTTTATGCACGTCTCCCTCTGCCTCCTCTTCTGTCGTACGCCCTCTGGCAGAGTAAATGATCCAACTTAAAATGAAAGTGTGACATTTAAATGAGCAAGAGCAAGAGCAAACAGAAGGAGTAAGAGAGAGAGAGGGAGGTGAAAGAGGTAGAGAAAGGCTGCGAGGAGGCACTGATTAGGTCGAGGAGAAAAAACAAAGTAAATCAGATTCAGTACAGGGAATAGGGGTTAAAAGATAGGAAAGAAAGCAATGGAAATTAAAAGGAAGCGTGAACCCCAAAGCATTGGTGAGTCATTACAATTCTTGTTTGTATGGGAATATGTCAAGATTTGGAGGTTACTAGATTAAAGGCTCTACAATAGAGTGGGTAAAAAAAGAAATAAAAGTAGTATTTTTAGCTACAGTATGTGTTTAGATCCTTCTCCGTCTAGGTAAATTGGTGTAAAAAATCAACAAAAGTCTATATTGTTCTATATTCTGCCTCACATGCAGGTCTCACTGAGCCATGCAACATTATTCACCACACCACATTCCTGTATACTATATAATATAATACCAAAAGTTGAATTAGCATTACGGTTGATATAGCTTCAACTGTTTTTTAAAACTTGCGGTGGTGTTGATATGTGGTTGGGAAAAGCTGCTGAATCTTGAATTCAGATTGTTTTCTCTTCAGCATACGAGATCAGATGACCGTCCTCCCCACCAACTGATTATTAACTGAGAGACTCAGCCGGTGAGAGAGCTCGTTATATAATGTCAGGGCTACAGCACTCACATCACCCATGTGAATTTCCTTCACGGTTTGTTCTTTACTCAGCCCACAGTGACTAAGCCAAAGTGCAGATAACTTGGGATACTCAAGTTCATCTGACATTTTTCACGACTTCCGGATCGAAAAATAAAGTCTTTAATTCTCCTCACCGTTCCGTCTCTTCTGCCCGTATCAGCAGGCTGGCACAGCTACATTTAAGACACATGTGAAATAGTAGAGTAGAGAAGTAGAGCTTTAATATCCCAGAAGGCAATTTGGCTCACAAACAGCAGCACATACACCCCAAAAATAAACGCATATACACAAATACACATTCTAGCACCAACATCACTCTTGATATTGTCAAAAAATAAAATCATCAAAGGAAGCAGTGCTAATCACAGGCTAAATCCTATTTTGTTTATAAAGCCAGGAGCTGATGTAATAAAAGATCTCATTTGTCTGCTGTCTGTGTCAGGGAGACAAAACCTCTGCTTTGAGGGAAGCGTTTTAAACTCATTATTAGAAGGTGCTGGGTGGCACAGAGGGCATCTTGAGAATATTTTACATCGCATATATTCTTGTTGAACAGGATTATAAGGGTTCAATGCAGGATTTGGCAAAATTAGGGCCAATGGCACAAATACTGTAAGTTATTTGGAAATTATGATATGGTAAATACACCTGCATTTCTGTATTGCTTTTCAACTAATCAGGGCACTTTACAATACATTCACTCGATATACCCATTCACACACATTCATAGACTGATAGCCGCCCTATCTATAATCTAAGGTATTCATCACACGCCGATGGCACAGCCTTCCGGGGTAATTTGTGGTTCAGTATCTTGCCCAAGGACAGTTAGGCATGCGGACTGGGAGAGCCGGGATTCAAACCACCAATCTTCCGATTGGAGGACGACCCGCTCTACCTCTGTCTGCATGCCAAATGACCTCTTTCACAGCCACTGGCAGGTGCGTGACATGTTTTTTTATGGTAGTTTGATTTTTTTCCACCCACCTGCACCCTGCAAAGACTCCCCTACTCATCGCCTTCTTCAGTCATTTCAATGGATGTTTTCATAAGGATGGCAGTCTAGTATAGTGCTCTCAAATATAATTACGGATATTTAAAGTTTGATGTAGTGTCACAATTAAAGTTAATTATAACCTTAATGTTGACATGACACACTAATTATAACCACATTCAAAATACAATAAAACTGCCATCCCCTGTATTGTTCAAAGTATAAGTCAATGGGATCATAGTTAATCTGAGAAGGCTGGTATCTGTTATGATAATGCTTATAATTAAAAACTAAAGATACCCCTCCTCAGGCACATGTTATACAATTTAAGATTTCAAGTGTACCAAAAGAAAGAAATAAAGGTTTAATTTGTATCAATATCTTTACCCCTATTAACCAATCATGTTTGTTTATCTGCTCTGACGTGCAAACATTAGCATGTCTGGCTAGCCATCTTCCTCACAGTAGTAGCATAATCATCCATGTACTATTACCAGTCGTGAGTGCTTCTATGCATTGTTTTACTACCATTCCACTTTTTTTTTAACAGATACTTGCACTGGGTGTAAAAAACAAATTTTTCGTGGACGTACTTAACATACTTGGTGGACGAGAAGTGATGTGGTAGTTCACTTTTACTCTGGGATCCAAACTTCCGCTGCTTCACTTTGAAAAAGATTTGTTTTCCAAAAAGTGGGCTCCAGGGTGGACTCCATATACTGTAGGTCCGACAGCTTGAGGCGTAGCGGGGCGATCGATAAAGCAGCGGAGGCTTAGCAGCGGATCAACTGAAGACCTCGTCGACCAAATCTCTGAGTTACAACACTGTCAACAACAGTCAGTGTCTGTCAAATTGCATTCAAGTTGATTTCCGTTGTAAATATTTCAGCCTCCACTGATTCCTGTATCTGCTGGGTAAAAGTGTACATTACAGACAACACACAAATTGAGATAATTTGTGTCATAGTGAGTAGGCTGATTTGGCACGTGCAAAGAGGAAATCATTTAGCTGGGAGATTCTTAAAAGCTGAAGGGTTTTTTCCATGTTTCCCTTTCTGAATATAAGACACATTTTAATCCCTCTGACGTGATGTCGTGTTGCCTATGCTCTTATGTGGAAAGGCTCAGCATTTAATGTGAATATCCCCCGTGATATTACCACAGCAGACACTGAATGCATGCAGAGTTTTGTTACCAAACTGTACACTGAACGTTGATAATGTCGCTTGAACTAAAGCATGTTGTCTTGATGGGAGCCTTCTACAGAACGTCATCAAATTCATCAACCCTTTAAGGCAGAGTATTGAAAGAAATGTCATCTTTGTTGACAATAAAGTCAACAAAGACCAATTCAGACCGTCTTGATTCAATCAATGTAGATGAGGGCATGTCCTGGGGCCCGTTTCACAAAGCAGGTTCAACAAACTCTGAACCTAACCCTGAACTCTGAGTTGAACAACTCTGAGATGGGAAACTCTGAGTTTTCGGTTTCAGAACAGTGGTTTTGAATTAGTTCACTCAACTCTGAGGATGTAAACTCTGAGTTACGTGCGTGCCTGCCGACTCGACAAAGCCATCATCAATGGAGCTCTGATACTACGATTCACCATGGCAACGGGGAGAGCGTCATTAGATATTACTGAGTGTTTACGTAGAAAACGAGCTCATCCTGAGAAAGTGGAGCACCGTAACTGCAGCAAAGTAGGGATAGTTGGCGTGGCAGACATTTACTGCCCGATCTAATGTGTATAACTGAATGAAACAGTCTATTGATCTAAAGGTAATAAGTCTTTATTTTCAGATTTGCACAGCGACGCTGTGGTGTAATGGTTAGCAACGCCGCCCACAGTGCTGGCGATAACGGTTCAATCCCCGTAAATCACAAAGTAGCGCAACACATAAATTATTATTTTTATTGGGTGTAATCCCCCCAGGCACAGAAAGAAAGTGGCTTCAATTGAAAATTAAGCATAAGAATATTGCGCAAATACGTTGACTAAGGCATATGATTTTAATCATATTTCACATATTAAACAGTAAATATAAGCAGGTATTTCAACACAGAAATGTACTTAAACATTTATCATAAATCTCCCGTTCGCAAAAACACTACCTCTGCAAAGAATCTGGTTGCGGATTATGTCCGCGATATGAAATGTTGAAAATGTCGGAGAATATTGTTTAGATAATATCTAATGTGATTGAAAGGAAAGGTAATCAAAATCCTCTCCCAACGCAAAGCTGCTAGAATCACTTTTATTTCCGTATCGATTAGGTTGACGATGAAAGGACGGCACAATTT